>OZ005661.1:63825072-64425072 GCA_963930645.1 Salticus scenicus | reverse complement strand
GCAATTAAATTAAATGAAAACATTTTACAATTTCAAATTATAATCCATAAACATTCCACAAGAACAAGCTATTATTTATTGCTAGATCAGTTAATGTAGCAGTTACACAAAAACATACAAAAATCGATTCTTACAGGTGAAAATAAATAAACACATAAAGTGTTTTTTTTAAATTATTAAATTTACAAATACAATTATTCTACTGTTTACAAATGCACAATATAACTTTTATTTTATTTTATATTAAATATTAACATTTTTGTTCTTAAGAACAACATTTAATTGAATTCGATTCTCAGAAATTGATTATTTGTTTTCCTCTATCACGTGATTGAGCAGACGACGGTGGGAAGAGCCCATAAATTCAAGTAAGAAATAATACAAATATTAAAAAAGGTCTCTTACCTGTGAAACTGAAACACACCCTTTCTTTTCTTGAAGTTTTAAATATCTTTCTTATACATCCAACATTCAAGTTCCAATCTCACCACTCGTTTCCAGAGCCGATTCTACTCTAACATTCCGTATTAAGATCTAACCTCACGAGAACACAAGAATAAAAATGATTGTTAGTAATAATAGACAGCGTGGTTCACGAGCGTCTGACCTCCCAAAGCATTACCAGAGATAAATTGGTCAGGTAATCCAAGGCTGAGCAAGTCAGCTGTTGAAAAATTTTACGAATCTTTAAAAGGAAAATATCACGTAAACGAGACGCCCTTGAATAATAACGGATCGTACAATAGATTATCCAGATGAAAAGGTGGTGCTCAGTCTTTGAATATGTGATAATTACTTTTTCTTCGTATACATACATGACCTCTAAATTTCTACGAGATCTATTTTATTTTATTTTTATAGGGAGATATTGGAAACGTTGTTAATTCTTTGCTAAAAAAAAGATTAACAGCCTCTAAAAGGCAGAATGTTAAAGATATTAGTAAATAAATGAATAAATGATTCGTGAATACGTTTAACGGAAGTTAATTTAGGGTGTGTCTTTCGAAATTCTTGCTATAAATCAAGAAAGTAATTGAATTAATAGCATACGTACCTATCAAGTCAAAGTCCATGTTATTCTATGGAGAAATTTGTTTATAAAATTACTTATTACCTTAATATATATATATATATTATATATATATAGTTAATTTTTCACATTTACAAATTCAAAAACAAAATAAAAAATAAAAAATGTATTTTAAAAAAAACTCAATTTTTAGAAAATGGCTACAAATTTAACGAATGTGAATCTTCTGAATGTAAAAACGGAATTTTAAAAAATGCATTAGATAATAAGTATATCTATAAATAAATTTTCTCATAGAATAACATAGGTTTTGTCTGTCGGCATAAGAGCGTACAGCTCTTAAAGCCTAATGTACATGAGAAGAGTTTAATTTTTTTAACGAATTCAGATTTTTTGCTTTAATAAATAGAGTTTATACTGAAAATGAAGGAAATAAAATATATAAATATAAAAATTATGAATATAAAACCCATAAATTTTCTCAGGTCCAAGTACATCAATGCATACCTAAGCATTATTTGGATATATGCCAATGTATGCTAAAAGGTATTTCGTATTGTCCCGCATACACTCTGGAGGAATTTTATAACAAAATTTCAATTTCCGATTCAATACCTATCAACATGCATAAAATTACCTCAGATAGATCTAGAATTTAAATCAGTGGAAACAGGAATATAGAATTTTCCCTTTTAACGGCCAGTAACCACCATGCAAAGTGATTTTTCCCCTGCTTTAACCAAAAATTAATGTTCCGTGTTTAATACACACTCTTGTTTACGTAAAATATTAATTATTGGAAATAGTACAGAAATTACAAACTTGGAGAAAAAGGAAACATACCCTCTTAATTCAGTTCTAAATGATAATTCAATAATACGATAGCTGCTACCATTTGATCGGTACTAGTATCTACATTTGTTTGTTAGATCAAAAAAAAAAAAAAAAAAAAAAAAAATGCATAGAGAGCTATCTCCACATTTAAATAAAAAAGGAATTTCTCAATAATAAATATTACAATTGATGCAGCAATAATAATAATAATAATAATAATAATAATAATAATAATAATAATAATAAAACCACTAATAATCATTCTAAACACCCCTGTTTCTACATTTAAAGTTATTGATTATTTTTAAAAGGTGGAATACGAAAAGTTTCTATAAAAGGAAATAAAAAAAAAAAAAAAAAAAAAAAAAGTGTTTACCAACAGGTAAGTGTACGAGTGGTGAATACTTTAAAAATCAAACTCTAAAAATTAACTTTCTACATCACACATTGTTAAGGGTGGGGGGGGGGGGGAGAAAATATATATATATATCTCCTGTTATATTACAGAAAATATCCGGCA
Organism: Salticus scenicus; assembly: GCA_963930645.1. NCBI lineage: Eukaryota > Metazoa > Arthropoda > Arachnida > Araneae > Salticidae > Salticus > Salticus scenicus. The sequence goes on along the minus strand of OZ005661.1, from coordinate 64,422,688 downwards.
ACAAAAGTTGACAGAAAATACCCGTACATAATGAGAAAAAACATGTTGTCAACAATTTTGCGTATCAGAAAAATACAGAAAATATTTATTCGTAACAGATTTTTTCCATAGAGCTGAAAAGACAATAAATAAAATTCTCCAGTTTGACTAGTCAGGATTGAACCAAAGTTCACTGTATAGCAGGCGACGATTCTATCTCTCAGCCACGGAGCCATATATGTATTTGGCTGTTACTTAGTTCGTACCATTCACTCTTGAAAAAGTTACACACTAGATAAAATCCGTGTCAATGGTTACAGATTTTATCTATTTCTAGAAAAAATGTTGCCTTTAACAGATTGAGGCGTAATTTAAAAGTAAAATGATACTGGCATAAACATCCTTGAGTATGAATTTTCTAATTTAAAAATTTCGTAAGTTATTCGAAATTTCCTATTTACTTACCATGGCAGAATAAGTCAAAATTTCGCACAAACGCTCGTTTTGAGAGATATTTTCATTGTAAAGATATTAGACTACTTTTAAAATGACATTTATGATACTGGGTTGAACATTATTGACTACAGATATGCTAATATGAAAATTTCGTAAGTTATTTTAAATGCAAGATTTTATCAACATAGAAAAATTTAGCGATATTTCATATAAATTTGCATTTTGGGGGATCGTTGCTTTGGAAGTAGTATCGAATTGCAGAAAAACTAAATTATGAAACTGGCTCAAATAAAATAAATTAATAGATTGAAATAAGATAAATGAATAGAACTGAATGGTGGGCAGCCTATTAGATGAGCCATTTCCGTCTGTCACTGTGTCGAACGATTGCTCAAATTCATTTCTCTTAACATAAATATACTATATCTTGTATTAGAAATTTTGAGGAACTGAGCAAATTCCACTTATACCCAATAGTTTTCCATTGTATTAACTCATTAATAAGAGCGATCAGATTTTTTTTTTAAAACTGAATTTGAGGACAAATATGGCGGTGTCTCCGATTTACGAGGAAAAAAAAAAAAAAAAAAAAATACATTAAATTATAAAATTTCAGTAATTGTTATGCATGAAGTACTTAAACGAATTTATTCCAGCTTATTTATTATACATATAATAAATTATCATTATAAAGCATTAGTAACATTATAACCAGCGTTCTTAAATGTGCTCTAAATTTTTAGGGACGAAAATAATTTTCGAGGACAGTCCTCGGGATTCGAGGACATCTGTTCACTGTACCTTTGCTATAAAAACAGAAGATCAGCACATCGAAAATGTTGTACGTGATCCAAGAGCTCTGATGTTTATTTTATTTCATTTTATTTATTTATTTCTGTGGGTATCAAAACTTGTCGTGAACACGATTTGACTGTTTTTAGATAATGTCTGTGTGTGTGTGTATCACAAATTTTGCGGACGCTGTATCTCCTGAACCAATTAAAAAAATCTAACCAAACTTGGTATTTAGTTGTACCCTGACCTGAAGTGGAGATAATTATATTTGGAGATCAATCGTTTCACAGGTCACGCTGTAATCCCAGTTTTTCTAAAATTTTAACATGGCAATATAGGATAAAATTTCGTATAAATATACAGGAGACTTATTTTTAATGCATGATTGTAAAATTAATATGAATTATTGGTAATAATAGTAGTAAACTAGGAAAAATGTGTGTGCATGTAGGACCATTGCTGTCCCATTGCTCTCGCTGTCCCCCCCCGGGGGGGGGGGTACAAAATTTCAATATGGGTATCTTTCGAAAAAACTCATCAGTAATCAGTACCTTCAAAACGAATTATTGATCCATAGACCTGTGATAATTTAAAACAAAGTTACTGATTTTTTTTTTCGTTTTTAACGGAAAAAAATTTAGAAAAAAAAAAAAAATCGCATTTCTTCTGATGTTGGCACAAAATTGATTTTCTCTCGGCATTTGGTGTAATACTTTCTGTGAGATGAAAATCACCTGCACTCATCGTAGAAAATGCTTTTAATAAATAATAATTTAATAAATAATTTGTACTGCTTGAATTTGTATAAGAATATATAGAAGAAAGTCTTGTAGTGGCCATAACATACCACTTTTTTCTTTTTTTTTTTCATTATATTAGCGCATTAATACAACAAAATACACCTTTTTTCAATTAAATATATATTCCCAATCGGTTTGTATTTTGTTTCGTTTTTTCGGCAAAATTTAAAGGCGCGTACTTACTGGAACAGAAAAGTGTGCGATTCTGAGTTTTTGCATGTTAACTACTGATACTGGTGCACTTTAAGGTATCCGAAGTTGATGTCCAATAGTCTTTAAAATGAAGAACAATACACACACACACACACACATACACCCCCCCCCCCCAAAAAAAAAAAAAAAGCAAGAAAATGTGCATTGTCTCTAGAACGGTTACAGATACTTTATTTGGACTGTTTAAAACAGAAATTTTATAATATCACAATAAATTATTTTAATCTTAGTGCTACAGAAGATCTATTAGATTTAGGCACACCAGAGAGTGTGTGCCTAAACACATAATTAAAGAAGTTTTTCATTATTGTATGATACATAGAATTGTTAATTAAAAGAATAGCTATATTTCGAAATCATCGCATTTGCGATTTCGAGATCAGTATCTTGTATAAATTAATAAAACAATGAAAAGACAGAGGGAAAATTTCGTATACGCATTTTTAAAAATTTACGTATTTCAAATATTAATGTGACATTTTTAAAGGTTATTATTAATAATTTTGTAACTAATAATTTCATATTCCATATATTAAAAGTTTATAAGTTTATTAAGGTGTAAAAAAAAATAATATATATTTAAGTTTGAGATTAAAAGCATCATTATTTTTTTTTCATAAAAATCTATCATAAGAGTAATATTTGTAATAGTTAAAAAAAAAAAAAAAATACAAATGCAAATATTGAAACAATTTGACACTATAGGACAAAAATCTTTGATTTTAGAAAATTTATTAGTGAACAAACAAATTAAAGTATTTTTTATCTTTAGCTAGTACAGATAATTCAAGCAAAAAATTTCCAACAATATCAAAAGTGTTTCAAAATAATTGCTCATCTTCGCGTGCCAAATGTAATAAATTACAGAGTCGTGAAATAATAAATCAGTTTTTGATTGCTTCCTTTCGTGTTGAAAACTAGACAGCCCATGGTGGAATGAAAAAATGAGTTTTGCGTGTCAGATTAATATTTTAAAAGTATTTTAGTACAGCATTAACAATAATAATAATAATTATTATTATTATTGTTATTAGAATTATAATACGATAACATGGTTACATTATCTGTTGAAAAATCGATAAAATTCAACTAATCCCTAAATAGTCAAGTTTTTTTTTTTTTTTCTTTTCTTTGTTCTAGTTGCTGGTATACATTTTTCGACAAAAAACAAAAACTAATAAAATTATACTTTTACAACAATTTAATAAGTAAATTCGGTTTACACATGGCATACCTAATGTCTACACTTGGGACCTAGTCATGTATGGGATGGCAAATGGCATTCATGGGAACCTTTCTAAAGAGAGAGCCCGTATTCACACGTATTTTGAAGAAAACCAGATAAAACTCTGAACGGCTGGACCGAAAATCGCGACAGGGATCAAATTTAGCATCCCCATCTAACAGCCTAACGAGCAGATATTCTCGGCGACTGGTGGCACTATAAAGTTATTAGAAACTATACAATATTGTTACTCTTCATTGATATTAAAAATTTAACAAAATGTCATCTGGAGGAATTTAGCATACAAATAAAAGAAAATATGAAAGAACGTAGCTTATCTTATTTTAGGCCTCGAATTTTTTCATTTCAGGTTTTTAAGGAATTTAAAATAAACACACATTTTAGATTACAATAGGAGTTGCTACTTGAGACATAATTATTTCTCCAAACAAGTTACATTTTAAAAATTATCACTGTTTCATTTTTTCAACGAAAGATAATAATAATAATAATAATAATACACCCTAAGCCTATTTTTGTTTTCTAAGTAATAATTATAAAATTCTGCACAAAAGAGAATTAAAATTTAACACTATGTCTATAGTAACGTAAAAAGAGAAAGAAACATTTATTTTAATAAAATGCTTTAAATCTAATTAAAAAAAAAAAAAAAAAAAAAAAAAAAAAAAGGCGTCATGGAAATAATGATTTTAATTTATTGTTTGTCTTAAGCTTGTCTAAGCGATTTCTTACCCTATTTTAAGAGTAAATTTTACTTTAATCCGAATTTTTAAATTTGACCTGTCTTCACTACTTTTCACAATAATACTCAAATTGCCATACATACATTTTCTAAAAATACTGCAAAAACCACTCAAAAGTATATTTTACCGTAATAGGTAACAGCCTTATAGCAGTTATCGTATTATATAGTTTTGATTTTGTTTATTATATACACATTGAAATATTGATTATATACATTTTAAAGGCTTTATTAAAAAGTTAATCTTAAGAAATTGTCGAGTTAAAACTGAATAATATTTTTCAGTTTTGATTTTATCAACAACTAGCAGGCTTCGCCCGTTTCGCTGGTCATTGTATTGAAAAGAATTATCAAAATTCCGCATCATTATAAATAAAAGTCTAAAAAAAAAAAAAAAAAAAATCATTGAAATCAGTCAAAATTTAAGTTAAAGTTCCCGCTATCTTTGGTAGCGGTTTTCCCACTCGCCACACGTCGAATCTGGAACCCCAATGCCTTCGACAGCTCCTTACCTGATTTTTACCCCCCCCCCCCCTCCCTCACGAGTAAAGTTTAAAGTTTTGCAAAAACCCATCAAAGTGCATATTGCGTGCACTTAATTAACACCTATACACCAAAATTCGCCATTCCATGGTGATTTGGAGTAGATTTAAGCTTGAAAACATGTTCTTTGCCCCGCCCCGAAGAAGGGGGGGGGTAAATTTGCAAAATCCTTGTATAGTGCATGTTGCACGCACATAACCGACCAACACATAAAAAAATTGAGTTCCTGAGATTATTTGGAGCAGAGTTATGTTTTAAAACGTGTTTTTTTGCCCCATCCCGCTCTTAAAGGAAGGAAAGGGAAGGAAATTTCGCAAAATTTCTTTTAACTATGAGTTAGATACATATAACCGACTCGCACATCAAAAGTTTCCTTCCTAAGATAATTTAGCGCAGAGTTACGCATGGATACATGTTTTTTGCCCCCCATAACCCACCAAGGGGCGGTAGGGTGGAATTTGACAAAATCCCTTTATAGTGTGTGTTGGGCGCGCATAACCAGCCCACACATTAAATAAGTTTTCATAAGTAAATTATATTTGACTAAATTATGAAAAATATAATTTTTATAATCAGTTGCTTTGTTATTATTATGGTTTAAATACTGCTTTGATATTTAACGGAATAACTTTTTTAAAGGATTTTATATTAGTAAGTAATATAGAATTTTCAAAATTCTTTTAAGTATAGTTAGCATCGGGGAAGGTAAAGAACGTTAGTTTTAGTATATAAAAATAGTTTAACTTTAAATATTAACTAAATTAATAGATAATTTAAAAAAAAAAAAAAAAAAAAAAAAAAAAGGAATGAATAAATGAAAATTGAATTTGAAACTATATCTGAAGTTTTTCATTCCCCTTTAGTGCATAAATTATTCATAAATTTTATTTGCTAAATTATCCGTGTGTATTCCTGTGTGTATTTATTTCGGTAAAGACAGCCATTAGCGAGTCTTTCCCCGAGTAAAAAGGAATCACTTTTTCACCCTCGATGATCAATCTACGTCTTATTACTATATCTATGCCCCCCCCTGCTCTTATAGGGGAAAAGGAGAAAAATTGGTAAAATCCTTTTATAGTGAGTATTGAGAACGCATAATCAACCCGCAGGTCAAAAATCGCCTTTTTAAGATAGTTTGTAGCAGAGTTACGCATGGAAACATGCTTTTTGCTCCACCCCCACCCTGAAGGGGGATAAGATGGAATTTCACAAAATCCCTTTTTAGTGTGTGTATTGAGTACTCGTAACCAATCGACATATCAAAAAATCGCAATCCTTAGATAATTTGAAGCAGAGTTTCTCTTAAAAGCGTGTTTTCTCCCCCCCCCGCCCTTAGATGGGGGAGGCAGGGGAAATTTTCCTAAAATCCCTTTATAGTGAGTGTTGTGAACGCATAACCCACCCACACACAAATATTAATCTTACTAAGATAATTTGAACCAAAATTATGCTTGGAAACGTGTTTATTGCTTTCCCCACGCCCCCAAGGGATAAAGGGGAATTTCACAAAATCCCGTTACAGTGGGTGTTGAATACACATAAATGGGCAAAACACTAAAATTTGTGACCTCAGCTCCTATAGCTACAGTTCTATTCGAAAATCTGGATTTTGTTAAAATTGCCACCGAAAATCATCTCCCCCCCCCCCTTCTCCTCTTAAAAATCCAAAATTCCAAAATCGCAGTAAATGATTTTTTTTACTCAAGTCTAGTCTCCCTGTCTGCAATTTCTTCACCGTGAAGTAATTTTGAGCCGAGTTATGCTTATAAAGGTATTTTTGACTCCCCACCTCTCAGGGAGGAACGAGAGTTTTTCGCAAAATCTTAAAACCAACCTGCTCACCAAAATTTGTGACTCTATTTCCTATAGAATCGCCACGGCTGTGTTGAGTCAGTGTATCAGTGGGTTTATTCTTTTATATATATATGTAGATTTCCTTTCAGAGAAAGATATATATAATTTAAGTTTTAATGGATATAATGAAAAAAAAAATGTTATAAGATTTACTATTATATTTGCCATTTTTTTCCCCCTAATCTTTAAGGTAATACAGTGTGGCGGCAAAAATTTTATGTACAAGCGAAAAATTTTAATAAAATTAAAAATATGCTTCGAAAGTTTTACTGTGTTTGAAAAATTAGATTACAAATTTATGTTTCGCATTTAGAAACAATTAATTGAAACGAAAATAATAAATTACAAAATATCAAAAATATGATATCGCAAAAGTTTAAGCGCAAATGAGCTTATATGCAAATATTTTATTAAACGTGATTGATAGATGATCGGTGAGACTTATCTCTTATATTATAAAGTGTAGCGATCATCGTACGAGTTATCAAAATGCCGAAGTCGCTGTAGTTCTCGCCTGAAGAAGTTGTGATAGCGTGAAAGCTAAAAGCGGAAGGTAAATCCATTTTGAAAATGCCAGTTATTTTAAATCTGTCTAAACGTAGTATTTATAGTGTTTTGCAACGTGAAGAATAATTCAAAATTGCGTATCACTAAGGAAGGCTGCACACAGAAAAATGAAAAATCGAAACTTGTCAAGAGGCATGCCATCTTTGTGACACTAAACGTTTGTCAAGTACATTGACTAATTTGCACAAAATTACGCAAAATTTTAAACAATCAAAACACTACCTGACAATCCCATTTAGTCATGAGACACAAAAGTCGTTTTATTTTACCATGTATCTTTAATGTGTTTCGTCTGATGATCCGTTTTGCCTCTAAAACTTGTCAGATGACTAATTTCCCAGGTACAGTTTTCATTTTCCTCAAATTTGACCGGTTAGTCAGATGAGAGAATAAAAAAAAAATGTCCCCGTTTTGTCAATTGACTAAGAAAAATTTGTTTGGCTAGTCCAAAAGTTAAACATTGTTCTTCTTCTTCTTTTTTTTATTTGTTATTTATTTTTTGTCTCCTATTGACAACTTGTGTTAGTCAACCGAAACCGAAAAATAAACAAAAAACTAATCGCATTTGGCGGGATACTGCAATTGCCGTTAGAGTCATTTTCATTTTAGAAAGAGAACGAGAGATTTTTTAGTAATCAGAATCAGCGAATCGAGTTTAAAGCCAAAAGTAAGTGCTAAATACTTTATTTTATTGTAAGCTTTGTAAGAATAGTAAATTGTAAATTTGTAGAATTCTAAAGCTTCCGCAATCTTCTAACAATATGAATCGTAATTAGAATTTGTTCTAATTTATAAAGTTGTTTAAAATGTATAAAATTTAAAATACGTTATTATAAATCTAGTTTTACCTATTTGTATTATAAAAGTAAGTATATTTAATTTGTCTCAAGCTATAGTTGTTTACATACATTTTTAACATTAAGCTCATATTAATATTTTTATATATAGAATAGTAATGATTTATTTTTCCCTAAAGATGGTTCAGAAGGTATTTGGATTTCCAAAGGACGTCAATTTAAGAAAGATATAGAAAAATGCTATCCATGGGGATTTTGAAAGAAATCCGAATTTTAAGGTATGTTTTTTAAATTATCGTTTGCAAAATTATATCTATCTTATTAGAACAATAAAAAATAATATTAATACTTTTTTTTATATTTAAACTTTTTAATGAGATAAATTAAAAAAAATTAAAGGTTTCTCGTTTATCTGTTATTATTTATTTATTTATTTATTTTTAATTCCTGTTCTAAATAAATAATTTTTTTAATTTAAATAATTTTGGCAAATGTTTGATAATAGTATGTAATAAAAAAATGACTTTTTTATTATTAAATTTTTGACACCAATTTTTTTTCAAAACAACTTTTAGCAAAAATAATATGAATTTGATATTGCATACTATATTCTGTTCTCAATTTAAAGTCAAATTGTTCTTGTACACAATATTAATTATTAGCGATAAATAATAAATATCTTGGTAAATAAATACATATATATATATATTCAACTTCAAGTTATTTGTTTCATTCAAATGATTGATGATTGTAGTAAAAGGTTGATATTTTTAGTTATTAAAAACTTGATATCATATATATATACTAGCAGGCAACGCCCGCTTCGCTGGTCCCTATTTTTAAATGAATCACTATAATGAATTCTCAAAATTGCATTAATTTTTATCACATGAAAAAAAAGAGAAACAAAATCTGAGTAGGAAAAATGTCGCACCGGGTTCTCACTGCCTTCGGAAAAAATTCCCAAAATGCTCTAACTCTTATTTCTATTATTTTCCCACTTCGCCCCCCCTCCTGTCTATCCTAATAATTTTACAAATTTGAAAATATCCGCAATCGATTTGTAAGTATCAAAAACCTCTACGCACCAGTTTTGAACGATATATCTCTATTTTTATTTTTTTACCGCTCTACTCCCCCCTCTCCCAATAATTGTAAAAATTCGAAAATATCCGCAATCGATTTGTAGGTATGGGAAAACTCTATGTACCAATTTTGAATGATCTAACTCTATTTTCTTTTTTTTTGCCCCTCTGCCCCCCCCCCTTCCCGGCCCTCCTAATAACTTTACACTTTCGAAAAAATCCCCATTCGACTTGCAGGCCTCTAAAATCTATCTGTACCGATTTTGAACGGCCTAACTGTATTTCTATTTGTTTTTGACCATAGCCCCCCCTTCCCGCCCCACCTAATAATTTTAAAAATTCGAAAGTATCCGCAATCGATTTGTAAGTATCGAAAACATCTATATACCAATTTTGAACGATCTAACTCTATTTTTATTTTTTTGCCCCCCCTCTCCCCTCCCCCTTTCCCGGCCCTCCTAATAACTTTACACTTTCGAAAATATCCCCATTTGACTTGCAGGCATCTAAAACCTAACTGTACCAATTTTGAACGGCCTAACTGTATTTCTATTTGTTTTTGCCCCATAGCCCCCCCCCTTGCCGCCCCCCTTCCCGCCCCTCCTAATAATTTTACAAATTCGAAAATATCCGAAATCGATTTGTAGGTATCGAAAACCTCTATATACCAATTTTGAACGATCTAACTCTCTTTTTATTTTTTGTCCCCCCTCTCCCCCCCCTGCTGCCCCACCTGGGGGCTGAATTTCTAAAATTCCAGAAATTGGTTTTTAGATATTTGCATCAGCTATATTTTAGAGCAAAAACTTCACGCATATCTATTTTTTTGTTTGAGATATATAGGATTATGCGAAATCACGTTTTTATGCATGTGAAATCACGTTTTGCCCCCCCGCCCCCCTTGGGGACCGAATTTTGAAAATTCCAGAAATTGGTTTTTTGACATTTGTATTAGCTATATTTTAAAGGAAAAATTTTACGGATATCTGTTTTTTTGTTTGAGATATGAAGGATTTTGTGAAATCACGTTTTGCCCCCCCCCCTCCCCCCCTTGGGGGCGAATTTTGTAAAATCGCTTCTTAGTGGATGCCTACGTCATATCCGAAATCGATTTGTAGGTATCGAAAACCTCTATATACCAATTTTGAACGATCTAACTCTCTTTTTATTTTTTGCCCCCCCTCTCCCCCCCCCTGCTGCCCCACCTGGGGGCTGAATTTCTAAAATTCCAGAAATTGGTTTTTAGATATTTGCATCAGCTATATTTTAGAGCAAAAACTTCACGCATATCTATTTTTTTGTTTGAGATATATAGGATTATGCGAAATCACGTTTTTACTCATGTGAAATCACGTTTTGCCCCCCCCCCCCGCCCCCCTTGGGGACCGAATTTTAAAAATTCCAGAAATTGGTTTTTTGACATTTGTATTAGCTATATTTTAAAGCAAAAATTTTACGGATATCTGTTTTTTTGTTTGAGATATGAAGGATTTTGTGAAATCACGTTTTGCCCCCCCTCCCCCCTTGGGGGGCGAATTTTGTAAAATCGCTTCTTAGTGGATGCCTACGTCATATCCGAAATCGATTTGTAGGTATCGAAAACCTCTATATACCAATTTTGAACGATCTAACTCTCTTTTATTTTTTGCCCCCCCTCTCCCCCCCCCTGCTGCCCCACCTGGGGGCTGAATTTCTAAAATTCCAGAAATTGGTTTTTAGATATTTGCATCAGCTATATTTTAGAGCAAAAACTTCATGCATATCTATTTTTTTGTTTGAGATATATAGGATTATGCGAAATCACGTTTTTACGCATGTGAAATCACGTTTTGCCCCCCCGCCCCCCTTGGGGACCGAATTTTGAAAATTCCAGAAATTAGTTTTTTGACATTTGTATTAGCTATATTTTAAAGCAAAAATTTTACGGATATCTGTTTTTTTGTTTGAGATATGAAGGATTTTGTGAAATCACGTTTTGCCCCCCCTCCCCCCCCTTGGGGGGCGAATTTTGTAAAATCGCTTCTTAGTGGATGCCTACGTCATAGAAAGAACATTGTCACAAAATTTCATGCTTCTAGGTCCAGGGATTTGGTCTGGGCGTTGATAGATCACCCCCTCACTCAGGAAGTCTTCTTATATATATATAGATATATATATTTCTTTTTTTTTTTTTTCAAAACAAATTTAATCAAAAATAATATGAGTTTAAATTATTAGATACTGTATTCTCGATTCAAAATCAAATTGTTCATGCGCAGCATATTAAGTATTCGTGATAAACAAAAGATATCTTGTTAAAAATATGTACTTAATTTCATGTTATTTGTTTCATTCTTAACACATTTAAATTTAAAAACTATTTGGTATGTCAATTTAAACAACATTTTTTTTTCTTTTAACTATGCTCTATAAATTAAGTAATTCTTGCAAACATTTAGTTGTATACTCTATTTCCACAATAACTTAAAATTTATTTTGATTTTCTTCTACATATATAAGAATGAAGTACTGGATTTTTCAAAATTTTCTTTTTCTGGCTTTTGGTGCATTTACAAATTTGAGATTTCCTTAAACTCGATTAAACTATTTTTAGGAGATGTCTATCTGTGTATAATCAAAATTTTATGTTTTGGGTGCTGTATCTCACAAAATAATGAACAGAATTGTACAAAAGTTTATATTTGGATGCACTTTCAGATAAATTCGTGCTGAATAGCTTTTGGTACATATCATCTAAGAAGTGGCGCTACTATGCTGCAATTTCCCACAATTAAGGAAAGACTATATCTTAGCTTCTATTGTGTAGAACTTCACATAACTTAATGTTCAAATAGTCGATTGGGAAAGACTATGTTTATTCAACTTAGGTGCATATCGGTCATCAGGTAATGCCAGTATGTTGCAATTTTTCACATTTAAGAAAATGCTGTAACTGAGCTTCTGTGATATATAAATGCACTAAACTTGATATGTGCAACAGCCATTATGAACTATTATGCTGATTTAATTTGGACGCATATCGGCCGACAGGTGACGTTGGCATGGTGCAATTAACTCTATTTATAGGAGAGCCATATCTCAGCTTCTATGATATGTATGTGCACCGAATTTGATATGTAAGGTGTATGTCATACATCCAAAAACTATGCCAAACTAGCTTTTTAAAAACTATGCCGAATCAGTTTGGGTGTACATCAGATGACGTGCCGCGCTACTATTACTCTTTGTAAATTTCCAGATAGTTATAGTATCTCAGCATCTATTTGTTAAATTAGTTTGTAAAATCTTTATTTGTGAGAAGCTGTGTTAATTACTTTGTGCATTGTAACAGATATATGGTGCAATAATATTAAATAATAATAGAAGAAAATTTTGTAATGGCTACAGCATATACTAATTTTAGATATAGTGGGTTAAATTTATGTTAGTAATTTGCAACTGGTAATTATGAATGATTTACTTATAAATTGTCAAATATAGTTCCCCCAGAAAAAATTTTAAACTCATTAATACGTAACATTTTTCTCCACAATAGTATCATGACACGGTAAAGGTATATAAACTTTATCATTAATGGTATAAATGGCAAACATTTCCAATTTAACAATAAAACTTTTTTTTAATAATTTACAACAAGTAATTTAAAATACTTTATTTAAGTGGGCATAAAACTTACAAAACTTTAAATTGACACCATAAAAATAAAATATCTCGCAACAATTGTTTCGGGTCTAAAGAGCACACGACCCTTCGTCAGGCACCCAAAGTAGGCACGAGTGCAGCAGTCAAGGTGGTGATGCACGGCTTTGACTGCTGTACTCGTGCCTACTTTGGTCGCCTAACGAAGGGTCGTATGCTCTTTCGACCCGAAACCATTGTTGCAATTTTTTTTTTTTTTTTATGGTGTTTATTCAAAGTTTTGCAAGTATTATTTTGCAACGCTAGTTCTGTGGTGAGAATAATTGATAAACCTTTTTTCATTTTCTTTCTGTTTTTTCTCTCTGTGTTTGTTTATCTTCGATAGCGCACATTCGATCTAGTACGACTGCAATTCACAGCTATCGTACTGCTCACCTTTCAAAATATTTTTTACAATTATAAATCTAAATTTCTAGGCATATTTATAACTCTGTAACTAATTTAAACATTATACACATGCTAGACATGTATCGGAGTTCCCTATTCGTATCCAGAAAAATAGATCCGTATTTGTATGGATCTGTTTTCTTTTTTTCAACGAAACTAATATGTATCTTTTGTAGAAATTGTATGAAAATTAGAAAAGTATTATAAATCTTTTTTGACTGTTATTAATATATAAATTGAATAAATACAGTATAACCTCGTATTTACATCCTGGAAATTGAAAAGATTTCGCAATTTACATTTTTTTTTTTTTTTTTTTTTTTTTTACTTTATTCTATATTTAATAGAAGAAAGTACTAGATTCATAAAAATTTTCGACTTCCGTTTTTCGATGAATTTGCACGTATTGAAAGTTCCAGAACACGATTTGACTATTTTTAGAAAATATTAGATATGCCTCTGTGTGTGTGAGAGAGACAAAAATTTTGTGGCGACTGCAACTACTGCACGTAATTACATATAAATTTATATGTAAATGCACCTTGACATAAATTAGTGCCCATCCATCAAGAAATGGCACTGGTATACAGCGATTTCTAGAGACCATACATTAGGAAACTATATTATACAGGGTCTCTAGCGATTTCAACAATTTAAGGGAATGCTATGTCTCATGAACTACTGCAGAGAATTGCATATAAATTTATATGTAGATGCACCTTGACATAACCTAGTCCTTATCAGCTTTTTATGTCAATTTCTCAAAAGATGGCGCTGCTATACAGTGATTTTCACAATTCAAGGGAAGGCTATATCTCAGGAACTACTACACATAAATTTATATGTGGATCTACCTCGAGATAAATTATTGTCCTTCCAGTTTTGGTATCAATAATTCAATAGGTGACGGTGCTATATAGCGATTTCCATAATTTAAGGAAAAGAGATATCTCAAGTTCTATTGCGTACAATAATAATAATAAATGATATGGGAAAAGACCATTATCAGACATTATGCTAATTCAATTTGGATGCATATCGGCCAATAGGTGGCGTTGTTGTACTGCAATTTTCCCCTAGAACGGAAAAGCTATATTTCAACTTCTATGGTGTATAACTGTACAAAATTTGATATGTGAGATAACCATTATGAAAACTCATTTTTTAATATATTATTTATAGAGAATAAAGCTGTCTTTCTTTGTACTTTCAATGCAATTTTTCTCTAAGATGAAAATCGTATGCATTCAGTATGGTAGGTAATTTAAATAAATAAGAGCTTTAATAAATTATTTGTACTGAGCGAATTTGTATTAGAAAATATAAAAAGAAAGTCTTGTGGTGGCCACAACATACTTTTTTTTTTGTTGTTGTTGTTTTAAATACCTTTATTTTTAATAAAATTCAATCCTCGCTTTTATGTGAACGAAATTTTCAATTTTTCTCCATTTATACTTGTATATACAGCAAATATAGAGGAAATACTTGTCGTGATTTCATTTAAAGCTATTATTATGTTGTGACCACCGCAAAAATTTCTTCTATATTTTCCTATAGGAAAATTCATTCGCCCAGTAAAAATATTTTCTTAAAACTGTTATTTATTAAAATTATCTACCATAATGAATGCAGATAATTTCATTTTAGAAAAAACTAACACTAATAATAAGAAAAGAAAGACAGTTTAATTCTCTATAAATAAAGTCTTAAAAATGCTTCTTCATAATGGTTACCTCATATATCAGGTTTTGTACAGTTATATGACACAGAAGTTGAGATATAGCCATATCCTGTTCTCTAAGAAAATTGCAGTATACCAGCGCCACTTATTGGCTGATATGCATCCAAATTGAATGTCACATAATGGCTACGTTGATACCTGTCAAGTTTTGTTTGATTATACACAACAGAACCTTGGATACAGCCTTCCCTGAAAACGCGAAAGTCGATGTATAGCTGCACCAACTGTTGAGCATTTGACAAAAAATATTGGTGGGCACTAACTTACGTCAAAGTTTATCTGCATATAAATTTATGCAAATTCGTTTAGTAGTTTCTGCGATATAGCCTTTCCTAAAATTGCGAAAATCGCGGTCTAGCAGCTCCACTTGTTGAGCAAATAACACCAAAAGTTGATAGGCACTAACTTAGGCCAAGGTACATCTGCATATAAATTTATATGCAGTTATCTGCAGTAGTTCCTGAGATACGTTGCCACAAAATTTTTCTCACACACACAGACACATATTTTTCTAAGAATGGTCAAATCGCGTTCTGGAGCCCTCAAAACGTGTAAATCCATTGAAAAGCGGAAGTTGAAAATTTTTACGATTGAAATACTTTCTTCTATTGAATACAGAAGAAAGTAAAAAACAATATAAAATAAACACATTTAGGAAACTGATTCCATCAAGGCAGATAATAATAATATTCTATCTTTATCGTCTTTCTAGAACAAATAAAATCAAAGCAGATGTTTAATTTCGAATCATATATATCTGTGCAACCCAAATTATTATAGTAAATAAACATTCCGATTCCTGTCGAACAAATGCAATAAATAAAGATACTTTTTTTTTTTTTTTTTTTTTTTTCAGAATATAAGCAACAATGAACTATTATCACTGACCTTGAAACACATTTTTGCAATCTTGAAGTTCATAACTCACATAAGTGTTTAATCATTATTATTAGTCTTTTTTTTTTTTTTTTTTTCAGATTTTTAACGCAATACAATTAGTAATTACATCTTTTTTTTTTTTTTTTTCTTGTATGTTCAATCGAAGAAAGTATTGGATTTGTAAAAATTTTCGACTTCCGGTTTTCGACGGATTTGCAAGTTTTGAGAGGTTAGGCCACGATTTGACCATTTTTAGAAAATGTCTTGTCTGTCCGTCTGTGTGTGTATGTATGCGTGACAAAAATTTTGTGGCAACTGTATCTACGGAACTACTGTTCAGAATTACATATAAATTTATATGTAGATGCACCTTGACCTAAATTAGTGCCTATCAACTTTTGGTGTCAATCGCTCGAAAGGTGGAGCTGCTATGCAGCGATAGCATTTATAATATGGTTGTCAACTTTCAAATATGCTTAACAATAGTGTTCTAACAGGGATATATTCATTAAAAAAAATAATAATTCAATAAAAAAATCAATAAATCCAGATCGATTTTAAAAAGAATCTCGTGCTTGCTTTTCTAAAGTAATCATACGAATTATAAGGTATGGTGTTATGACAATATATATATATATCATCATTACCAATTTCAGCCTCTATCAAACCACTGCAGGATGAAGGCCTCTGCTAGGCGATTCCAAACTGCCCTGTTTTCGCACGCACACACACACACACAAACACACACACACACACACACACACACATATATATATATAATAATTTATGCATAGATTAAGAAAGGTTTTTGATAGAATATTTCGTCTCCTTATTGATTTATTTGATTTCCAATGAAGCCATCTATGGTATATGCAACTTCTTAATTGAATGCAACCTATGCAATGAGGTGAAATTTACACCTCATATAACGTATTTCTTAGTAATGTCCTGATGTCTTTTTTTTCTTTTTCTTTTTTATTTAAGGTTTGTGAGCTCTATTTTAAATCTGATGGAATTATACAAACAATAATTTATTTTGATGAAAAAGAAGGAAAGTTATATCAAGTCCCAAGAAATAAACCAATTGTTAAAGATGGTGCTATTCCTACAATTTTCAGCGGCTTGCCATCATTAGGGATAAACAAAAATTGCGTTTTATTACCTAATTATAATTGTGCTTTTATATTATTATTATGATTAATTTTTATGTAAATTATGGAGCAATCTTCTTCATGTATATGAAACATTTATAATTTTCAATAAAATTATTTTTATCTTGATTTTTGTCTTTTATGTATTATTTCAATTGCATAGTTTTTATGAAGGAGAAATCTTATTTAAATAAGCCACATAAATTCTTGATTTAAGAATGCTGAAAGTAATGTTATCAGGTAAGTGAGAGTTATTTTGGATGATCAAATACTTATAAATTATTGTTATATATTAAAATTTCTCTGGGCATAAAATTTACAGAGATGATTAAAAATAAAAAATTCTTATTATATATGTTAACGTGTTTTTTTATGCTAATTTTATGTCCACCCTCACCTTGAAAAAAAAAAAAAAAAAAAAAAGTATATCATTAATATTTATGATTTTAAAACATTAAATAACCTGAAATTTGGAGTTCGATGTTATTTATAGTTTAGTACATTGTATCGTCTATACCATGCATATTGTTTATATTGCCTGTATCAATTGTTAAAGCACATTGTATCGTCGTACTTATCTGTAATTTTAATCAGGTGGAAAAAATCCATTATTTAAAAAAATATATACATATATTCAGGTGGCTTAAATATTAAAAAAAGGAACTTAAAAAAAAAAAAGTTTACATTTATTTTTGTAACCACAGCGTATAAAATGAAAGCATCGATGAGAAAATATATATATATATTTCTAAATCCATATATGAGGATGTGCATAAAAAGTGGACTAAATCATGTGGCGCCACAATCCTCTTGGAATGCCTTGATAAAAAAGTGTTGGATAAATGCGTGCGTTAATGATGAATAAAGGTAGGGAAGAATGATTAAACTAGCAAATTCTTTGTTTCAGTAGTTTGTTAAATTTCCAGTATTCATAGCTGCTAACTTTTTTAATTGATTCCGGAATGTTGTTAGTATATCGCCCTATCTTCAAACCATATTCTTTGAGGAGTAATTATCTTCATATTTAATTGTAATTACATGCTAAAGAAAATTATTCTATTAAGAATATGGTATGAAGAAAAGGGCGAATGTTAAAAACATTCCGGAATAAATTGAAAAAGTTGGCAGCTATGAGTATTTTATTCCAGTTGATGGACAAGTAATATTTTTCAGAAAAGTTTTTAAATATTTTTTCAAGGTTGAACATTTAAAAGGGGAGGGGGGATTAAACAATTACAAAAGTAAAGAGGTTAAAACTAACATCAATGCTTTTTTAAAAGCCCCTGCAAACAAGTATGAGGCCACTTCCTCATAAAATATGAGGGATTTTAATCTATTAAATTTTTTTGATTAATCTCCCTCAAATATTATGAGACAGGCTAGTGAAATATTTTTTTCGGGATAAAATTCCTCCACAAATATCATGAGGCAGCTTAGTCAAATAGAGACTAGTTTTCCTTTTCAAATATTACCAGACAGATTAGTCAGGTAAATAGTCTTGACTATCCTGCCTCTTCAGATATTCATTGAAAATTGACTAGCTTGCTTCGTAAAATACCTGTTGGCTGCTGACTAATCGTCTTAATCAAGTGCAGATTCTGACTAACTTGCCTTGTCTGGCAACTGCGGTTGTTGACTAACCTTCCTGGTCTGATAATTATGATTATCGACTAGCCTTCTTTGTCTAATAATATTAACCTTCCTAGTCTGGAGTAGTGTTTTGGTGACTAGTTTAGCAAGTACACTTTTCAGTTTTGGTGACTAGTTCAGCAAGTACACTTTTTAGTTTTGAAGACTAGCTCAGCAAGTACACTTTTCAGTTTCGGTGACTAGTTCAGCAAGTACACTTTTCAGTTTTGGAGACTAGTTCAGCAAGTACACTTTCTGGCTAGTCAGGTATTTTGGTTAGTCAATTCTGTATTGTCAGCTGAGCATTTTGGCAGGTCACTGTGACCAATTTATTTTTCTGTGTGTGAGAAAAACACATTTCATGAGGCTATAAGAATTAGAAGTATGACTCTAATTGACAATTTTTCTCTTAATCATATAAAAAATCGACTTGGATCCAAAATATCACGTGACAACATTCGCAGACGAATAATCGAATCAGGATTCATCAAAAAACAAAAAAATAATTCTTAAACGTTTTATGAAACAGCGTCACAAACAAGCAAGACTTCAATGGGCAAAACACCACACGTGTTATCGTGACTAATGTTTTACTGTTATTTTTTATCTGATGAAAGAATGAAATTTGGATGGTCTAGATGGGTTCTCATTCTACTGGCGTGATCTGAGGAAAGAACGAAGAGCATATTCACCAGGCAACAAGGTGGTGGCTCGCTCATGGCATAAGGCGCTTTTGGCTACAATGGACAAAAGTCTCTTTGCTTCCTAAATTGCAGACAAAATTCAAAGTAGTATAGGGAAACTCTGAGTCAGAATTTTTTGTCGTTTAGTGAACTCCTAGGTGGTCCCAACTGGACGCTTCAGCTGGACAACGCACTTTGCCTCATATACACTTTTCCTTATACAAAAAAATGGCTGGTCTCCGTATATCAATTTGATGAACTGACTAGCACTCAGCCGAGATCTCAGTCCGATAGAGAATATCTGGGAAATCCTCTCACATGACGTCTACAAGAATGGGAAGTTGTATTTCTCAGTGGAAGAGCTAAAATCAGCGATCGAGAAAAACTGGTACAGACTCGCTCCCGAAATCTTCTATAATCTTGTGTTATCAATAGAAAATCGTGTACTTGATAAAATCAGATGCAATAGGAACACCATAGATTATAAAAGGAATGTTGGGTTTTGTGAAATATAAATATTTCGGTTTGCGCTTAAACTTTTACGACACCACAATTTTGATTTTTTTTTTTATAACTGATTATTTTTCTTTTAATTGATTGTTTCTAAATTCGAAAAATAAATTTATAATCCAATTGTTTAGATACAGTAAAACTTTCGAAGCATTCCAATGTATATTTTTCATTTTATCAGAAAATTTAGCTTGTGCATAAACTTTTGCGCCGCACTGTATTCTCTGCATGAATACAAAATGCATAATGCATACTAAAAATTTGGATCCAATAATTTTCTTTATTAAAATAAATGAAAAATGAATTCTTCTGAATTGATTGTTAATTAACAATTTATTTTGTTATTTCCATTTACTAGTAAACGTTATGTATTGTTCCATCAAATTATGGGGGATTGTTATGAATACTTATACTAAAGCTTACATGGAACTTGCTTGGAATTCTAATCATACTATTGTGATGTATATTTTTACTGTGCTGTAAATCATGTTATAATAAATTCTACATTGCACTAGTCAGTGCGTTCCTTTTCCTTTCGTTCCAGATTTCTTTTTCTTTTCTTAAGGGAGATATTTGTTTCTGTATTCAATAACAGGAGCTGATGATGCAATTGTATATATTTCAAATTTTAAGATTTATGCAACTGAGTTCGCAGGTCATTCTTTCCTCTTGTTTTTCAAAATTCAAACATCGGACAATGGTTAAATAGTCATAACTTATTTGAATGACATGCACGAACGATTATATCAATGACAAAACTCAGAATGTGTTCATTAAACTTTGATCGTCTTCCTGAACTTGGAAAATCACATACATGAAATTGGTACTTTTTGAATCGACAGAAACAATTTCTTATTCTGGTTTACTTAATATATTTTCGTCCCACAGTGGATTAATTGGTTGAGTTTAATTAAAACATGCGAAATTTAAAGCACCAAAATTTCAGCATTAGAACAATAATAGTCAAACAACACTGACAGCACTTAACGACAGAATCTACACCCTTGTGCAAATTAATTGAAACAAACTATTTTTTTCGTGAATTTTAAAATCATTCCTATTATTATTCAACAATCATGCTCAAATATGTT
Organism: Salticus scenicus; assembly: GCA_963930645.1. Taxonomy (NCBI): domain Eukaryota; kingdom Metazoa; phylum Arthropoda; class Arachnida; order Araneae; family Salticidae; genus Salticus; species Salticus scenicus. The sequence continues at coordinate 64,401,841 of OZ005661.1, read as the reverse complement.
AAAATATGGATGGGAGAAATAAATCCGTTGCCTAGTAACAATTTCCACTAAACAGAGGAGTTCTGAGAGCACATGCGCAGGAACTTCCGTAAATGAAAGCTCTAGCTATGATGACATCAGTTGAGAGTTTACTGTCGTCAGAGATGTATGTGACACCACATAAGCGTACAAAGATTGTTACTCTCTCTGAACGTACGTCAAAGTCTTATAGAGAGATTTCGAAGATCGTTGGCGTTAGTGTTGCGACTGTATGCCGTATTATAAAACAAAATAAAGAAGCAGGTTCCATATCTCCAAAGCGGAGAGGGAAATGTGGCGAGAAAAAGAAAACAACGCCAAGGGATGACTCTTTTCTACTTATGCAAAGTAAAAAATATCCGTGAAAGACTAGTGTTGCCCTTTATAGAGATTTAAAAGGTCATTTAATAAATATTAGCTCATCTACTTTTCGGAGGCGTCTTCTTGTAGCCTATCGGCCTATGAAGAAACAGCTTCTGCCCCAACCAATGAAAAAAAAAACGCTACTTGTGGGTGTTAAAATACAAAACCTAGACAGTCGAAAATTGGAAAGAAGGGCTTTTTGCGATGAAAGCCGCTTTTTTGTCCAAGGCCAACGAACACAACACATGGGAGATCATCAGACGAAAAAAGTCGGAGTTGCCGCATTAACCAATTTGTTAAACACCCTCAAAAGAAGATGTTTTGGGGTTGTTTCAGTTACAGTGAGGTTGGTTCTTTGCAGCCTGTGGACATTATGATGCCTTCTGAGCAATACACAACAATTTTGGATAAAATGGTTATTCTAGAGGTGGAAAAACGATACCCTGATGGAACGGGGATTTTCAACAGGATTTAGCCCCGTGCCATACGTCCAAAATGGTCGAAAAATTCATGTCTGAGAACCAAATTCAGACATTAGATTGGCCTGGGAACTTTCCTGATATTAACCCAATGGAGAATCTCTGGGCTATATGCAAGAATCACCTATTAAATATGGACTGTACAAGTATAGAGAAGCTAATCACGGTGCTAATTCATGTGTGGTACAAGGACACAAATGTTATAAATGACTGTAAAAAATCGGTAGAATCCATGCCAAATCGTGTCCAAATGTTAATAAAGAGTCGTAAGGACCATATTATGCACTAAAAAGTTTTGATTTTGTATAAATTTATATAAAATAGCATTTTTTCTTAGTTATCTCAATTTTTTTAGTTTGTTTCAATTAATTTGCACAAGGGTGTAGTTGTCATTAATCAGTGTTTTACCGTTTAGGACTCGACTTCGCTAGTAGGCGACGGAATTGCCAAATTGGGTGAGCTATTGCATGTCATGGAATGATCAAAATTGTGATGACATGGACTACCTAACTACCCTTATTGGTTGAGACTTACGGTCTCGGATAGGTCTTGACCTTCAGCAAAGTTCATTGCTCTTATCATGAATATAATATGACCTATGAAGACTTAGGCGAACAAAAATTGTGTAATTCATCGAAATGAAGATAATAATTTAATTTAATTATGTATCATTTATTACATATGTATAAGGGATATATATATATTTTTTTTCTATAAAAAGGAAGAAAGTAAAATCGCGTACCACTCATAAATTATGAAACATTTACCCATATTAAAGGATATATTTGCAGAAAATTGAGAATGCGTCAGCGAATTATTGAAGTGAATGTTATTTAAAAAACAAGAAAGTGTAGTCATTCATCACTCAAATACTTTGAAACATTTTACCACATTACGAGTTATAGTAAACGTGAGAATAAGTCAGACACATGCTGAATTTATGTTATTTTTAATTTTTCTGTGTTTAATGCACAAAGTGTTTTGGATTGTTGCTGTAGAGTCATTTCTGCTTTAGACCATGAACATCTACGTCTGATTCGGGATTCAAATCCAAAACATGACAACGGAAGGCTTAAAGTACTTGGCCACCAGATGGACTTAATGCGCAAAGGAATAAAATATATATTCAATCAAAAATCTCTGAATTTAAATTTACTGTTTTAATTAGCCGCCTCAGAAAATAGAGATCGAGTTATAGTCGTACAACGAGAAAGTAGAGTTACCTTTGTTTTCTTAATTACACTCCTTATTTACCTTGACTTCATTTTTTAAAAATATTCGAGTTTATTTCCGTGTCTGCAGAAAGTCAACTCGTCATTACCTTGGTGGTGTACTTGCAACTTAAGACACAATTATTGCGGTTAATTTATTATTAGGTTAATTGTATTACTTCTTAAATAACTGATTTGATCAAAGTTAATCTAACGTTATCTTTGAATGTTTCTTTCAAGTTAATACATCGATATGTAATCCTTGAAAAAATGTTTTTGAAATCAAAGATGAGTAACATAAACAAATTTATCCTTCAACACAAGGTCTTTATAGTTAAACATTAAAAAACTATTGCTTTGTTTTAGGTACATACAATTAATTATTTATTTCTTATGATATTTCTGTTATTAATACAAGTTTATGACAACTAAAACATAAATATATTAATATGTTGTGGCCAAGACAAGACTTTCTTCTATATAAATTTACGCAAATTCTTTTAATAAATAATAATTTAATAAAGTTTTAATAAATAATAACTTAATTATTTATTGTTATTATGCATTTAAACTAGAGGGCTTTGGCATCAGCTCGCTCCGCTCACCAACCCCCGGTTCACTTCGCTTATTAACTTTAGTCGATCTCTTTCCGCCTATTCGCTGTTTAGCCTTCCATTAAATAGGAATATTGATAGTACATAATATAAAACATAAGTAGAATAATATAAAAATTCCCATATACAACTTCAAATTAAAATACATAACATTTAGTACCACTTTTTTTAAAATGAAATATTATGCTAAAAATCAGTTATATATATAAATACATATGTATTTACTTATAGAAAAAAATTCGTAATATCCAGACCATTTTGCGTTACAGCTTTATTATATGACCCCTTTGCCGACTTTAAAATTTTTGTCACTACTTGACGATGAATTTCATAGTTACCACTCTTAGTTTTTTTTTTTTTTTTCTTTTTATACCTTTCATGACGCGGAGGACACTTCCATTCGCGAGAAGATGCGGTCGTAGACAAAAAAAATTGACGCCAACGACAGTAACTTTCTTTTTTTATATATATTGAGAAAATATTAAAGATAAGGCTTTTTATTTATTTACACACGATGAATTTCTTTGTTACCAACAGGCCCAATGACATTTATTTTAATATTTATTTTTTTACACAATTCAGTAATTTTAATTTCCTTGCGAAAAATGACGTCATGACAGAAAAAACAATTTCACATAAGAGAAAACTATTTGCAAGGTAACAAAGGGAATAACCATTATTAATTCGCGTTTTTAATTAATAACTTCATTAATTAAGGTGATAGCAATTTCTAACGAACTGAAATGTCTTCCTTGAAGTATTCGAGAAACATTGATACCTCTCATGACGTGGATCACACTTCTGTACGCGAGGACACGCGGTCGCAGACAGAAAGAATTTTTATGTCAACGATAGTAACATTTTTAATATATGGAGAAAATATATAAAATAACGAATTTTCATGTAAATTTATACCTATAATTAAAAGAAGGCTCACAATCATATGCTATAGCTAATCATTTCAAGCATTGCTTTTTACAGGGTGATCCCAAAGACTGTGTCTTTTTGATTAATTTATAACTGATCCCTTTAAAGAAAGACTGATCCCCTTTCTTTACCCAGAAAATCAATTTTGTCATCTACAAACAACATTTTGCAATATATATATTTAATTTTTAAAAAATCTATAACGTTGTTTTAAATTATCAGAATTTAATTGTATTACTTCTTAAATAACTGATTTGATTTATTTAACTGATTTGTTTAATTTATTTCGAGCTGATGAAAAAAGCTAGTAGGACGAGGAAAACGTGACCGACTTAATGAAAAATGCACTCTTAAAGCAGTGACACATTCTCCGTACATTATGGTACGGAGTTGCATAACTTTTCAAGGAGTCAGGCAGATTTTAATGCTCAAGGGACCAATTAACTCGAAATAAAATACGGTTATTATATAATTGGCGCCTGACCGACTATTTTGAAGGTATCTCCGACTTTTCCGCAAACAGCATTTCAAGATGATAATGCACCTTTCTACAGAGCATCTGTGGTACGTTTATTTAATTCAAATTGTTTTAAAATTTCCTATCCATTCCCGTAAACACCTATAACACTGTAAGTAATCATATATTTTGCCCCTTTAAGTTAAATCCCACAAAAAGTATCGTAGAATTTCTTCTTTACCAGATCTGAAATAGCACTTAATCTCAATCTGCTCGAAAATGTTTAGTCTGCAAAAAAGCGGGGGGAAAGGGGGAGGATTCGAAATTTGCAGTTTACAACTAGGCAAGAACTAGAAAAAAAATGATTTATATTTGACACAGTGAAATTTCTGAGATTTATATACTGCGTAATACTATGCCATTGCGCATTTGTTTAGATCTAACAAATAAATAGTTTTATTTCATATATTAAAATATAACTTGTTTATTTCAAATAATAAATCATAATAGAATACAAAATAAATGTTTATTATATTACGTTTAAAAAGTAAGTTTTATGTAGATTTTTAATAATTACTTCGTAGAGTGTATTAAAGGGAATTATTAAATCGAAAATATACATAGGTATAATTTCATCTCTTTCGTATCATGAAAACATGACAGTTTTATTTGTTTCAACCATTAGTTTTGAAGTTATTACAAATAAGGAAGGTGTAAGTCAATTTTTGTGCAGTGTGACCTTTTTTTTCCCTTTTTTTTTTCTTTGTCCTTTAGTATACCTTACTTTAATCTTACTATATGGCACGAGACGCTACAATAGCTGTTTTTGTTCGAGAAAAGGTTTTATAGAGTGCCATTGCTGCCTTTGCCTGGCATTTTTCACAATCTTCATGTATGCTATAACTAATTCCTATATTACCTCAAGAACCAGCCATCATTCTTAGAAAAAATATAAAGAACATAAAATTTAAATACTATTTTTACCCTTTTTTTTAAGGCCTTAATATGTTTTTCGACCTCTGTACACTGAAGTACTATCTCACTAAATCCTTATTAATTATTAGGATGAGGTGATATGCATAATTTTTATGCCTCTTAAGTAACTAAAAAAAAGTTTTAAATAAATTTTTTTGTCTGTTTCATAATGCGGCAGATAAAGGGTTAATCTAAACACACGTCAATTGAAAAAACAATAAAAATCATGTCATTTTAACGAAACGCAGATTTTTTTTTTTTTTTTTTTTTTTTTTTGTTGTTTGTTTGTTTAGAAAATGGATATACGAAGATAAATAAGATTGCCGTCTAATTCAGATCGTTGGGATATGGATTTTGTTTTTTTCTTTTCACTTTTTTTTTTTTTTTTAACGTAATGGCAATAACAGTAATGGAGTCATTCCAATGTTCATTCATCAAGCACTCTTATTTGGAAAGGACAAATAACTTTCAAATCTGAAAATGACGTGTCATTTTTTATAAAATGTTTGAATGAAATACAGAATATTTGAATGAAAATATACAGATGGATTGAGTTATAGCTCTACTGTCACCTTTTTCTTATTAAGGCACATTAGATCAAGACTTACGGCTTAAACTGTGTTCCTAACCACTACCAACATACATGCTTGGGATGACACGGGATTGACACGGGATTTGAAACGACCACATGGGAATGGACTTAATTCGTGTTACGTCATAAAACCCCTCACATGGGACCAGTTCAGGTAAAATTGCAGCATTGTTATGTTTTTATTTGTATTGTATGGAAAAATTTTGTATTCTATCAATAAATGTTTTTATCATAGTTCATAGGGAAATAAATAATCAGAAATCACATGATGGGCATGCGCAATAGAAATTGAGATATAACTTTTACTTAATACTTTGATATGGACAGTTCATTGTAAAAATGGTGTAACTCCATATTTTTAAAATATGTATATTTTTGCTTAATTGTATCACATTTAGTAATATTTTTCATTATAAAAGTGAAGAAACTTCAATAATTGCATTAAAATCCTAAAAATGGCATTTTTTTTTTTTTTTTTCAGAAAACTAAAACTTCTAAATATTCATTATAAAAATGAAGTTTTTAAGTTATTTCAAATTATTTTCCTTATAATTTATAAATTCTGATAATTCTGATTTAAACACGAAAAATTGATAACACTGAATAGTTGTATATTTTTCCTTACGCATAAATTTGCAAAAAGCTCATTATTTCAAAATGCATTTATAAAAAAATAATTTACTTTTACAAGGAACGACCCATATAGCTTTTACTTAATACTTTTTATTTTGAGATATAGCTTTTATTTTCGAGATACAATGTTTTGCTAACACATCATACACACACAGAAAGAAATAGTCATTTTCCAAAAATGAGCGAATTATGTTTAGGACTACATCGTTTCACAAAACAGCGACACCTACTGGTTAAAATGAACAAAAACTTAATCCATATATTTCCTCAAAGTAACCATTTACATCTGCAATTCTGTGCAAATTTCACCAATAGATGTTGAGATATAGCCATCTGAGAAACTGCTCAAAGTAATACCACAGCCACTTTTCGGCCTATGTACACCAAAATTCAATACAAACAATTTTTCATAATATACATCACACTCAGTGTTTGATGCATTTATACAGCATAGAAGCTGATACATAGCTTTTCACGTAAATGGAAAATAATGGAGAATAGCAGCGCCACCTGTCGTTCGTGATGCATTCACATTGAATCAAGACAGTTTTACCTAATATCCATCTTACATGCCAGGTTTTGTACATTTATACATTGCGGAAGCTTAGATATCGTCTTCCCTAAAATGAAATTAAATGGCAAGATAGCAGCGCCACATGTCTGCCGTAGTGTACTCAAACTGAACCAGCAGAGTTATATATATACATGTAATACTAAGTTTGGTACGCTACTTATGTTGAGCCTTCCCTGAAAGGAAATGAAATCACAGCGTGGTAGCGGCATCTGTTGGATGATATAACCCAAAAGTTAATCAGCAAGGTCCAACTAAATATCAATTTTGGTTAAATTAAATCCATTTGTTCATGAGGTACAGTCGCACAGTTTTACTAACTCAAAAAGACAGACATTTTCTAAAAATGGTCGAATCGTGTTCGCGAAATCTCAAGGCGTGTAATTTCATCGAAAACCGGAAATCGGAAATTCTTCCAAATCTCATAATTTCTTCTTATCTATGCATAAGATATAATAATAAATCCACTTAAAAAAAAATAATAATAATTAGCCAATTTCAGTTAATTGAAATGCATTACGTTTACCTAAACAATGTCTTCAAATTAGAGCTGAAGTAAATCACGACGACAGCAACTACAACAAAAAAGAAATTAGAACATAAATAAGTTAGGAAAAAAAAGGAACTTCCATTTATCAAATCTTTTTTTTAATTTGTGTATATGTTTAGTAGTATAAAATTTCGATCTTCTGATCATTCACTAAATAAGCATTTCTACCACTATAATAGCTGTTGCATTTTAGAATGAAAAATCTGCAGTCGAGAGTATAGAGATGCTACATCATACAAATAAATGTGTCTATGGTTTTGTTTGAATTTTAAAAAATTGTCAGATGCGATTATAACAGCTTTCTTCTTTAGGACTTTTTAATACAAAAGAATACGGGTACAAAATGAAAAAGTGCGTAAAATATATAAATATTTTTAAATATCTTCTTGATATCATAAGAGATTTTTTTAATTTAAATTTTTCCCCTTCAAACACAAATTAATTATTAGCTTTTGAACTGTACCACTTTTAATTCTCCACTCCCAAAATTAATATGTTAAAAGCGTACGACAAATTTCATGTTTGCGTATTAATATATAGTTAGCCAATTCTGAATTATCAGAATATTTCATTTAATTGTTGTTGCAACATAAGGAAAAGTAATAATATTAAAAATTATGTAAAAGTATAATAATTACATTTAAAACAGATTTAGTTATTGCTATCTAGGAAATCAGAGAAAAATTCAGTATGTGATTATCTATTAGCATATACATGGTTAATTAAACATTTCACCAAAACACATTTATAATTATGCAATGAATGAATTTTTAGCTAATATATCAATATCACTTTCTTTCAATAATTGACAGTTTAAAAAAAAAAAAAAATACTTGAACATAAATAGATACTTGATTACATGAAAGTATTTTTGGGATAATAATATGTTTCTATGAAAAATCAGTTTCACTTAAAAATAATATAAGTCATCTTTACCTTGTGACTAGCGTTTTTATTTCAAATCAGTTCCATTGCACAAAATATCAATTAAAGTATAATATGTTTAATATTCATAAGAAGTATAGAAATATCATTTCCACCGGAAAAATTTAACGTGGCAACACATGTGCATAGTAAAATTTGGGTGTGAACCCCAATATTTTTCTTCTTCCTTATTTCAATGCCACTGGTGGTTATTTTTTTTTTCTTCAATAATATTAATCAAATCAATGATACAAGTCAAATCATTGGTCTATCTCAACATTCCTCTTTGTTAGTATAATATTGGAATGTTCTACGCCCCGATTGCATTAGATATGCAAAAACTGGTCTTTCAAAAAGAAATACGTCTTGGCAGAAACAGAATCATCAGCTTATTTTGCCTTGAACGACGTCATTCTTCATAAACTGTTGTAACTAGAGCTTAATTACATGTCTGGTCGCATTGTAAGTGCCTGTGTGAACACTAAAAGTAAAAATATATAGAATGTAATACACATAGGAAATATCCTTGTGAATCGTTTCTTATAAGTTGTACTACATGCATTACACGACGTTATTTTTTGGAGTTCTTAAATTAATTCAAGGTGTGTTATTAAAACATATGCAAATTGTTTTATTGAGTCATAATGTTATTTCTTTTCTATATTATTTCTAAAGCATTTAATGCAAATGACAAATTTCCAGAAAATCTAAAAGTTGGTGAATAATTTAAATAATAACGAATAATTAGAATGAAATAATCTGGTGTGTAACAACTAAAAGACCTCCATTATCCCCTACGACATAGAGGAGGACGGGGCACAGTGGACCACCCCTATTTAAATATATTAATATGCAACTCTTTTAGTTCATATGGATACTCATGTATGGCAGCATGGTACTAGTTGTATGCAGAAAAAAAAAAAAAAACTACATGGGAAATAGTAAGGTAACCATTTTCAGCAGTTTTTGTGTTTTGAGCTGATAAAAGTAATTTTTCCACATTGAAGTTTTTCAAATTTTATAAAGATTGAACTAGTGACTATAAATACCGGGTGGGCAAAAAGTCCGTAAATATTTTAAAAATTCCTAAAACCCGAAAAAATAACAGAAATAAAAAACGGTTTGCAGATTTAGCATCGATAAATCATGGGATTTTTTTTTTTTTTTTTTTTTTTTTAAGATAAGGGGAAAAAAATTCAAAAAGCAGCCGATAGGTGACGTTTCGTACATAAGTGAAAGAAAAGACACGCAAATAACAAAAAATAATGCTACCAAATCATTTATTATAGCAATATGTGTTCCCCATGACAGCTCTCGGCGGATTGCATCTTTCAATTCCGACAGTGGATGGGTGGGATCTACACACCCAGGATTTTAAATATCCCTATAGCCGGATCGAGAGCGTAAGATTATTATTATTTTTCTTATCTTAAAAAAAAAAAAAAAAAAAAAAAAAAAAATCCCATGACCTATCAATGCTAAACGTGCAAACCGTTTTTTATTTTGATTATTTTTTCGAGTTTTATGAGTTTTTAAAGTACTTACGGATTTTTTGCCCACCCTGTGCTGTATAGCTGTTAAAGGAAGGCAACATATTGCTGTTTTTAAACTCCTAAAATTTATTAGCTTATTTGTAGTCTATATATTACTTTATTATTATTATTTGTTTTACTCTGTCCCGGGGCACAGTGGACCGACTCTGTATGGAGCACAGTGGACCACCTTCCAATGTGCCTAAAAGTACAAATTAGATTTAATATTTATATTTTGTTTTAGTTAAATTTATAGATACAAATGTAATGTAAAGTATTAATATCTCAAAATAATAAATATCTTAATGTTATAATAAAATAAATAAAAATAATAAATTAAATTTTAATCACATTAAAAACTGAGACAGATAATATACACTAAAAATATACATTTTAAAATATTAAAAACACAAAAACATAAATTTAAACGTTTCGAGCATTTTACAGGCTCCTCATCAGTAAAAAACATCAAGTGTAAAAGATGAGATGAACAACAGACTTTCATTATGTGAGTACAACGTATTCAACAGGAACTGCGCATGCCTCATTAAGTGGCGAAAAATGTTGATTTGTGTACCAGCCCTCCAGGAAAATTCTTGAGTGATAATTTCTTGATAGGCATGATTATGAAAAGAAAGCTTTAACTTTATTAAATGATAATTCTACATATAAACTGCTAAATAAAGATAATACCCCTGCCATCCAGAGAAAATTGAACAGTTTAATTAGTAAATACGAAAAACTTGGATTATTTGACTCTTCTACAGCTAAAACTTTGAGATGTTACTCCGGTTTTACACCTATTTTCTATGGCTTACCAAAGATACATAAACCAGATTCTCCTCTTCGTCCAATAATAGATTATTCTAAATCCCCTCTTTATAATTTATCTCGTTTTCTGTCTGATTATCTTAAACCTTTTACATTGAATTCCCAGTTTAGTATACTTTCTGCTTATAGCTTTCTTGATGATTTAAAACAAATTAATGTTCCCTCTGATAGTTTAATGATTTCACTTGATGTTGTTTCTCTGTTCACATCTATCCCTATCCTTTACGCTTGTGATATTATTCGAAAAATTTGTGATAACATTTCTTTCAACAATTATTTAGATACTGATACTTTAATTGAACTTATTTCTTTTTGTTTAACTTCCAACTGTTTTAGTTTTAATAATTTTTATTATCAACAAATTAATGGCACTGCTATGGGCTCCCCCATTTCAGTTAGAATTGCAGAAATAGTCATGCAGTTTATTGAAAATCAAATTAATTCTCATTTACATAAAAAAATTTATTTTTGGCGTAGATTTGTGGACGATGTTTTTATAATCACTGATAATCATTATGTTTCTGATATTCTTAATTATGCTAATTCCGTTAATCCTTCAATTCAGTTTACCTTAGAACAAGAAAAAGATAATAAACTCCCTTTCTTAGATATTTTAATTGAGCGTTCACCTTCTGATACTTATTCTAAATTTGTTACTTCTGTTTATAGGAAACCTACATTTTCAGGCCAATATTTAAATTTTAATTCAGCTAACCCTTCTTCACATAAATCTGCTGTTTTCCATACGTTACTTCACCGCGCAAAATTATATTGCAGTACCGATGAACTTTTCCAGTTGGAATTGAAAAAGATTTTTTCGGACTTAAAGCGTAATAATTATCCCTCTCGCTGGCTTAAAAGAAAATTAAAAGAGTATGATTTTAATAAGGATAATCGTAAAACTATTTCATCTAATTCACCTAAATCGTTTGTTACTATTCCTTACTATAAAAATATTTCTGAATCTATTGCCAGAGTTTTACGCACTGTTAATTTATCTGTTTCATATAAACCTCAATTTCTAATTCGTAATTTCCTTTCTAATTTTAAAACTGTTATCCCCCCTTTTTCCCGTACAGGTGTTATTTATAATATCCCTTGTAAATCTTGTAGTTCAGTTTATATTGGTCAAACTGGCCGTTCTCTTTCATACTCGAATTAAGGAACATAAAACAAATTTCAAAAACCGTGATATACGTTCAAAAATAGTTCAGCATGCCATAGAAACTGACCATTTACCTGATTTTAACAGTACTAAAATAATCATATCTAATTGTTTAAATTATCACTCAAGAATTTTCCTGGAGGGCTGGTACACAAATCAACATTTTTCGCCACTTAATGAGGCATGCGCAGTTCCTGTTGAATACGTTGTACTCACATAATGAAAGTCTGTTGTTCATCTCATCATTTACACTTGATGTTTTTTACTGATGAGGAGCCTGTAAAAGGCTCGAAACGTTTAAATTTATGTTTTTGTGTTTTTAATATTTTAAAATGTATATTTTTCGTGTATATTATCTGTCTCAGTTTTTAATGTGATTAAAATTTAATTTAACTACGAGACGTAATGATTTTTAAATATTTTAAAAATAATAAATATTTGCATAGTAATATAATAATTATTAATATCTAAATATATTAACTATTTGATTTATATAGCATTAATAAAAGAAAAAATATCTAATTTAATAAATAGTAGAAATAAGTTATTATTGTTGTTCTTTTTAGAGATCACACGTGAAGAGCAAAAGAAATGGCTAATATATTTTAGTTAAATTTATCCTACAAATATAATGTAAATTAATTATATCTCAAAATAATTTAAAAAATATTAAATATTTGAATAGTAGTACAGTATTTATTAATATATGAATTAAAAAAATATTTGATTTATGTAATATTAATAAAAAAATATAAAAACAATATCTGTTTTAACTTAATAAATTTTCTTACTGAGATTTGATTTCTTATTTATTTATTTTAATTTCATATTGGTTATTTAATTTCATGAAAATGCTTGAATTTTGTTCTTTAGACTAGAATAGTATAAGAAACTAATTTTAGAGAGAAAAAAAAAGAAGAGTAATTTATATTAATTTAATATAAACAATAGAGGCTAGTCTACTGTACCCCGCTGATGGCACAGTGGTCCACTTTGTGAGTGCTGGAAATATTGTTATTGGAAATATCATTATAAAAAAAAAAAATTAAGACATGTCAAGAAGGGTTTAGAGATTGTTTGCTTCCCCCCCCCCCCCAAGTATATTGCTTTTCTGTCTTTTGTGAAAACAAATTAAGGCCCGCTGTACACTGACGAGACATGAGACAAAGTTTGAAGCGAAACGCGCATGCTCTAAATACAACTTCATCTCCTGAAAACTGTTTAGAGCATGCGTGTGTCGCATGTCGCTTCAAACTTTGTCTCATGTCTCTTCAGTGTGTGGTGGGACTTAGAGTGTAAAAGTGTCCACTGTGCCCCGGCCTCCCCTACGTTATACACTCTTGCTAAAAACAGTGTGGTTAGAAGACATTAAATTGATTTAACAAATTAGACACCTAACGATTTTCCTGTAAGGCAAACTCATGCATCGTGAAGAAAATTCACATAGCGAGTTACAAAAAAAAAAAAAAAAAAAAAAAAAAAAAGAAGAAAAAAAATGGTAGAGCTATTTTTTAAACACTTATTTTCGAGATCTACAGGGTGGAGCATAAAGATCTCCCCATTTTAAGAGGTCAATAAAAATATATAGGACATTGAAAACAAACATTTTATGTTTACATTCGGAAAGAATAATGTTTCCCATTAATTAATTTTTACAATATGTAACGCATCCGGACAAATGGAAATGAGCTTCGTCACTCGACAGAACAACATCATCGGGCGCAACATTTTCAAGCAAAACTTCACAACACTTCTTTCGATTTCACCAATCTCATTCTTCCATTTCCTGTACCAACATCATTTTGTACGGATGTAACTTCAGATCGTGTAAAATTCTCCTCAATGAGCGCTAGAATAGTCCAAGGCCACTACCCAACAAACACGGAGGTAATGGCCCACTTGTGGCTATGTTACCTTTGGCCATAAGCAACTTGTAGCGGCCCGCTATCGGTGGCCGTAACGGCAACGTAAAAAAAGTGTCACGCCGGCCTCAATACGGCCAAATTGAGTTTGGCCGTAAGTACAGTAAGCTGCCCGCCATCATGCCACTAATGGCTAACATAAATGAAAATTAGCCAAAACATGCCCATTATCATGCCATTAATGCTTAACATAAATGAAAGCTAGCCAGAATTTGCCCACCATCATGTCATTAATGGTCACAATAACTGAAAATTAGCCGAAAGATGCCCACCAACAAGCCACTAATGGTTGACAAATTGAAAAATTGGCCAAAAGTTGCCCACCATCATGCCATTAACAATTAATATTAAAGAAAATTAACTGAAAGATAGCCACCAACCAGCCACTAGTGGTTGATAAATATGAAAATTGGCCGTAAGTTATCCGTTATCAAGCCACTAATGGTTGACAAATATGAAAATTGGCCGCAAGTTACCCATTATCAAGCCACTAATGGTTGATAAACATGAAAATTGGCCGAAAGTTACCCGTTATCAAGCCACTAATGGTTGACAATTATGAAAATTGGCCACAAGTTACCCGTTACCAGGCCTCTACTGGCTGGCAAACATGAAAATTGACCGCAAGTTGCCCGTTATCAAGCCACTAATGGTTGACAAATATGAAAATTGGCCGCAAGTTACCCGTTATCAAGCCACTAATGGTTGACAATTATGAAAATTGGCCACAAGTTACCCGTTACCAGGCCTCTACTGGCTGGCAAACATGAAAATTGACCGTAAGTTGCCCGTTATCAAGCCATTAATGGTTGACAAATATGAAAATTGGCCGCAAGTTACCCGTTATCAAGCCACTAATGGCTGTCAAATATGAAAATTGGCCGAAAGTTGCCCTCCATCATGCCGTTAACAGTTAACATCAATGAAAATTAGCTGAAAGTGGCCCGCCATCATATCATTAACAGCCATTATACATAAAAACTAACCGAAAGTTGCCAACCATCAAGCCACAAATGGTTAATATTAATAAAAATTGGCCAAAAGTTTCCCACAGTGTTACTAGCAATGGCCAAAGCTCAAATTATTCCACTGGAAAATTTGTTACCAGAATTATTCATCACTTAATTTTTTTGAAATTCCATTTTCACATTCAGAAAATTCACATCCATTAAATTAGTACTAATTTTCTGAAAAATTTATAAATTTTTCATATTTTATATTTAAAAATGTGAAAATTTAACTGTTTGTTTTAACTGTGAAACAAAATATAAAAAAAAATGAACTTACAAAACAGAGTACTAATTGTATGGATGTGAATTTTCTGAATGAGAAAACAGAATTCAATGAAATGCATTATGTGAAGTCATTGTGGTAACAAATTTTCCAATAAAATAGCTTTGTTTTTCTCTGTCAGTGAACATAAGTATTATGATCTTAAAGTTATATATGGATTTGTTACAGTCATAAAATTGTTTTCAGAAGAGCAAAGTCTGCATTTCTGGTCAATTTTCAATGAGGAGAACTATTAGTGGCGTATCTGTCAAAAATATGCTCAGAAAATGAGAGAAGCACTTCTGTAACATATAGAAATTTTCAATGTTTCACTCAACTACTGAGAATATTTTCAGAAAGCAAAAATTTAATCTATAATAATAAAAGATGTTTGTCTCTCTGTCTGAGCATCTAAACGTTCAGCCCCTATTGAACGCAGAACTACAATATTTGTCATACGGGTGCTCAGAAGCCTGCCTGAGTGCATAGTGAAAAAATAATTTAAAAATTTTAATTGGTTCCGGAGATATTAATTAAAATGTCGACCCATGTCAAATGAAAAGGCGATCTCAATGACTGAGAATTCACCGCGATTGCATAAAAATAGATATTTTAATGGAGTTAAAATCAGGAAAAGTGGAAAATAAATTAGAAATATTAGTTCGATTGTTACGAATTTGGCACAAAATGAAAGGGGATTTTTTTCCTAATCTAAGAGTGCAAGTGGCTTATCTCTACAGCAATTAGATTTTTTAAAATGAACTAAAGTATGAAATTTAGTTGCCAACAGGCAGTTTTTTCATTTATCAAGGATTCTGCAGTGCCAGGTGCTAGACATGCTGACTGACTATTCTTCCGGTCGGGAAAAATTGCTTTTGTTTTTCGCCCACGTGACAAAGTACTGGAAATAAAAAAAAAAGCAGTTTTTGAATTTTTTCAATTTAAAATCGATCAAAAGCAGAACTTCGAAATTGCCCGTCATTATGGCTCACCTGTATGCAGTTAAAAAATCTAAAGTATAGCTTTAAAAATAAAATAAATAGACATATTTATTTAAATTCATTTTTATTTCATCTGTTAATGACACCAAAAGTTACTTTTATCAGAATATTATTGATTTTTTTTTTTTTTATGAATTCGGTTGTAAAAAAGCAGGTTTTGGAATTCTTTTTACTTTTCAAAATAAAAATATTTAATTTTGCTGCATTTCAATGCATATGTGTGCAAAATTAACATTTCAAACACAGTAATTTATAAAAACTGATTACAATATCTGCGATACCCACCCTTAAGGCTGTACATCAGTCAGATTCCCTCTCTCTTTCTTCTCATTTTATTCAATGGGATTTTTGTTGCTCCGTTTTATAAAAATCTCATTCAAAAAATTAAATTTTTCGAATTCTGTTTCTTGAATATTACTCTTTGAACATGTTGTATTTAAGCTTAGTGGGTAATTAAAAAAAAGAAAAAAAAATCACTTAGAGATCTAAACTTACTTCTAAGTTTACTTATTGAAATAAAATATTTAAATTGATTTTTTCGAAAAATTACTCACTAAGCTAAATGATGACCTGTTCAAAAAGTAATATTTAATATTAAAAAAAAAAAAAAAAAAAAAAAAAAAAAACAGATATCGAAAAACTTTATTTTTGAATGAGATATCCTTTTGAAACGAAGCAACAAAAATCCCATTGGATAACATGGGAAGAGAGAAAGGGCTCTTTTAATAAATTAACAATGAAAAAATATTTTCAAATGCAATATATAGCACTTGCATAAATCTCAGTTAAAATCCAGTGTTGATTGTAGCTCACAGTAGAGAATCTAAGCATCAAATCTTTATTATAAAAAAAAAAAGAAAAAGGAAGAAGCTTTACATGTTCTAATAAAATGTAAAATTTTAACACTGCATTAAGAAATGAAATATTTACCACAATTTAATCATGTTACATTATATATATGCAAACACTTTTCTCATTTTTAATAAGCAAGAGTGAACTGAAACTAGGCTCGTAAATACTAAATCTAACTGAAATAAATGTAAGACTACAACATTTTTTATAAATAATGTAAAAAATCCAAGGAGCTATAGCCAGATTCTCATGAAAAATAATGTTTGTAAACCTTTAAAAAAAAAAAAAAAAAAAAAAAAATCAACAAATATTATATTTTATTAGTTTTTTAATATTTAAAATCACTTTTTTCTCTTTTAAATATTTTATTCTGATAGAACTATGCTGGAAAAGTCTTTTTTTTTTTTTTTTTTTTTTTTTTAACTTACTATTAATAACAAATTAAAGAGAAAGTTCTTAAGTCGAACAATTTAATACTTAAAAAGGATATTTTCATCTGTTCTTTTAAAAGTAAAATAGATGAAATGTCATCATGCAACAGTAGAATCTAACACATTTATGAGTCAATTGGCAATAGGATATATTAATTTTATTAGCTTAGTGCAGTTAGAAAGAAACATATAATTAACTTTTTTTTTTTTTTTTCATATTAAGCATTAACAAACAATTTAAAAATTTAAACTAAAAGACTCAATAACTTGAGACTTTAAATGATTTTAAAGTCTCCCAAACAATTGACTGAGTTTTTCCTGTTTTTACAATAAACTGTGAAACTAACTGATCTTTCCAAGTTTTCATTAAAATTACAGGTTCTGTAGCAACCCTGTCATTTTCTAAGTTAAAAAAAAAAAAAAAAAAAAAAAAAAAAAACTAACTTAAGCTTTTTCTGTGTGTGTGTGTGTGTAAACTTTGCTTTGTAACAAACAAAAACCAGTAACTTCAAAAAATTTCATTTATTTTTTTCCACCTAGTTAATAAGATACTTTTTCCAGAAATACTTTTTCCAGTTAATAAGATACTTTTTCCTTTTTTAAGTTACTTTTTCCAGATCTGATCCTCCTCACAGCAGCTAGAAAAAGAAAGAATAAAATAAATACTTATTTACATTAAAAAATCTTGACATGTGAAGCATACAATCTGTAATTAAAATACAATGCTTTTATGAGCTTTAAATGATAGCTCAGTTTGTTCCCCTAATTTATTTCTTTTTTTACTCATATATTCTTCACATAATCATTAAAAAAAAAAAGTTTGTCAATATAAAGAAAACTATGGGATTCAAGAAAATTATATATATATAAAAACATACTGTAAAATACTGCTCAAGCACCCCCTCAATCTTTCTTTGGAAGTCAGGATATGTTCAGAGAGAGGACGGGTAAACAAAAAAATTGGCAAAAGTATAGAAATTAACAAGTATTTTCCAGCTGAAATTAAATATGGTTAACCTACATTCAACAATCTGGAATAGATAGCTAAACTTTCCTCACTTCCAATAAATTGTTTTTAAAAAATTGCCGCTATTTTAGGAAGCTTCTTACAGTGCCACCACTATGACAGAAAACGTGAGACATGAGACATACAGTGCGTTGCATGAATGTAAACGCACCTTTTCCAATAACCAGAAATAGTAATTTTTAAAGAAGGAATGTGACTTACAGTTATTGCATATTACTAACAACTGAATAAGTTGCTTTGAGCACGTATGTTTAGGCTCATGCAAGCTTATGTAAATGAGTGTTTAAGCATTTTCTTATTTTTTCTGTTTTTTGTTTGTTGCGCGAAATTAAACGCACTCTGTATTTTGCAGGGTGTAAAAAAATCATGATTTTTTTAAAAAAATCAAAAAAATCGGATTTTTTTGATTTAAATCGGATTTTTTAAAAATAAAATCATACACACACATAAACATTTAAAGAGAATCATATTTTTTAAATATAATTAATCTCAATATATAGAGCTGGTAAATACCTAGTTGTTCACAGTACAAAGCTGTAAATAAAATATTTCTTTGTTTAGTATGCAGATAATGAAATGACTACCTAAAGTATTTTGTCAAAGTTGATAATTTCGAGAGCCTAGCAGTATTGACAAATCACATAATGACCTACTTTACAAATTTTAAAAGAAAGGTTTTAGAAATACAGCTTTACAGAAATATTAATATCACACAGGAGGAACAATATTAGTATTTATTTTTATTTATTCAAAGATTTGAACAAAAATGCCAGTTTGGCAGCCTTTTCCACACTTTTTGCAAACAGCTCTGCTTCCTTTCTTACCTACTTCAAATTTATCATGGAAATAAAACCAAATTGGATCTTTTTTTCTTCCAGCAGACATTTTTTTAGTAGTTTAAACTACAGGCTTTTCTCAAGTAATATTTTCTATGTCAAAAGTCTAATACTTCAGCTCAACAGATGCAAAAACCATGTGCTACAGCAATAATTGTAATTGAACATGTAAGCTCTAGGACAATAAACTAGAAAAAACAGTTTTTCAGATAAACAATGTTAATCTCTTCTATTACCTCCTAATCTTAAAGGATACAGGTGCAGGGTAAGGAACAATACAAGGGTCATAACAAGAAGAGAGAATTTGAAGAGAAGAGATAAGAATGGTCAAGTGAGTGTTCTTAGGACAACAATAAAGAAGAAAGGAGACTTGAGAAAAAGGCTGCACTAACTAGATTTAAATTTTGAAAAGAAATTCTAGAAATTTTTAAAAAAGATTTAAATCGATTTTTTTTAAATCAGTTGATTTAAATCAATGATTTTTTAAAAAAAATCAATTGATTTAAATCATGATTAAAATCACTGATTTAAATCAATTGATTTAAATCGTTGACACCCTGGTATTTTGTGTTTAAAATTTATCAGAGCCACCGGAATTAAACTAAAACACTGACAGTCATGTTGCTAAAGTTCTCTAAAAACAGTTTTAATGCTTGAGTGCAAAATTTACGGAGTTTGTTCAGGATGGTAAGAGGGGAAACTTTGACAGTAGACGAGAGGATAAAAATCGACTTTATGCGTGATAAAGGCAATCGTGAAATTGGGCACCAAATCGGAAGAAGCGAGAGTGTTGTGCGAAATTATATAAAGAAAGTACAAAATTATAGGAAAAAAGCGTATAAGAAGCGAACAGGAAAGCTTACCAGTTACGACAAACGTCGAATATGCAACGTTGCAAAGAATAAGAATATTTCCTGTGCGAAGATAAAGGCTCAATACAAGCTGGGTGTTTATCGGAAAACCATATGGAGAACTATCAAAGCTGCAACATTCATTAAATTTAAGAAAATGAAGGCGAAACCACCCCTCGCTCAAAAGCACAATGATATGCGGTTGGAATGAGCAAGAAAATGGATTCTAGATCGACAAAATGGGAAAAATTCATCTTCTCCGATGAAATAAGTTTAATCTCGATGGCCGGATGGATTTCATAGCTACTGGCACGATTTGAGAACCGAAGAAATGTACTGTTCAAAACGTCAATCAGGAGGTGGGTCTGCCATGGTGTCGGCAGCCATAGGTTTTAAAGGGACTTTCGAATTAGAGTTCGTGGATAACACTATGAACTCTGTAGATTATGTCCAGATGCTCACAAGGAATCTCCGCCGTCAAGCAGTCAAGAAAGCTGGAAGAAATTATATTTTTCAGCAAGATTGTGCATCTGTACCTACAGCACATATCGTGAAAAAATGGTTCCGAGGCAGTAAAATTAAAGTTCTGCATTGGCCCTCAAAAAGCCCCGATTTAAACATAGTGGAGAACGTATAGGGTATTCTGGCTTGCCGTGTTTACGTAAACGGAAGGCTGTTTAACACGAAAGATGAACTAAAATCAGCCATTCTATTAGCTTGGAAGACAATCAGCTTGGATGACCTCATGCCACTGTATCAGTCAATGCCAAGGCGTTTACTGGCTGTTATAGAAGTCCATGGCGGCTTTACAAAGTATTATATACAATATTTGTTTCTCAGTTATTTATTTTTTACATGTGCGTTTAAATTCATGCAACATGTACTTTTGACATAAATTCAATAAAGTTATGTTTTAAAAAATCATATTGTTCTTTCATCGTTTTGACTCGTATTTTCATTTCTTGAATAATACACATACCGTTTGCATCAAGCGTCACCTATTCATATTTTTTTTTATTACACTTCTATACCATTCTAATTCTTAAAGCTAAGGTGCGTTTATTTTCATGCAACGCATATTATATTTACAGCACTGTATATTTCTGTTTCTTTTCAAAATAATATTGTTTAAAAATTCCAAGTCTCCTGATTTTTAATAGAAAGATTGCAATTTCTAATTTTTCTCCCTCCATAGCATAAATGTCCTTTTAAACATGCTTTATTAAATTCTAGAATTTAAAGAGGGAGATGTAAAATATTTTTACCTTATGTAAATAGATTCCAGAACCTATAAAGAAATAGAATTGTTCAATATCTCTCACTTATAATTTTGTGATTTCCAACCCCCCCCCCCTCCTAAAAATCTGATTAAATGCTCTGCAGAAGCCTTATGATTTCCAATCTTTCTCCATATGCAGCATAAATATCAATAATTTTTGGAAGCTTGCTTTATTAAGTTTTAAAACCTATAAAAAGTAAAAGCGTTCAATATCATCCATTCATTTAATTTTTGTTGTTTCTTTTAATATATACAAGATTTTGCATCCATTTCAACGTTTGATGATCTTGTCCCACTTTAGTTTGAGCACCAGTATTTTTGTAAATGTGGTTTCTTACTACAAACATTTAACTAGTCAAACAAAATTATGAACAAAAATTTTTATCTTGTGTGATACCAAGAATATTGCATAAAACTCTTTAGCTTACTTTATGTATTATTAAAATTTCATAATTACAATGCTTTGATCTTATCTATCCCCCATAGCAGAATACTTTTGAATGTTCTGCAACAAGATTTCTCGGTGGTCAAACATTTTTGACAGGACACATACACATTTTACAAATTTACTCTCAATATTACTTACACACACATATATATACATAACAGCATAAAAATTAATACTAAATTGATATTTAAAAATTTTACTTAACTTGTAATTAAAAAAAAAAAAAAAAAATCAGAAGGTTGTGACCACCACATTACTTTTTTCTATATAATTTTACACAAATTCATGCACTACAAGTTATTTATTAAATTATTATTTATGGAATTTTTTTTCCATAATAAGTACAGACGAGTTTTTATCTCACAGAATTATAACACTAAATGCCGAAAAGAAAGTTTTGTGCCAACATAAGAAGAAATGTGATTTTTTTTTTCTAACTTTTTGTTAAAGAATAGAAAAAAAAATGATAACTTAGTTTTAAATTATCACAGATCTATTGTTGAACCATTTGTCTTAAAGTATTTAAAAGTTTTTCGAAAGACATCCATATTGAAAATTTACATCCTGAAAGGATGGGGGGGAGAAGCAATGCTAATTTACTAGTACTATTACATCAATAATCCATATTAACTTTACAATTACACATTAAAAATAACTTGTATAACGTACATTTGTGAAATTTTGTCCTATAATGCCATGTTAAAATTTTTTTAATTGAGATCACAGTGCCATCTGTTGAGAGATTGATCTCCCAATCTAATCAGCATCTGTGTAGGTCAGGGTTTAACTAAATACCAAGATTGGTTAAATTTCCTTGATTAGTTCTTGAGATACAGCATCCACAAAATTTATGACATACACAGACAGACATTTTAGAGTTCAAAAATTTTCATAAAACAAATACTTCCTCTCTCTCTCTATATATATATACACACACAGTGTCCATTCTGGGCAGAATTAACGAAGCGCTGCACCCTGTTTGCCCTTCAGATAAAAGAATTCTGCCCCGATACCCTTTGAACTTGATTGTGCAACCCGAAATTTGAAAATGCAAGAAATGATCGAAAAATTAAAATTTCAGAGTAAAACCGACGAACGATTTGAAGGAAATATTGATTTCAGAAACAAATTTTTATGAAAATTGTCTGTTGATTTAATTAATAAAAATAGTCTGCTTATATAGCTAATATAATATATATATATACACTGGAAACCTCTTTTATATGTGGAAGCCAAAAAAAAAAAAAAAAGAATCACCTGATAGGTTAGCATTACATCATTGTTTTTGTATCTAATTTCGTTCTATCCATTAGAAAATGTTAATTTAAATTTGTCAACTTGCATTCTTTTTTATTTTGAACACCTAAAACTAATCCAATATAGCAGTTTTTGCCAAGATTTGATTTTTTTCTATAAGTATTTCAATATTAAAAGTGCTTTCAAGTGGAACAGCATAATGACCACAGGCTTCAGGATAAGGCTGACTTCTATAATTGAAAAAATATGTCTTTTTTATATTTTCTTATTTATTTTATCATTATTTGAAAACAATCAATAAAGTGCTAATATTAATGTAAATAAATTAAAAAAATAAATGAAAATAAAAAGAATTAGAGCTGAAACTGAAAGCCATTCAGTGCATTTTAATTATTTATTACTCAAATGCGATTTTGGAGATGTAGTACGAAAATATGCAAAATAAATGAATAAATTAGGTAAAGCAAAATAAAGAATAAAATATATACATATATTAAGTGGATACATAAATATTTCATGATTAATCCAAGCTAAAGAAATTACCAAATTTCAAATTATTTTTGTTATCTAACTAAAGTGCCACAATAATCCTCACACAGATCACATAAACACTTTAACAGAGTGCAGCGTTATGTAATTAAAGTTCTAAGAAGGAAAATAAATATGTTTATTTTAAATGACAAACGGCATTGCATCATTACATAGCCGGAAAAAACGCCATGCATCTAAACATCGCCAAAGAATAAGTTTTATTTCTACATATAATAAAAATGTCTATTTTGTTTTGTGTATGCTGGTTGCTTTGTTGGCAAACGGATGCCAGCAAAATAAAAAATAAAAACACACATATTCAGGTACGTTTTGACCTTTCATGATGTACCTCGTTGCTTGATTTTTGAATTTTTTTTTTTATTAGTTATAAAAATTATAAAAATATGAAATTTGACTTCATTTTATGTTTTTTTTTTTTTTGGCGATGTTATGACATGATAGCTTTTGCAGATTCCCTCTCGCAGACAATCGTTTAATTGAGAAATTAGCCACGATAAAGGTAAATTTTGTTAACAAGCCATAAAGCGATATATTTTGACGACCCACTGCAAGAAAATAACGTTGTTTTGTAGTGAAATAATGGCTTATTTCAGCATATAATTTAAACGATTAAATGTAAATTTTATCGACAAATCGATCTCATATTTCGATAGACTTTCGTATTGTGTATTATGGCAATCACGCATAAAAAAGCAATTATATTATTTTTTGTGAAACAATTGCATATTTCGGTATTTATTTTTGAAAAATATACAAAATTTAACAATTAACAGTAAAATAATAACCTTTATTGGCAATTAATGCTATTACATAAATTTTAAAAATTAGCAGTAAAATGATTCCATATTTTGGCTAATTTATTGCATACATCGGGAATTATCTTTGAGAAAAAGTGCAGATTTCACTGAACACCGTGAAATAAAGCCTATTTCAGAAAATAATTGGGCGATTAAAGTAACTTTAATAATTAGCGGCGAAAGGATTGATGGTTTCAACAATAAGCCACAAAACATCCAGATTTTCGGAAATCACCTTTAAAAAAATGGCAAATTTTAACAATTAGTACCGAAATAATATAAATAATATCATATTTTAGGAATTAGATACGTTTAAGCATAACTTTTTAACAGTTAGTAGTGAAATGATACCGTATTTCCGAATTAGGCCACAAAGTTATTTCTGAATTTGGGATTCATATTTGAAGTTTAATTTACAGTTTGAAAAAGCAAGAGGAAAAGATTACTACATAAAAATGTATTAAAAAAAAAAAAAGTACTGCTTACATTCTTTGCAAACAGAATTTAATTTAGCATGATAGGCTTTATTTTAATATATTCTTCCATATAAAGGCATGCTGTAACTGTAATAAGTACAAAACTTTGAATAAACACCATAAAATACAATAGACTCCCCTCTGTTAAATTCTGCGAGTTTATTGCATTTTATGGTGTTTATTCAAAGTGTTGTACTTATTACTTTAAAATCAGTTCTGCAGTGATTTCTTATAATGCAGTAACTGTATTTTATTCCCTAGCATCATTTACTATATTTATTCATTAAAATTACTTTGGTATAGTATAGGTAGAGCTTTAACTTAGGAGCCCCTTGGCGGCTTTTAAATCTTTATAATTTTGATGATGAAGTGAAATGACTATTGCAATTCCGTAAGTAAAGACCTTAGCAGGAAATGTCTGAGCTAATTTGATGTCAAATTTAAAATTCCGCAAAAGGGTTCTATACTAAAGCTATTCTGATCTCTCTAGCATGATTTTTCTCAACTATATATATATATATATATATATATATATATATATTCTACTTAAATTCTATTTTATACTACTTAAAAAGCCATTTGTAATTTATACAACCAAAAGCTTAATTTATACCCCATGGCAATGCATACTACCTTGTTTAGTAATCCAAAGGAACAGGGGCCAATGGTTCATTCTACAACACAGTGCAAGATTATTTTTAGGATTTTTGAAATTTCTGGAATCTTTACATAACAAAATGTAAAAAAATAAATAACAAGACCACCATAGTTCTTCTTACCTCTTTCTTATAAGGTGCCTTGTGCATAGCCTCAACATCAAAATCTTCAGCCATGATAAATCCTGCAATTATAGGCAAAAATTCTAAAAAAGGAAAAAAATAAACTAAATTAATTAAATATGCTAATAACAGGGCTTCCACTCAATGAAGACTACAAAAATAGTCGCTTTAGTAGCCTTTCATAGGAAAGATAGTCTCCTAAATAAGTTTTCTGAAGCAGAAAATAGTTTTCGTTTCACAACCCCCCCCCCCCCTACCTCCTCCCCAATTTCTTCTTTTATCCAATATTAATTTTATGATTATATAAAATAATCTGAATAATTAAGCAGTAATTTTCACTAATGTTAAAAAGAAAAAAAAAAAAAAAATCCTGAGTATTTTAGATTACTGAAATATATATACATATATATATCAGCAACACATAATATAACCAGGTGATGCCAGCTGCTCTTGCAACCTAAAATTGGTTTAGCCTGATATTCACTTTCAATCCTTTGTTTTCTTTCAAATAACACACAATGGGTTGAATTTTAGTACTTTTCTAATATAATATTTCAAAAATTAGAGACCATAATAGGTTATGTTTCTACTGATTGTGACAGAATGCATGTGAATCCTTTGAATTGAGCTAAACAAGGTGTGAGAAAGAAATTTCAATTTTCCAGATATTTACAATCAAATTTTTCTGAGTTTTAAAAGACAATTCACATTTTCCATGCGATTTCTGCTAGGTTGGAGATTAAAACTTTAATTCTTTCAGATCATTAATTCTAAAAGGTATTTGAAATTTAGAAGTAATGAGCACCAACGGAATGTTCTTAATGAAGAGATTTCTAAATCATCTATTGCTTCCCATTGATGATCTGTTGCTGTTTTTACGAAGCTTTTCAGATCTTTAAAAATTAAATAAATAAAAATCTGTTAATCTTTCTTCAACACTCACATAATTTTCTCTTGCTAAGTTTCTTTTGTTTCCTCCCCACACCCCCCTTTTTTTTTTTTGTAATTTCCCCCCCCCCCCCCTTTGGTCACATCTATTTGTTTATTTATAATACTTTTTTTTTTTTTTTAATCTTGTCACACCAGTATTTATACTGATTTTCAGTCTTGTTTCAGTCTTTGTGATTTTCAGTCTTTCAGTATTTTGTTTTGTGCATTGTTGCTTTATTTGCTACACTTTACTTATAGCCTGATGAAGGGTTATGGTACTATTTTTATCTGAAACAAATGTAGTTTTTTTCTTCTTTCTTTTCTATGAAAGTAAGTCACTTTATTTTTACATAGAGAAATGGTTTTACCCTTAAGCAAGGTATTTTGCTGCTTAGAAACATGCAAACATCAACAAGGAGACATGTTATGAAAAATAACATTGCAATGACAAAAGTTTCACCCTTTCATGATATACAGCAAGTGGGTAAAGAAGTTAATAGGTGAAAAAAAAAATATTTTCTTTGACCAAACACTAAAATGAAAAACCTTCTTAAGGTAAAGGCCTATATAATTTATGAAATTAGCTTAAAAAAAAAAAAAAAAAAAAAAAAAAAAAAAATGCTTGATGAAAATTTATATTTTTGTCGCAAGTTGTCGAAACAGAAAAAACTCACTGCTAATTAACAAAATTTATATTTAATTGCAATTTTCATGAAAGCTGATTCCCAAAATGTATTATTACTAACAAATCCTAGCGAATTTTTCACAATTTCTTTTTATTTACCTTTAAAATTTGAAACTAATAAGTCTTATACCAATTTCATCACCCAATTTAAATTTTAATCCATCAGAGGCCAAATTATTATTAGTTTTTGTAGGATGAAACGCTAATGATAGTTAAAACAAATCATCCAAAGAAAAGTTTCAAAATAAAATTCATGTTTGACAACCCAGTTTTCATATTTTCCCAGGCAGGACACCTTTAGTACAGAACCCTTTTGATGATTTTTAAACTTTTGCTGCCATGTTGGTGATGCCTTTTAATTAATTTTTTTTTATTTATTCATTCTGGCATAAGTTTTTGTAATATATATATATATATATATATATATATTTTAGCACCTATTTTGATTATGCTTTTAATTATTGCGTTTTTTAGTCAAGTTATGACAAAAGTTCCTATTTTACCATGTTTTTATTAACTTCAATTATTGTTTGTTTGTTAAGTACAAATCTTGCAATCGATTTTTAACTAACTTCCCTACTAGCTAGACATCTGAAACTTTCAGAATAGCTCAGAACCCAATGACAACACAATACTTCGAAGCCCGATTTTAGAATTTTTGTTAGTTTTCTTTTAATTAAAATAAATATGAAAATAATAACCTCCTAATAGCTTTAAAAATAGACATTAAAACATTAGCTATAATTTAATTGTTGCCAAAAAAATTTACAAGTTCATTTTCTTTTGATATAAAAATAAATACATCTAATTAAACGTGAACGTTAAAAAATTGTAAAAAGTTAAATTATGCATCTCACAAAAATTGACGTCATTATCACTTTAAAAATCTTATACAAATTGATAAAGTGCTCGTGTAGTTTTATAGCTATAACTCAACAGAAAATTTAAAAACATGGTATATAAAATGTTTTTTTTTCTTATAATTATTGTTCATATATTTAAAAAGTATTGCTAGGTTTAAAATGATGCTTGCAAAGATTTTAAAGATGCAACTTTAAAAATAGATTTTTCTATAAAATGTCATCAGACAATTGCCATTTGTTTAATTAGATCACTGAACTGAGTCCATGTGCTTAAACATTGCTTATGTATTATTTATTTTTTTTTATAAATTATTTTTACATGGTGATTTTGAACAGAAAAATATATAAGAATGTCTTGTGTAGCCACAGCATACTACTTTGCATTTGTTTTCATAGCTCATTCCCAAAATATCATTTAGCCCCAAATAAAGAAAAAAATTCTTTTATAGCGCTTGATTGAGGAAATACATCATGATTTGCATATGATTACTTAAGTAAACATTTTCTGTAAAAATTCCTTTTAAGATAAAACTTTGAGAAGGGGTAATTTTGGAGCAGGATTTGTTTTTAAATATAACCTCAGAAGTTGTTCTTTTTAGTTGCTAAATGTTTAAAATAGTTGTTTAAATTTTTCAACTGGTACCAAAATAGTTGCTTTTGCCTATATTTTGGCTAAAATAGTCACCATAGTTGCCTTTCCTTCAAAATAGTCTCTTTAGTTGCCTTTTTAGTCACCAGTGGCAGTCCTGTATTAATCAGGGTTATTTTGTCCACTTTTTTGTCAAAAGTCCGGGACGCTGGACAAAAGTGGAAAAAAACCACACGAAACTGGACAAAATAAAATCATCTAAACTGTACATGTTCAATGCATAAAGCTATTCTGTTAAAACAATAAATTGCAATTTTAATTTCAAATTAGCAATTTTAGCAATAGAAATACTTTATTAAAAATTATTAATTTGATTAATGAAAAGTGTAATTTCATTTTAATCACAATAAACAAACAAACAACAACAACAAAAAAATCATGAAGAAAATGCTAATTACATTAGTTATGTACAGTTTGTAGATGTAACAAAGTAAATCTGCTGTGGTGGATTGTAATATTATTAATCATACTGGATATTAAGATTTAAAAAAAAAAAAAAAAAAAAAGTTATTTAATGCTATATCTAAATCTTTAAAAACAAAAGAAATAGACACGTCTGTTTAGCCAGAAAAAGATTTTCTCCAGTACAAAATGTTGACAATTAAAGAATAACTTAATCCCCCCCCCCCCCCCCAAAAGAGACTATTTTCAATATTAAAGTTTTTCACAACCAGCATGATTGATTATTACATAGGTCATACACGATTATAATCTTAAAAATAATTTAAGTTGTTTCTTTGTTATTTTGTACTTAATATGGAAATATCTTATTTAACATTAAACCAATTATTTTCATTAAACCAATACACCATTGGCATTGATACATCATTACCCAGGTACGACGACTAAACACCAGGTCGATAGCATACGCTGACAAGGAGCAGTGTAAACCAACTCCCTAAAACAGCACAATAATTTAATACTGAGTTGTGAAACATGCACCTAATCAATCCCCTAATTCAACACATTATCTGAAAAAGTGGTGAGAGAAGCAGGAATCAAGACAGGGAAAGTTAGCCAGCATCAAAAGTAGAATTGGAGCCCGATTCTAGGACCAATTCTTTCACCAAAACATACATTAAAAAAAAACAGTTTCCTTAAAATTGAAAACGAACATTGCTAGTTAAAAGATATTGGTCGCCAATGCTGACCAGCTGACTGTATTTCACGAGCGCTGCACATACACACATTGAAGCTATTCTGATTTCTCTAGCACGATATTTCTCAATTTTAATTATAAAAAAAAAAAAAATATTCTACCAAAAGCTTAATTTATACCCCGTGGCAATGCATACTACCTTGTTTAGTAATTTAAAGGAACAGCGGCCAATGGTTCATTCTACAAGACAGAGCAAGATTATTTTTAAGATTTTTGAAATTTCTGGAATGTTTACATAACAAAATATAAAAAAATAAATAACAAGACCACTATAGTTCTTCTTACCTCTTTCTTAAAAGGTGCCTTGAGCATAGCCTCAACATCAAAATCTTTAGCCATGATTAATCCTGCAATTATAGGTAAAAATTCTAAAAAAGGAAAAAAATAAACTAAATTAATTAAATATGCTATTATTCAGGGTTGTTATTTTGTCCACTTTTTGTCAAAAGTCCGGGACGCTGGACAAAAAGGGAAAAAAACACACGAAACTGGACAAAATAAAATCCTCTAAACTGAACATGTTCAATGCATAAAATTATTCTGTTAAAACAATAAATTGCAATTTTAACTTCAAATTAGCAATTTTAACAATAGAAATATTTTATTAAAAATTAATAATTTGATTAATGAAAAGTAATTTCATTTTAATCACGATAAACAAACAAACAAACAAAAAAAAATCATGAAGAAAATGCTAATTACATTAGTTATGTACAGTTTGTAGATGTAGCAAAGTAAATCTGCTGTGGTGGACTGTAATATTAATCATACTGGATATTAAGATTTAAAAAAAAAAAGTTATTTAATGCTATATCTAAATCTTTAAAAACAAAAGAAATAGACACGGCTTTTTAGCCAGAAAAAGATTTCTTGCATAATGTTGAGTCATCTCCAGTACAAAATGTTGACGATTAAAGAATAACTTAATCCCCCCCCCCCTCCCCAAATGGACTTTTCAATATTAAAGTTTTTCACAAACGGCATGATTGATAATTACATACGTCATAGACGATTATAATCTTAAAAATGATTTAAGTTGTTTCTTTGTTATTTTGTACTTAATATGGAAGTATCTTATTTAACATTTCTATACTAGGTAAAAAAAAAAATCTTATAAATGTAGGTAGAATGTTTTTATCAATTTATGTCCACAAGTCCTTTCAAAGCAAAGTTTTCATTTTTATATAACATTTTATGTGCAATACCAACATGTCATTTTTTTTATCCAAGAACTGAAAAAAATCAAATTTACATACTTAATCATTTCATAATTTTATATTCTTATTTTAATTTTCTAAAAAAAATATTACTTGGTAATAGAAATTCCATATGAAAAATATACAAAATTAAATTTTACTTCTACATAGAAAAGTTATTTTTTTATTTTTCACAAAAATAATGTATATAACTATATATATATATATATATATATATATATATATAACCAATTTGATAAATATGCAAAAACATTAAGAGAAATAATAAAAATGTTGAGTGACTCCAGTCAAATTTCTGAACTTTAAGTAATTCACTGTTGTTTAAATAAAATAAAGTAAGAGAAGTCATTAAATAAACAAAACGAGAAAGTTAACAATAAGTGTTTGATTATTTACTCTCAAATAGTACATTGTTGAATAAAACAGAATGTATTCAAATTTTTTGGGTATCTCTGTAGAATAACTATTAGTGTTACATTCACCAAAATTTATACAGTTTGTGTGACATATACTTATAACTTGTATATGAATTTTAAAGCTCAATCAAATGAGGAATTCAGACACCATCACATTTTAAATAATTTCAGACTGTAGGCCATAATATTACAGAATTTTTCATTATTTCCCTGTAAAAAAACTATAAATAAGGGGTGGGGGGAGATTTTTTTTTTTTTTTTTAAATGAATAAAATATTTTAAATTTATTAAAAAAAGAAAACTAAAATTTCATAATCCAAAAAAATCAACAAAACTGCAGAAAATAAAATACTGGTAAATGATTCGTAAGACAATATTAAGTATAGTGTTAATGTATTTGCTGCTAATTTATTTAAATAATCATTTATGTAAATTTTAAATTTTATTTCATGCAATGAAAAATCTTTAATTTTTAAATGGTTCTCAAATGTAAATATCATAATTTATTCAAGGCAATATATGACCATGATTACTTGATAAGTTTTATTAATTTGTAAAACTATATAGATAATGCAAGATTCTATAATATGCACTACTTCTGGGCCTAAGGTGTGCATTATAAAGATTCTCTACTGTATTAAGTTTTCTAGACTTGAATTAATTTGTGTTTTAAAGTTAATATACAGGGTTGGTAAAAAAACAGGTTTTTTTTCGTTTTAACCATGTTTTTATTAGTAAATGTTTCTCAGTCATATTATACATATTTGTAAATTAAATTACCACTTTCAGAAGTAGTTGATACTCTAATATTAATTATTACTTCATTTAAAAATAATTTAAATTAACAATAAACAGGTACGAGATTTTTTAAGCCTTTTTTGTAGGTTGTGATTTTCTTTCTGTAACAATGTACAAGAAACAAATCTTGTACTTTCTAAATCAAAGCTTGTACTTTCAGACATGAAATTGTATTATATCTCATCTAATTGAATAAGTTTTTACCACACCGGTTGTAGAATCTTTTGCGATTAGAATTATTTCAACATTTTCCTATATTTAGATATTAAATTTTTTACTGTCAGAAAGCAAAGCGATGCATACATACTTGCATGAGAAATGTCAGGAAGATCTTACTTACATTTGCTTCGTTTTCACCATTTCACATTAGGTTGCTCCACTCCACGAACGAAGACGCCATGTATGTTTACTTACTAGGCATTTTGACGTGATACAAAACGGTCTGCGCGTGCGCGAGATTAGCAGATTCAGGCATAGTTATGGCTAGGTTACGGTAGATGTAACAGGCCCGCTTCTCTTTAAATGATGCAAGGCCACAACAGTTTTCCCGGAATCCGACCTGCAGTGGCTACTCAGCAAGGAAAAGGCATCAGCTTCCCCGCACTGGCCCGTGATTAGTTAATCACCGACTGCCGGAAGTTCAGGCGCTCTATTTAAAATGTAGCACTGGCATGATACCAATGGCCACAAGTCTGTTTGGCCAGAACGTTTACAGCTTGTGGCCAGAAGTCTTGTGTTTGTTGGGTAGCTTGTTTACGAGCTGAACGTCGTGGTGATTGTGTTACAGCATCTCTTACTGCTGCCACGTTCTCCGGAGTTCGAACATGACGTGGTCTACCGGGTGACTTTCGTTTTAAACACGAACCTGTTTCTCTAAAATTAGCAACCCATAAGAATATTTATTGTCTTTCTGTCGGGTATTTTTCCATGCCTGCTTACTCCAAAGTGCCTACGAAATAATCGTTGCGTTTGAATGATGAAATCTGCCTTTTTAAAATAAGTTTCAACAACGAACGCACGATGTTCACTACTCCAAGACATACTGTCAACTGAAATAGCGTAGCGAGGGAAATATAACAGCGCTACTTCGGACACGCCCTCTACACTAGCGCTGCCGCAGCGACAGCGGCAAATTAGGGAGATCTTTCTGCCCCACCCTGTATAACAGACCTACCTAAATAAATAAAAGTCAATTTTTCTTTAGTAACCAAGTAATACATGCAAAAGGATTTCTAAAAGGGGATTTATGTACCAAATTTGAAGAAAATCGTTAAAGGCGTTTTTGAGATGCCGATTTTTATCAAAACCTGGCAAACTCATCTGTTCATCGGAAAATAACAAGAAAATAACAATTTCATAAGAAAGGATAGTATCTATAAGGGAGGTAATATAGCGAGTTTGAAGAAAATCTGTACAACCATTTTTAAAAGAACGTCTTTGCGAGACATAAAATCCACCTGTTTACACAGAACATCTATCAAATTTCGTAGACTAACCAACTAATACATACGAAAGAACATCTCAAAGAGTGTTTATATAGCAAAGTTGAAGAAAATCGTTAGAGTCGTTTTTGAGATACGGACCTAGTCCCACTTCTGGTTTTTCAATTTTCACCAAAAGTTGAATAAATCATCTGTACACTAGACCTGTCTTAATTAAGAAGTTTCGTCGTTCTATCTTTATTAGTTTTGGAGATATGATAATTGGAAGACTCCCTACACATATGCATACATTCACACATATACACTGATCAAATGCCTAAAAACGCTTTATTTTATTTTATTTTATTTATTTATTGACTCAGGAGACCTTAAAACATGTAAATCAAGTGAAAACTCGAAAACGAAATTTTTGACTAAATACAATACTTCCAGTACCTATGGTAGTCGGATAATGAAAGTAAAAATTATTAACAAATAGTTCAGTGTGATCATGAAAAAAATGAGAATCCAATTAGATTATTTGGTTTCTCCTACAAAGATATGATAAATAAGAACTGAATTAAAATTTTTGTCAAATCACAAAGGAGTTGAGTTCAGTGGGGTTTAAGTCACACTAGTGCTACGCTATGGGCAGCTGGTGACAGTCTGAGTGTTGGAGAAAGGTTAATGACAATTGACTGCCAATTGCTAGAGTCTTAGAGCTCAGAAAGAGCGCCCTTCATGAGAGTCTTTTTAAGGGATCCTAGCCTTTAAATAAGGTAATAAAGACCTGTTTAATAACTAGCTACCAAAAATGTTTCCTGGCAACAAGTTTTTTTCAAATTCCTGGAGCCTTGTACATGACAGTCTGCAGCCAGCTTGAGTATCGAGCACGTAATCTACCGAACCAGGCTACTACGGCCCCTTAATCAATGAAGAATATACTAACTTCATGTTTAAATTTTTATTAAACATAGAAATTGTTTTAATTTATAAAGTGATAAGTTTCTGTTCTTCAAAATAATTTCTTTACAACTTTTCGTCTGATATTTTATATTTGAGTCATTGCATACTTTAATTATTTAATAAAATCATTTTACTCATTAAATGAAAGCATCTTCTCGTAATAGGGTGAGTTGATCACGCTTTGAAATTTATATCACTGATTAAACACCTAATTGGTTTCGAAGTTCAACTGTTTTTTGTGTTTGGATTTGTTTTCAAAATTAAATCGCTTTTTAAATTTTAACAAGTTTAAAAAAATTGCCACTCTCGACCAGGGCCTAAGCACAATCTGATGCTGAACGCTTAATCACCAATGAAATTAGCAACATTCAACAGTTTAATATGGCTACTCTCCGGACTTTATGATCATCCATACAAATATAGTATGACACCCTAAACACCCATAATGTGCTAAAGGGGGTCTACAAAGTATTTTTATAATTGACGAAAAATTCAATCAACTGTCAATTTAAAAATTGGATTTTCTTTTCAAATTTTGGTCGTTCTTCAAATTTTAATTGCTTCCACCATTTAAAGTTTAGGCAGACCTAAGCCCAGGTCTCATGAGGCTAAGCCTAAATTTATCACTGTTTGTACATGCGTGATGTGCGCAAACTAGTAGCGACATGCATACCATTTTAAATAGGAAATTTGCAACTGTAACTTTCAATAACATAGTACATTAGCTTCGAGACATGATAAAAATATTTACGGAAATCAAAGAGTGAACAGACAGACAGTCTGACAATCAAATTCAAGTTCTAAACAATTTTTAACAATAACAACAAAAATTTTGTGTATCATACTCAGGGTTGGCAAGGTTTCTCCCGCCCCAAGTAAATTACCGTCCTGGGAAAAACTGATTATTAAAAGCATAAATATAAATTCAAAACAACCTTTTAAAATGCCAAAACTGAGTTCTAAGTAAATAGCTTGAAAGGTTAAAAAAATAAAAATAACAATATTAATTTTACTTACTTTTTCTAAATTAGACATCAATATTTGTAACTTTTCCGATAATGCTTTCATATTTAATGAGATATAATTGAAGAAAACCATTTAAAAAAAAAGATTGTTTATTTTATCCTCCTAATCCAAAGAGGATGATGAGGTAGCCAGCAAAAAGTTAGGATATTGAAACCGATTGAAACGTACATAAATAAAATCAAACGCTTTGGTAACCAAAGCGATATTATAACGTCGCCAATGGCAACATGAGAATATCTGAAATTTCGCATTAGTTATGAAAATACAATATGTATTTTAGAAAAGCTTTCGCAAATTGTGGAATTTTTTATTCTCCGTATAGATATCTGTAGAGTATCCACGATTGTAATGAAATGCTCGCCCTCTGGTGGGCTAAGGTGAAATTATCATACCACTGATAGCTTTCAAGTTTAAACAATGATAGAACAACAAGAAAGAACAATACATGTGGCTATTATATTTACTAACAACTGCAGTTGAGAAAGAGCCATCTATCGATCATTACAAACGCGGATCCGCGATTGTAATGAAATGCTCTCCCTCTGGTGGGCTAAGGTGAAATTACAATAACCATGCTTTAATTCGGCTTTCATAAGCCGCCATTGCTTGCCGATGTTTAGTTTCACATATATTTATTGAATAAAAATGAATAAATCCAGTAAAAAGATAACACATACTGTTGTGTGCTACAGTGTAACTCCAAAGGATCAAGAAATCCAGAATTAAGCTTCCATTTATTTCCAAATAACAAATTTAAAATTTCAATTGCTTCGGCTAATGGAAGTAAAGAATTAATCAGATGATTTGAAAGTAATATTTGTTCAACTTTAGTTAAAAATCTACTTCTGGTCGAACTTTGAATAAACTGAAATATTTTTTTCCAAAAGCAATCAATTTTCCATGATGTAATGGCGGAGAAATTATAGTACGAATATTAAGTAGAATAACAAAAAGAACAATAATAAATACACGTGGCTATTATATTTACTAACAACAGAAGTTGAAAAAGCACCATCTATCGATCATTACAAACGCGGATTGTAAGAACAATGTATATAATATCTCTCTAACGTGGTCAAGTTACGATTATACTTCGTTGAAACGATACGATAATGATCAATTATCTAATAGAAAATGACGACATTTGTCTGATGAGATTATTTTATGAAAAAATGTATTTTTAAAAGTTGTTTCTTCAGTATCTTTCAAGAATCAATTTAAACATAGCAATACTTTAAAGAAGTATGCAAATT
Organism: Salticus scenicus; assembly: GCA_963930645.1. Classification (NCBI taxonomy): domain Eukaryota; kingdom Metazoa; phylum Arthropoda; class Arachnida; order Araneae; family Salticidae; genus Salticus; species Salticus scenicus. The sequence continues at coordinate 64,364,836 of OZ005661.1, read as the reverse complement.
GTGAATTATTATTATAAATCGACTAAAAAAAGCAATGGTAAAAAGTATAATCAAAATATGAATTAGTTTTTTGAAACAAAAAATCATACAAAAATAATTAAATAAAAAGTCATCCCCAACATCGCGACAAAAATTTAAAAGTCATCATGGTGGGGTCCTATAATAAAACTGTACTGCCTGCGGAAGTATGAAATTGGGACGTCAACCATGAATTTTATTTTGAAACCTTCCTTTGAATGATTTTGGTTTTACCATTGCGCAGTTTTAATTTGATTCTAATAATAATTTGGCTTCTGATAAATTAAATTTGAATTAGGTGATGAAATTGGTATAATATTTATGAGTTTCAAATTTTAAAGGTAACTTACAATAAATAAAGTGCAAAAATTTCGCACTGGTTTGCTAGTATAGAATTAAATCATTCGAAGGGTATTTTAAAATACTTTTATATTATCGAAAGTGGAATTCGAGATTTCACCCGATTTACACGTTTTGAAGTGTCCTGATTAGCAAAAAATTTACATTTTAATTGCAAATTAAATTTTATTCTAATACGCGTATTTCAAATTCTAATTATGATTAAATTATTTTTAATACATCATTCGAAGCATATTTTAAAGTTCTTTTATATTATCGAAAGTGGATTTCAAGATTTCATCCGACTTACAGGTTTTGAGGTGTCCTAATTAGGTTTTCTTTTGTATCTCAGCTACTAATTAAAATAATTTCATAAGTAATACATCATTTGAAAGGTTTGTTGATTTAGAATCGAACAGTAGATTACAGAAATTTCTACCGCCAGCTGGCGCTGTAATATTTTAAAATTTTAATATTTCAAATTCTAATTATGATTATATTATTTTTAATACATCATTCAAAAGATATTTTAAAGTTCTTTCATATTATCGAAAGTGGAATTCGAGATTTCACGGGATTTACACGTTTTAAGGTGTCCTGATTAGGTTTTCTTTTGCATCTCAGCTAATTGAGTTTGACCGTTCAAAATTGGTATATGTATATTAATTAGAAGGGGCTGGGGGAAGGAATCGCACGCAGTGCGCGTATCCCCTAACCTGTGCGCACGCAGCGCGCACGGGACTGCGCTGCCGAAGGCAATGGGAACCCGGTCCGACTTTTTTACCCGATGAGAAATGATTTTTTTAATCTTCTTTACTTAAGAATAAAAGTTTGATTTCAGAAGGAATATGTGCTCGCAGCGCACGTATATATTCACACGAGCGCACGCAGCGCGCATGGGTCTTCGCTGCCAAAGACAGTGGGGATCCGGTGCGAGTTTTTACCAGATGATAAATGACTTTTTATTTTATTTTATTTTCTTAATAATAAAAGTTTGAGTTGAGAAGAAATATGTGCGCACAGTGCGCGTGCGTCTTCGCTGCCGAAGGCAGTGGGGGACCTGGTGTGAGTTTTTACCTGATGCTAAATGATTTTTTTTTTTTTTTTAATTCTTTTTCTTAAGAATGAAACTTCATGAGTAATAACATGGAATTTTGAGAAATCATAAGGATGGTGAAGGAATATGCGAACGCAGCGCACGGGTCTACGCAGCCGAAGGCAGTGAGGACCCGGTGTGAGTTTTTACCCGATCACAAATCATTTCTTTTTTTCTTTTCTTAAGAGTAATGTTAAGGAGTGATAATATGCAATTTGAGAATTCATTCATTATAGTGATTCATTTAAAAATATTGACCCGCTAGCGGGCGAAGGCAGAAGGGACCCGGTGTGAGTTTTTACCCGATCAGAATTTTTTTTTTTTTTTTTAATTCCTTTTTTTAAGAATAAAAGTTTATGAGTAATAATATGGAATTTTGAGAAATCATAAGGGGGGTGAAGGAATACACGCGCGCAGCGCTCATATATATGCATTCGTTCGCGCGCATCGCGCACAGGTCTAGGCTGCCGAAGGCGTGGGGATCCAGAGCGACATTTTTCCCGATGAGATTTTTTTTTTTTTTTTTTTTTTTTTTTTTTTTTTACATGATAAAAATTAATGCAATTGTGAGAATTCTTTAATTATAGTGATTCATTTATTTAAAAATAGTGACCAGAGAAGCGGGCGTAGCCTGCTAGTATCTAATACACCCAGTTTAGACTCCGGCTAATATTGTTTTTTGAGATTGCTGGTCTCTCTTTCTCTTTATTTTTCTCACACACTCACGCTTAGAGCGTCCTCTAAAAACCTAATTTTTGGATTCAGTGGACCTCAAAACGTGTTTATATAACAAAATCGGAATTTCAAAATTCGGATTTAAAAACAATATTTTTTCTATCAAATTTGGGTAAAATCAGTAAAAGGTAGTGAACAAATTTCCTACACTGGATACTGCGATATACACTGTAAAAGAAAAAAAAAAAAGTCCTGTTATATTACACACAATTTCTGGAAGCAAAATTGCCAGAAAATGCTATGGAAAAAATACGTTAACAAAATATTTTCTGTAACAAAACAATACAGAAAACATTCATATACACAACAGATTTTTCTGTTGGGCATAATGGAAAAAAAATAAAAATAATAATAATAGCACTTAATAAAATTTTTCAGTTTTAACCAGTCTGGATTGACTCACAGTCCACTGCATAGTAGGTGACGATGTTACCTAGCTGCCACAATTAGTACTTCCCATTCCTGCTTTAAAACATAATGCTTCGTATGAAAAACAGGAAACATATATAACCACGAACTAAAATTTGTGTGAATGGTTACGGATTTTATTTGGATTTTTTTTTTTTTTTTTTCCTTAACATTATATCAGTTTTTCTCAATGGGAGTTATTATAAATCATTTCTAAGTTAACCATTTGTAAACAAACTCATATATTATTTTATTATAAATATGATACTGCTGTGTTTCTATTTCCAAATATTGCATCAAATTTTTATATATTTATAAACAACCTTACATCAATGGCGATTAAAAACATTTTCAGTTTTTAGATTTGTATTAATTTACTAAGCAGATTTTTTCCATTTTATAATTCATTTAACACATTCCTAATTTACATATTCATACTGTTTCTAATTTCTAAATTTCATTTTCTTGTATATTTTCTCATACAAATTCACGTAGTACATTAAGCAATTTTTACCTCAGAGAAGCATAACAATAAATGTCCAAAGATAGTCAATTTTGCGGCGACATCTAAGGAAACGCTCCCCCTCCCCCTCCCCCTCCAAGTTTATTTTTTATTATTTATTTTATTTTATTTTATTTATTTATTTATATTTATATTTTATTTATTTACTTATTTATATTTATTTATTTATTTTTGAAAATGGAAAAAAGTCGATAAACCTATTTTAAATTATTACAGATCTATGGTTCAAGCATTTGTTTTAGAGGCATTGACGAGGGTTTTTTTTTTTTTTTTTTTTTTTTTTTTTTTTTGAAAGATACCCGTATTTAAAATTTACATCTTCCAGAGCGGTACTTCTCTTCTCCAAAGGAAATTCAATTCACCTCCATACACACACACTTTTTTTTTTTTCTAGCCTACTATTACTATTATCAATAATCCTTATTAATTTCATAATCCTTCGTTAAAAATAATTCTCATTATATAAATTTACATGAACATTTGCCATATAATGCCAAGTTAAAAATTTTTGAAAAAAAAAAAAAAAGATATGAAATGACAGCACTACCTGTTGAGCGATTGAAAATATTGCATGGAAATTATTTAAATTCAATAAAAATGTGTGCATATTATATGCTCCAATTTAAAGTCAAACTTTGCTTGAAAATACGTACATTATCTACTCTACTTCACGAAAAGGCAGGATGTTTAAAAAATGGATAAAAGGCATATACCACAAATACCCATTTAAAAAATCATTCAGGATCAAGTTGAGATATTTTAAATCAACTTTTGAGAATATTTCGTTAAAAATATTTTTTATCTTACTACTTAGCCTAACGTTATTTTAAATTTTGAACTCCACTTAAAACTCTATAGCCAAACACTTCATTTTTGCATAACATATTTTTAAACACAAAAGATTTTCTATAATTTATAATTAGATTAAAAGAACAGCAACATTAATAATAATAATAATAATAATAATAATACGCCGTTTTACAGAATTTTTAAAAATACTTGTTTTATCTTCTATAAAAATGATCTAGTCTCATTAAGCTACTAAAAAATGTAGAAAAAATACTACAACAGAAACTTAATTATAACTTAAAACAACAAAAACTTAATATTGTTGTAATTATAACTTAATTACAACAGAAACTTAATATTAATGTTTTCATTTTTCAAACTTAAAATTTATTCAACGTCTGCTTCATGATATATATATATATATTTCAATAGTGCTAATATAATTTTGTATACCTATATTTGTAGTATAGTTGATACTGATTATAACGTTCTTTGTAAAATTTCTTATTAAACTTGAGAATAAGATTTTGAAATTAAAATTTTTTATAAATTATTTTTGTAAACAAATTATTGAATTACCATTAAAATAAAATTTAAACTATGTGATTATTCAACTGTTGAAAGTATAAATTATCTTCTTAGTTTTTAAAATAAATGGCAAAATCGTTTTGCAACAAAATTCTAACCATTTTTCAGTCTAGGAAATTTGTTTATTTTCTCTAAATCAAAACTTAAAAAAAATATATATATATGTATATATATAAAGAAAATCAAATGCATTGGTGAGTAAATTTGACACTAATTCAACCAGATAAAAGTACATAATTCCATCTAAAGTGTTATGAAAGTGCTTTACCTTGATACTCGCCTTCAGATATCTTGATATTATTTAATAACTTAACTAAAAGAAACAAATGAATGCGAATTGACACCAGATGTGTTAAATATCACATGCCTGATTAACTTTCTGTGAAGGTAAATGAGAACGCTCAAAGAAAAAAAAAATGTTAGTGAGAAGGTCATTAACTTAATATATTCCTTTTTACACCTTTAATTGTAAAAAATAAATAAATAAATAAAATAAAAATAAAAATGTGCTTTAAAAAAGGCTTCAAATTTTAAAACTGAAATGATGATATTAGCTAAGAATAATCTGGTGTGTCACTCACACGACTTTCTCTTACCCTGAAATTTAATACTATAAACACAGGTTGCAGATTAAGAGGTAAGATAACGATGTTATGTAAATCTATGCTAAACAATTCAAATTAGGCTTCGGAAAAGTTATATATGATAATTAGTTCTGTGTGAGGGGGGCTACTGCCCCCCTCAAACCCCCGTTTCATTAATGCGCCTACATTTATATAGAATTTAATTCGGTTATTAAAAAATAGTTCAGTTTTTAAAAAATAATTTATTAAAATTATTATTTAAAAAAAATATCTTTTGATGGTAATGCAGGCGATTTCCATATTAGAAAAGTAGTATAACACTAAATATCCAAAAGAAAAGTCCATTTTATTCTCAATACAGGGTGTCCAAGAATTATCTTTACAATTTTAAACTTTAATAACTTCTAAAATAAAAAAGATATTTACATTCTGTTTTCTGCATTTAATAGGGCAACTCATCAAGTTTATTTATTTATTTGTTTTATTTATTTATTTTTTTCTGTTCATGTGTACATCTCAACATGTGCACCATGTTTGTTCCTAAGCACATCCACTCTGTATTCATTTTTCTGCCAAGTACACTGTGGGGTTTCTGAGCCCCATATTTGATCGTTATGATGGTTTAACTGACTAGAACATGAAATGTTGCTTCATCACTAAAGAACACCTGTTTCAAGAACCCTTCATCTTCATCGATACGGTGTAATTTCTCTATGGCAAACTCTGCACGTTTTGGTTTGTCTGTTGGTAACAATGCTTGCAGCTACTGTACCTTATAGGCATAGAGGTGCAACCGTTTGTGAAGAACTATGTAGACTGTGGACATAAGTTACTTGCAATTGTCTAGCAGCTGAACGAACTGAATTTTTCAGATTGCGTGGGAATGCTTCACATACCCACTCAACATTGTCACCACTTGTTCTGCGTCGTCATGCTCCTTTATTATGCAACACAGAGCCTATGGTCATGAAGCTGGTGTGCCATGCACGGATGATGAGCCTGGATGGTGGGTTCTTTTGAAATTTGGTCCGGAAGCTCCGTTGAACCTGTGTGTCCGATTTGCTCTCTATGAACAATGCCACACATTGTGATTTCTCCTGTGTGGCCCACATGCTTATTTAAAACTGGTTAGCCTATACTGGAAAAAACTTTATTAGTTGCACTAATAACTGCAGAAAACAGAATGTAAATATATTTTTTATTTTAGAAGTTATTAAAGTTTAAAGTTGTAAAGATAATTCTTGGACACCCTGTATTTAAAAAAAAAAAAAAAAAAAAAAAAACTTTTTTTTCCCAAGTTTTTTTTTCGTTAAAAGTAAAAAAAAAATCGATAACTTTGTTTTAAATTATCACAGATCGATGTTTCAACCATTCGTTTTAAAGGTATTGGCAAGCTCTTTTGAACGATACCCATCATGAAAATTTACTCCCCTCGAGGGGGGACTTCCCCCCCAGGGGGGCAGGCGAGGCTCCTACATACACATTTTTTTCCCAGTTGACTATCTCTATTACAAAAATATATATTCGTTTCATTTGGTTTAGTGCAGTCTATAGACGTTGAACTCTACTTACCTGCAATTTCCCCCATAGATGTAATGTATTAGAATTCTCTTGAGTGTCCCTGTACACGAACCATTTACTTGATCTTAATGAAAAGCTTACTGTAGCCTCCCTATATGATACACATTTAGAATACCAAGTTTGAACTTTCTGCCATAATTTGTTTTTGAGATATGCTGATAACAGACAGACACACACACAGGCACACAGACATACACACACACACACAGACACACAGACATACACACACACAGACATACACACAGGCCATTTGCTAAAAACATGATTTTCGTATTCAGGGGACCTCAGAACATGTAAATATAACAAAAACTCGCGTTCGAAAATTTGACCCAAAAACAACACTTTCTCTACCTTATGGGTAAGAGAAAGTAATTAAGTACTACGAAAATAAGGGATTTATGGATTTAAAAAAGAAAAAAGAAAAATTGCCAATATATGGTGTTAACAATAATGATTAATATAGGATAAGCAAATTTGATTCATGTGAAACATTCTTTTGTCATTAACTACACTGATAAATTGTATGAAGAAATTTCCTATTATTAGAATTTCACCCAAGTCACGTTTAAATAATTCTTAAGACATACAGGGGTCGGCGAAGTCTCATTTTTGGTTACCATTATTTTTATAAAGAAGTTTCCGCATTATTAAATTAATCATAAATGTTGCGAACGATTACTAAATTTTTCTATTCAAAGGAAAATTATATTCAAAAAAGTAACCGCGCTGACTCCTGGAAATGATTAAGGATGAAGCTAAATTTCAAGTAAAAACTCTGCATTACGTTGCATCAGTTGTTCATCATGACTGATGTCCAAATCTAATTTAAATAGGTCATTTCTTTTCTACGCATTTGTCATTTCTTTTCTACGCATAACAAATGCTTATAATCAGAGTTTTCAAACAGATAATTGAAAATTGTAAGAAATTTCAAAATACATATAAAATAAGGTTTCTTCTAAAAAAAAAAAAAAAACTTTATAAGATCTTAAATACTTGTTTAAAAGGTTTAATTAGAGAACGTTTTCTTTCTTTCTCTTTTAAATTGTTTAATTTTATATATTTATAATTTAATTAATTATGTGTGTTGTTATTATAATAGAATATTCAGTTAATTCATTTAAAATACAATAGGACATTAAACTAAATTAACACATTGTTTTCAGGTCACGTAAAAGTATATATATTTTACGAGCTCCACTTTTAAGCATTCCTCTTAAACAATATATTACTTATAATAAAAAATTCTGTGTATTCGTGTTAAACACTTTATGTGCTTCCGACGTATATATATCTGCTATTGGTATTTACTGTATCGATTGCTGAGGATAAAATTTAATTGATCTGAGAAACTCCAAAATGTGGGGTTGACAATGACTATGTGTTAAAATTTTATCAGAGTTTATTTAAGTAAATATTTGTATGCAGATTTTTAAATATGTTTTAGCATTATTCACTTAAGATATGCATATTTTTAAATACTCAAACTCAGTGTTATTTCTAAATAAATAAAATAAACTTCACTTGGTTTAATTATAACAATCAATATTGTACTGATATTTATTTCAATAAAATGCATTAAATTAAGTATATATTAAATTAAGTAAATGCCATAGAGTTAAAGGTAAGAAATATGGAGGATTATCTAGATCAGTGGTAGTCAACTCGGTCCCTACCACCCACTATTGGGCGTTACAGCTTTTACGGTGGGTGGTAGAAATTTTGTCCGAAGCTGAAGCCCTTTACTTTTATTTTTTCTTTTTATAAATTTAATTAACTTTTTATAAACATTTAAATGGGGAAATACTTTATTATTATATGCTTTAACCTGATATAACTCTATTTCATAAATTTTATAAGATACTTCCCTACTTACTTAACAAATCACCATTTTTGTGGAACTGGTGAGCGGTTACAAAATTTTACTTTACATACAAAAGTCGGCGGTAGGTACAAAAAGGTTGATTTCCCCCTCATCTAATTTATTGGGAAAAAATGCATCTCAACAGAAGTATTTGTCAGGCGATATACACAAAAACTGAATGGAGAAATTTTATTTATTTATTTATTTATTTTTTATAACAAATATTTTTATGTGAATATCTTCTATTTTTCTATGTCGTACAAAACAGGGTGCTTCCTAAAAAACATTATGCCATTTTATTTTCATAAATGTTTTACAACACAATGTATTTTTTTTTTCTGTAAATTTCCTTTTACAGTCAGATATGGGAGCTGTATATGAATTTATAGGTCAAAATTAAAAAAAAAAAAAAAAAAAAAAAAAAAAAAGAAAGAAAGAAAAAAGAAAAAAGAAAAAGAAAAAGAAAAAAGAAAAAAAAAATACTGGTATGAAGTCTGCGCCAAATTCCCATCCCTGTACAGTGTGTTTGGCAATGAAGCTTGGATATTACTAATAACAGCTATTTTGAAAATATTTATTTTATGTTTTATTGAAAGATGATGAACAACAATACTTTCAAAACTTTCAAAAAAGCTAGAATTTAAACTTTCATTTCAGATGAAAAATTCTAGGATCCTTTTACGTATACATGAAGTTTGTTCAAAATGTCACATGAAACAAAAGATATATATATATATATATATATATATATATTATTTTAATAATTTCCATTATGACGTGATGAATGCTAAGTCTGATCTCCTTTTTAAGAGTTCTGTGAATCTATGATGTCCCTACAGTAGCAATTAACCTATATTTTCTAAGTAAGCACCCATAACCACACCCTACCATTTACTAGGATTCTCCAAAATTGCTGTTTTTTTTACCTAGAAACTTAATCGCGTGCTGAACTAAATTATTATGTTTCGAGCTTCGTAATGTACCTCTAACCGTGACCCTCTTGTAACCCTAATATCTAATAAAGCCAAGGCTTTTTCCTAGAAAATTGGAAAGAAAGATTTTAAACCATGATATACTTTTCTTACCTGATAACAAAAGCAAACCTCAAAATGAAATTACATTGAACTGGGGGTTAAAAAAAATAAAAAGAAAAGACCATGTTCCTTTTATGATAAAAAGATAACAAAACACACTTATGTGAATTGCTCAGTTTTTACATCAGAAGTACATAATGGCTTTTAAAGTAATAGTAAACCCAATTTTGCAATTCTAACATCTTCTACATGCACGAAGAAAATTCAAGTACTTAATAATAAAAATTTAAATATCTGGACATTTATTTGTGTTATGTTTTTTAAGGATTAAAATTTCTCGTATAATCAGGAAGTTATTCCAAAGAGTAATTAAAAGTTTCTGATATTTAGAAAAATTCAGTTAATTCAAGCCATTGGCAAATAAGAGGGAAACGAAAAAATAAATAAATAAATAAATAAAAAAAGAGCATTTTTTTTTAAAAGATTATATAGAAAGAAAATCTTAAATCTCGCTAGCGATTTAACCAGCTATGACTGGTGCTGCTTTCAAAATGATAGTCGATGGGCAACAATTTGAAAATGAATGTTAAGCAACTAATTATTGTTTTGTTCTATCATTTTGGATTCGTAATGAATTCAGGTTCAAAATATACCTGTCGACCTATTCCAGAACTCTTGAGTCCTAAAATTCCCGCATCGCGCAGCACTAGTGCGAAGTAAAACCCAATCAACCAACCAACCAATCAACAACCTAAAATTCCCACTTTTCGGCGTCTTTCATTTAATTATTTTTTGTGCTTATTTAGACAGATGTAAGTTGATTTTCTACTTTTTTTTCACACTTGTGATTTTGCTTTTTTTTTTTTTTTTTTTTTTTTTTTTTCCTTCCCCTTGATAAGCTGCGGTAATTTCTTTCCCATGTCAAGTAGCGGTGAACATATATACAGTCGGTAACAAAAGTGTCCGAACACTAGCAAAAATTCCTATATAAAATATGTACACTTAATACAGTTTTGTTAAATAAATCCTTGTCGAATCCTGTTCTTAATCATTTTAAGAACACGATTCGATAAGGATTTATTTAACAAAATCGTATGAAGTGTACTTTTTTTACATAGGAATTTTTGCTAGTGTTCGGACACTTTTGTTACCGACTGTATATACATATATAAACCACACAATCACAAGTGTTAAAAAACAATTCAAATGACACCGATCAGAAGAGGCAGGTAAAATAGTCAAGAAAAGGACACCAGAGTGCGAAAAGGGTACCGTTTGAAGCACTGGAATCATTCGACAAAGCTCTATCTGCTACCCCATTTCATTGCAATTAAAATTTAAATAATTACATAGTTTACTGTTATCACGGAAATTTAAATTTTACATGAAGTTGCGTCAACCTTTTGTCTAATTCGTATTTATCTGGAAAATGTTCAGTCGTCACAAGATATTTACACAAAATAGAGTTTTAACACAAGTAAAAATTATCCTCGTAACTAGAAAACTGATCAGTTTTAAATGTAAAAAGTTTCAAAGCTTTACTTAATATATTTATAATATTTAAAAAATATACATAAGTAAACTTGCAAAGTTTTCTTTTTAAGTGTAATAGTAAATAAATAAATAAATGAGTCAAGACAGACTTCTGCTTTCTTTCTTTTTTTCTTTTTCAGAAAAATAAGATTGGAAGCTAATATAATGATAACAATAAGGATATTAATGTGATCATCATTATTATTATAATTATTATATTTAAAAAATCAGAAACTAAGAATCTTAAAAGATTAAGTTAAAAATATTTTAAGATACAGTTTGAAACAAAAGTTTTCAATAATGAACAATGAATGAATACATATATGTAGTTGTAGTATATACATCTATGATGAGCATTTCTTCCTATTGCGAAAAATTTGTCTTTATATTTAATTTTTCCCACATTTTTATTAATATCTATTTAGAATTTACTTAAAACATTAAATCATGAAGAGAATTATTTAATTATCTTTTCATTAATAAAAGTATGGCAAACATACAATTTTTTTTTTTAAATAAAAAAAATATATATAAATAAGGCTATGAATAAGTAATAAGAATTTGAATTATAATAATAATGTCAATAAAAGAGTTATTTGGTGCAACTGCGTGCTCTAATCTATACACTTATTGAAAAGGGAATGGCATGGAAACTTCCAAATACGCATCAATCTACAGTCGACAGCAAAAGTATCCGAGCACTATCAAAAATTCCTATATAAAAAAAAGTACACTTAATACGGTTTTGTTAAATAAATCCTTGTCGAATCTTGTTCTTAGTCAGTCTAAGAACATGATTCGACAAGGATTTATTTAACAAAATTTAAGTGTACTTTTTTTTATATAGGAATTTTTGCTGGTGCTCGGATACTTTTGCTACCGACTGTACACTGTAAATGAACTCTGAAATACTTCGTTTCGAGTTACATTTTCTGTAACGGATCGATCCGTTTTAGGAATGAAAAGTTTTAATTTCATTTCAAATCTGCAACGAAACACGAAACCAACCTCTTTGGTAATGAAATAATCTAAAAGCCCTCTTCCATTATTAAAAAGGTTAGTTTGTTGAATCTTTAAAATAAAACGTGTTGTAAATTAAAACTTTTCATTTTTAAAACGTATCAATTCGTTTCAGAAAAGACGAGTAAACCAAAACTTTTTTTTTTTTTTTTTTACAGTGTATTACGTGATGTTTAAGCTGGTATCTATTTGATATTATTCGAGCACTTTATAATTTTGTTCTCAGTGATTTTGTTGTAGAAAAATTCAAAATTTCATCATCTATAGGCTGATCATAAATTAAGTCATTCCAAAAAGTGGTAAAAAATGATAATGCCACAGGAATTTTAAGACATAATTTATGAGTCAAAATAATATAACAGATAAATCTTTAAATTTTGTTTGCTTTCTACGAGGTACTAAATTTTATTTTACATATATATACCTAAATAATTAAATACTTAATAGTTTTATCTAATAATTAATTAATTAATTAACATTATTCGATGGAACACTCTAATGAAATTACTAGATAAGGTCCGTCTCTCTAAATACATTATGTACAAGGCTGTAGCCAGAAACAATTTTTGGAAAGGGTTAAAACTTTGATACATAATGTTAAATGTTAAACATGTAGCATAACTCAAACATTTTAAGCAAATTTTCAAATTTCGCCCGTCTTCCTTGGCTACAGCCCAGATTATATATAATTTCATTTCTCAGTTTTATTTATTTATTTATTTATTTAGTGCATGGAGAAATATTTCTACGTATACAGACCTCAACCATATATATATATATATATATTATATATATATTAAATTTCCTATTTTTATAGTAATAGGTTTTTTATTTAAACTATTTCTAAGATAATAGATTTTAAATTTAAAAGCATTTTTTCAAATTTTAGTATATCGGCTGCCGCGGTGACTTTTGGTGGATGAAATTGCCGAAAACGATCTATAAATTTATACAAAGTGTTCAATATTATCGATACCCAAAAGAGCTGAACGCTTTGCATAAATTTAAATGCAATAAAATGAACACGCATGTGTGATACTTTTATTTTATTTTATATATATACATAATTTATTTGATTAAAAAAAAAAAAAAAAAAAAAGAATGAGAACGAAGTCAGTCAAATAAATCACCACAGAAACACAAAAATGCCAACAGAGTATCTAGTTATCTTAAATCAATTTAATTTTATAAGGATGGATGGATGGGTTTTACGTCGCACTAGTGCTGCGCAGATGGGCAATTGGCGACGGTCTGGGACACACCCCTTGAGGTGGTCCGGAGACATGCCATCACAATTTTGATCCTCCACGGAAGGGATGGCTCTCCCTCTTCGGTGACCCCCAGAGGTATAATTTTTGATGGGAACATGGAGGACATTGCGGCCACGACAGATTTTACGTGCACCAGCCACCATTAGTGTACACGACAGTCTTTGGCTGGCTCGAGTACCGAACCCGCGATCTTCCAATTACGAGGCCGGCGATCTACGACTGGGCTTTAATTTTATAAGATTAATAATATAACTTACTTTATTAGATTACATCACCCGTTGAAAACATAAAAAAGGACTGTGCAATGTGATGTTGTAGAAAAGAAGGACTATTATAGGATAATATCATAAGGGGAAATAATAGATCTTACATTTAATGAAATGAACCTTTTAAGATGAGATTAGAAAAAGATTTTCCGACCAAAGCATAATAATAAGATTGAATTTTAAATGAAAAGCTAAAAATGTGATAGGACTTCTTCAAGTGCTATCCCTAAAGCATTCAGCAGAGAATATATGTATTTTAAAATATTTAACTACGGAAAATACGAAAAATCGTAGAAAAGCAGTAAAATAAAATACAAAGCTTTTGCATCTAATGTAATTAAATTGAAGCGCTTGGACACATCCCGCCCCTGGACGTAGGCAAAACCAATCTTTGTCTTCCAAGCAACGGTAAAGGTTGCCATCCATTCGCACATTTACAAAATACACTTTAAAAAAAATGAAAAATATATAAAAGCAATAATAAAATAAAAGACAATGCGTTTGAATGAAAATAATAAAAGACAATAATAAAATAAAAGACAATGCGCGACTAATATGGAACAAATTGAGAATTATATAGTGAATAATACAGTTAGGTAGTTGGGTTTAACGTCGCACTAGTTCTGCGCAATGGGTAATTTGCGACGGTCTGGAACGCACCCTTAAGGATGTCCGAAGACATACCATCACAGTTTTGATCCTCCATGTAGGGGATGGCTCCCCCGCTTCGATGACCCCCAGAGGTACAATTTGGATGGGAACATGGAGGACATTGCGGCCACGACGGATTTTACGTGCACCAGCCACCAATAGTGCATACGACATCTCTTAAGCCGGCTCGAGTATCGAACCTTCAATCTTCCAATTACGAGCTCGACCAGGCTACAGCGTCTAGAATAAACAGTGTGGAAAGCTAAAATTGTACTAAAAAAATTAAGCCTGTCACCAGATGTCATTGTAATCGAAGCTAGTGTCACGACAACAAAACCGAGACTCCCTATAGGTTAAATATATGCTTAGATCACGTGATTAAACTGACGAAACTGGGAAAAGCCAATCAGATCTTCGATTTGAGCAATAGCTTCGATCACAGCGACATCTGGGTAAGCTTAATTTTTGTAGCATCATTTTAACATCACGGTTATAGGAGATTGCCACACTGTTTATTCTAGACGCTGTAACCAGGCTACCGCGGCCCCGTGAAATAATATAAAAAATCAATAATAAAATAAAATAAAATGCATTTGCAACTATTATAAAGGAATAGCGTGGATAAAATCTGAACACAGCAACCTCATCTTATTTATATTTCAAACAATGAAATAAAATGCCTTCAGTTTACCCAATTTTACAAAAGATGAAATTAAAACATAAAACATAACTTAAATGCAGGGGAGGGGGGGGAATTCAAAGAAATGTAGTCTTGCTTTCCGGTTACTTGAGTAATAACAATAAAAAAGAAATAAAGAAGGCATTTTCGAAGCGTGCTTTATTTGTTGTTAATGACAGAAAAGCTTTGATTGACCCTGAAGTCAGAATTATACAATTCCAGTTGTTCAAAAAACTGGTCACGTTAATTACTGCTAAATGATCCTTGAGTTACAGGATTTTCAAACGTTTCAATGCTCGAGTTTTTTTTTTTTTTCTTTTCTTTTTGACAAGATTTCGAGGTTTTATGTATATATTTATTTAAATTGCAAAAAAGCTCTCATGTATTTGTTTGCTCTTGAAACAACTTCCTGATTATTGTAATTAAACAGATTTTACTTGCTTGGGCGGAGATTGTGTTTTTGAACTCAATTTTTTCACATTTTTCTTTTTCTTTCTTTCTTTCCTTTTTTTTTTTTTTTTTAAATAGCGGGTCTTTTTTTTTTTTTTTTTTTTTTTTGTTGTTGTTGTTGTTGTTGCATGTAACTTTATTTATTTATTTAAAATAAGATTGATCGTTTCTTAGCATTTATTCACGGCACGAATATTATGGAAAAAGTGACAAATAGTTTGTGTAAGAATGGGACCCTCACACACTCAAAGCTCAAAGTCTCGAAAAACGTCAAACGTTGGAAGTCCATGGAAGGTATAAATTATACCGCTAGGGGCCACCTAATAAGCAGAGGAAGCACATCATAAGTGGTGGATGAAAATGTGATGGAATGTCTCCGTGTTACTTTAGGTGTGTGTCTCAGACCATCGCCAATTGCTTATAGTGTAACAAGTGTGACGTAAAAGCAACTTACCTCAACTCACGTCTTACCATGGAAGATTTGTTCAGGTGGCGATGGTTTCTGTGAATAGTGGAAAGTAACAGTCGGTAGCAAAACTACTGAAGCACACATCCACATTTTTCATTTTTTTCCCCCTTAGTTTGATCGTTAATTTTTGTCATCAACTTACTTTTTTATAAACAACGTAAAGACTAAAATAATGACTCGACAAATATTTACTTAACAAAACAGTATTAGGTGCATCTCTTTTAAATATGAATTATTGCTAGCGCATCAACAACTTTTATCTGAGCACTAGCCAATAATTCCGATGCCAAAAAAGTACACTTTAAACTGTTTTGTTAAGTAAATCCTTGTCGAATCATATTCTTAGACTGGATAAGAACAGGATTCGACAAGGGTTTATTTAACAAAGCAGTATTAAGTGTACTTTTTTTAGACAGGGGTTATTGCTAGTGCTCGGATACTTTTGCTGCCGACTGTGTAGGAAAAATGTAAAGTTATAGTTCGAGTGTCTCAGTTGTATGCCAGTATTTTTGTAAAGGTTGAGAAGTGATTCATCAATCCAAGCTATTTAAGTAGAGCGCTGTCATTACCTCGGTGTGTTTAAAAGAGAGATTCAGACCTCTCAGCGTTCCTAAAATTTTACTCTCATTTTATTATATTATTACCACTAGGAGTGGGTGATGTCACTATTTCAATATCACAATATATTGTCAAGGCAAAATCGCGATATCACGATGTATCACGATATTGGACTTAAATAGTTTTGAATCCCTTTCATATTGCTAATTTAAATGTCAATTCTAGATATATATATATATAAAGCTCGATTTGAATGTGACAGGCTCATTATATCATAAAATATATAGAATACACTAACTTATTTTATATGTACAACTTCCTATTAATGCAACACCATATATCAACATCAATATAGAAAAACAAATAATGGAAATACATTTGTACACAAATTTAATTCATACATTACTGTTGTCATGAAGCAGTAGCAGTATTATATCATTTAAACACATTCAACCGTCTCAGAATTTTATTTAAAAAATGTTTCTAAAATATATAATTAAGGCAATAAACTTTTGCAAGATCTTCTTAATAATAAAAAAAAAAAAAGCCCAAGTTTGCCCGAGATAATGCTGAAACTAATGTCATAGCTACAAGAATAAAGAAAATAAATCTTTTTCCGTGGTTTAGAGGGATGAATAAAATAACTGAAAAGGATGATTCAACAGAAAAGAATTGACGTCACAATTGCAACAATATATTGAGAAAAAATAAATTTTACATGTGATATAAAACAAATAAAGCGAGAATAAAAGACAATTTAAATGATTAGAAGTAATTCTATGTAAGGACCATCAATTAGTGATATACCGATTTTCTTTCTCGGCCACCGCTGTAAATTGCCAAATTGTCATAGTATAGTTTTTCAAAATATCCATTTTACATTCTAAGTTTGGTGCATTTATATATAATAGAAGTTTATGTATTGCTTTCCCGTAAAAAGGGTTACATTGCATCATAACAGCATTATTTCTCAGCCAATATGCACACTAATTGAATAAACATAGCTTTTCGTCACGACTCTCATTCCTATCAAGTTTCATGCATTGATACACTATAGAAACTGCGATATAGCCTTATCATACATGACGGAAATCGCATATAATGTATTTGGGCGGTATATTTCAAAACCTAATCAGCACCAGTTTAAGTAAAGGTTGAACCAAGTATAAAGTTTTGTTGAACTCCGTCCTTTTGTTAATGAAATACAGCATCTACAAAATTGTGCTATCGCACGACAGACATTTTCTAAAAATGGCCGAATCCCGTGTTAAGACACCTGAAAATGAATAAATATTCATTAAAAACTGGTAATCGAAAATTCTCATGAACCCAACATTTTCGTCTTTTGTAAATAGAAGACATTAATAAAAGCATGAAACCTAAATTCAAACACACACAAAATAAGTAAATAAGTGAATGATCATATAAAAATAACCATATAAATTCTTTTATTATACACTAGCAGGATTTGCCCGCTTCGCTGGTCATCGTGTTGAAATGAATTCTCAAAATACCATATCATTAATAATAATAATAATAATAATAAATCATTGAAATCAGACAAATTCTAAGTTCAATTTCTCACTACCTTCGGTAGTGATTTTCCTACTCTCCACACTTCACAAAATCCCTTTACTGTGCATGTTGCATACACATACCACCTAACCGACACATTAGAAAATCGGGATCCTGAGATTATTTGAAGCAGAGTTATGTCTTAAAACGTGTTTTTTAGCCCCCCACCCACCCCGCTCTTAAAGGTAAGAAGGAGGAGGGAATTTCCCAAAATATCTTTATATTATGAGTTAGATACATATCTTTATATTATGAGTTAGATACACAACTGACCCACACATCGAAAATCTCCTTCCTAAGATAATTTACTGCAGAATTAAACAGGAATACATGTTTACCCGGCCTCCTAAAAGACGGTAGGGTGGAATTTCACAAAATCACTTTGGAGTGTGTGTTGAATACGCATAAGCAGTTCACACATCCAAAATTGCCATTCTAAGATAATTTGGAACCGAGTTAAGGATGGAAACATGTTTTTTACACCCACCCCCACCCTCAAGGGGAGAATAGCACAGAATTTCAAATAACCCCTTTGTAGTTTGTGTGTCTTGAGTACGCATAACCAATCGACATATAAAAAAAAAACGCTTTCCTGAGGTGAAAGGGAAATTTTCACAAAATCTCTTTATAATGCACGTTGGGAACGCATAACCAGCCCGCACATAAAAAATTGCCTAAGATAGTTCGGAGCAGAATTGCGCATGGAAGCATGATTTTGCCCTCCTCACTCCCAAAAGGGATAATGTGAAATTTTTCAAAATCTCTTTGTAGTGTGCGTCTTGAGTACGCATAACCAATCGACATACCAAAACATCGCTATTCTGAGATAATTTAGAGCAGAGTTACTCTTAAAAGCGTTTTTTTTTTTTTTGGCCTCCCCCACCTCCCCTTTTTCGTAAAATTCCTTTATAATGCGTGTTCAGAACTCATAAACAACCCACACGTAAAAATTAATCTTACTGGGATAATTTGAAGCAAAATTATGCTTGGAAACATGTTTTTGCCCCACCCCCACCCCCAAAGGGGGGGGGGATAGGACGAAATCTTACAAAATCCCTTTGTAGTATGTGTCTTGAGTACGCATAACCAATCGACATATCAAAAAATCGCTATCCTGAGATAATTTGGAGCAGAGTTACACTTATAAGCGTGTTTTTGCCTCTCCCCCCCCCCTCCGCCCTTAAAGGGGGAAGGGAGAAATCTCCTAAATCTTTTACAGTGCGTGTTGGGAAGGCATAAACAACCCACACAAAAAAATTCATCTTGCTGAGATAATTTTAAGCAAAATTATGCTTGGAAACGGATTTATTGCCCCCTACCCCTAAGGTTATATATAAAACTGCTTAGAAAGATCTCCACGAAGGGTACCTCACACAGACTTAAGCCAATCGCGTTGTAGCCGGCTTTAAAATCTATAGCACAACACATAAATTAAGAGGCTATAGTAGACACTGCCATAAGACTTAAATATTTTGACACATTTTTGTGCATTATGGGCGTCCTGAAATTTAGTAATGGTGAAATTTTTCATCGTGATATAGTTGCAACTGATGAAGTTTCAAAATATCATACCATCTGCAACAGGTTTTCAACAGCATATAATAAAAAATATCAGGAGTTTTAATACTTGCTGTAATCAAGTTTATAGAATGATTTCTCTATTTGACATGATATCATTCCCTGTTAACTTTATCGTTATATTAATAATATATTTTAATTTGATCGACATTTTCACATGACATGGAATACAAAATTAATTTTCGTGTTACACAAATTTTTCCCATCATTCGTTTTTTTTACTTTCTTCTATCTTCAATAGAAGAAAGTATTGGATTCGTAAAAATTTTCGATTTCGGGTTTTTGATGGATTTACACGTTTTGAGAGCTGTAGAACACGATTTTACCATTTTTAGAAAATGTCTGTCTGTCTGTCTGTGTGTGTGTGTGTGTGTGACAAAATTTTGTGGCAACTGTATCTCTAGAACTACTGCACAGAATTTCATACAAATTGGTATGTAGTTGCACCTTGACATAAATTAGTGCCTATCAACTTTTGGTAAAAATCGTCTTACAGGTTGCGTTGCCATCCCGCTTTTTCTAAATTTTTAACAGGGTGATATAGGACAAAAATTTTCAAGATGGGTATCTTTCAAAAGGTCTCGTCAGTACCTTTAAAACGAATGGTTAAACTATAAATCTGTGATAATTTAAAACAAAGTTATCGATTTTTTTTACTTTTTACGAAAAAAAACTTAGAATTTTTTTTTTTTTTTTCTCCCCTTAGTTTTATCAAACTCCCACGATTTCCGTGTTCTGACAAACTTAAACAAATTTTTGCAGTTTTCCCCCAATTTTGTCAAAGTCCCACGGTTTCCGTGTTTTGACAAACTTAGAATAATTTTCACATTTTACCCAAAATTTTGTCAAAGTCCCACTTTTTTTTTTTTTTTTTTTTTTTTAATTATTGTTACTGAGTGAATTTGTATAGGAAAATATAGAAGAAAGTCTCGTGGTGGCCACAACATACTAGTTTTTAAATGTATTCAGTATTTCAGTTCAACAATTGAATGAACAATTGCAACAACTATTTAATAAAAAATAATTGTTTGATAAACAACAATATTTATATATATATTTTTACAACAATGAAAAGCTTCTCTTTTTAACAATTTTCTTCAGTCTAATTACTGACCCTTATCTGAGAATGATGTATCTTTCGTTCTTAGGTGTTTTCTTCGTGAGTTACTTTTTAAAAAAGTTCCTCATGTGGTTTATTTTTAAACTTTTCGAGCATCATCCTATGGATGATGCTCGGGAAAGGTATGCGTGCCCAGTGACTTTCATCTTTGCTGGACCTTATTTTTTAATGAATAATGATAGTCAAAATTTTTGTAACCCAGCTTTATATAAAGCTCGTATTCGCAAGCATCCAAAGTTGGATATAAAAAAGCTGCCAAAAGTTAATAATATTATTTCGCTGCCTGATACTGTTACTGATGAACCTCCGTTCCAAACCGAAGTGGACTCAGTTCAGTTTCATGTAGTGGACACACTCGATGAAAAAGAAACAGTTTCTACTGCACTGCCTGATAATTCTACTGACGAACCTCCGTTTCAAATCGAAGTGGAATCAATTCTTTCTCAGACAGTGGAAACGGTTATTGAAAACCAACCAGTTTCTGTTTCTGCACAACATCATAAAAAAAAGAAATTCCGAAAATTGAGGAATTTTCTGAAAATGTGTTGTTGTTGCTGCATTCGTAGTGTAAAAGATTAAATTACCTCGGGATGCTTGCTGGCAGTAGGCAAGGGGGCCTGCCTCATCAAAACTCCCCATGAGAAACGATGCATGGCGACCTCCACGTAGTGTTTCTTGGGTAACGCTAACAGCCATGCGCATTTTATTTAGATAAAGTTGTTATTACAAGGTTTCGTTCGCGCGTATGTGTGTGTGTTATGGTTATAGTTATAACATATACCCAGTTTTTTTTTTTTTTTTTTTTTTTTTTTTTTTCCTATAATGAATATCCGCAATTTAAATTACAAATTTCGGAAGTTTCCATTTATCGTATATCTCTTGAAACTCGATATTATAAATTTTAAAGTAAAATTAAACTCACACATTACATTTTTACACGGAAAAAATATTAATCATTCCAATAAAACTCATCATGTTGATCAAATCAACCAAGTTCTATAAAAATAGTACCTGTAAGAAATAACAAAATCGTATTACAGTTTAATATTAGCGAATACTTTTAATTTAGGATTTATTTTCGAATTTTCTGAGAATTATTAGATTAATTTTCGTTCAAAGCCGCCAGTGTAAACAAACAAGATAGAAGTACCATTTTATCCAGTAAAACTTTAACCACGAGAGAATTTAGGGAACTAACGATAAACAAATTAAGAAAATAATTATTTGCAGCCACCCATTTCATTAAAAAAAAAAAAAAAAAAAAAAAGGAATGATTTGTATTAATGTTATGTTATGTGCAAGGCCGTAGGCAAAGGGAGGGTCCACTCCCCCTCCCACCGAAATAAATGATGAAGGTTTGTTTTCGTGTAGTCTCATGTATAAAGCAAACATTGTTGCCTAAAAAAAAAGGTTAAAAAATACTAACCCACATACAAATAATTTTATAAAACTTATTAATTCTGTTTAAGGGATCTTCCCATTATGTCCTTCTTTATATATATATATATTTATATTTAAGCTCTAGAGCGTTGTAAAACCCATTCTTTCTCATTCTTGCTATATTTATTCACTTAATTTCATCCACCTTCGTACTATAGCTACAATATATTATCCTACGTCAAGAATTCAATCTTTTTACTTTCTTCTGTACTCAACAGAATAAAGTATTGGATTCATAAAAATTTTCAACTTCCAGTTTTCGATGGATTTACATGTTTTGAGATATCTAGAGCACAATTGACCCTTTTTAGAAAATGTCTATCTGCGTGTGAGGAAAATTTTGTTCCAATCGTATCTCAGAAACTATTACACTGCACAGAATTACATGTAAATTTATATGCAGTTGCACCATGACAGAAAATAGTGCCTATTGCTTTTTGGTGAAAATCGTCTAACAGGTGGCGTTGCCATCCGGATTTTTGTAAGTTCTTAACTTGGTGGTATAGACCAAAATTTCTTATAAATGTACACAATGAGAATTATTTTTAACGAATCATTATGAAATTAAAAAGAATTGTTTATAATAGTAATAATCAAGTAGAAAAAAAAAATTGGACCCACAGGAGCAATACTTTCCTCCTGGGGGTAAGTCCACTCCGAGAGGGCACATTTTCGATATCGGCACCTTTTAGAAAAAATATCTTTAAAACGAATAATTGAACTATTGATCTGTGATAATTTAAATAAAAATTATCGATTTTTCCCTTTTTTTAATTTTTTTTCTTTAAGTTTTAATAAGATTATTTGTTTTGAGTGAATTTATATAGGAAAATATAGAAGAAAGATTTGCGTGCAAGGGCCGATTAACAAGTGGCATGCGGGGCATATGACCTGAGTAGCAGAAGGCCATAAAACTGGCCCTGAAAATACCATTTTGCCTTTTATGCCTAAAAATGGGGAAAAATTGTGTCATATAATGCAATTTCTGCCATATTAGTCGTATAAACAGGTATATATGCGTTGATTGTGCTGATTGGAGCACAGAGCGAGAGGGAGGCGGTCCCACGAAAACGCTTGTTTCCCGGGGCCTAACATGAAGTTAATCAGGGCCCGTTTGTGTATGGGTACGTGCTTTCCTTTGTGTGTGCATGCGTACTTTATTATATCATTCTCTTTCGGTAACCTCCCTCTGCAATTTCTTCACCGTGAAACAATTTGGAGCTAAGGTAAGCTTATGTGTTATGTAGGCTTATGTGTTATGCTTATGTATAGACGTTTTTGCCTTCTACCCCCTCCCCCGGGGGTAACGGGGGGGGGGTATTTCGCAAAATCCCGTCTTAGTGGGCGTCAGGGTCCTAAAACCAACGTGCTCACAAAAGTTTGCAACTTTATCTCCCATAGAGTCGCTACGGCTATGTTGAGTTAGTGATCAGTGAATCAGTGAGTTTACTCTTTTATATATATAGATTTTCTTATAGAATATTAAGATTTCTAAAATAAAGGCGCTTCCTTCCCGCCGTCTTTGAAATTTGATTTACAGTAGAAAACAATCAGTATCCTGAGTAAAGAAATTGCTTTAGTTTGTTTAATGAAATAAAAATATAAAAATAAATAACACCAAATTTTCACTATATTGATCAGATATAATAAAATATTTGAAAGAAATTAAATAATTGTTGAAATATTAAAAACAAATTCAGTATAAATTGATAAAAAAGCTTTTAAAAAATTATTTAAACCAAAACAGTTAAAATCTTAAAAAAAAAATAAAATAAATAAAAATAAATAAAACTTTATTATTATTATTATTTTAAAACAAATATATCTATACTAGTATATAAATGGCTAAGAGATTTTTGAGTCTGTTTGCCTGTTTGTTGACGCAAGTTGCCACCAGCTTTTCATACTTTAGTTAATTTTAAAAAATCTAATTGTCCGATCGATAAGTTAATTAAATCGACGGATTCAGAAAAAATGTCCCTTTCATTTGGTACCTTATTTGTAACGAAATTTTGATTAGATTTTTTAAAATTAATTAAAATGTGAAAATAATAACCTGGTGAAAGCTTTATAAATAGACATTTAAATTTTTAATTGTTGCCAAAAAAAATTACTTTTTTTTTTTTTCAACATAAAATGGAATATGCTTTCACGCGAAACAAACAGATAAATAAATAAATAAATAAAAATATTAAATTTGCTCCTGCACATGAAAAAATGAAAATGGAGTAAAAAAAATAAAAATAAATAAACAATATACCTCAATTTTAGATTTTCCCCCCTTTTATTTAAATAGTATGTTTTTGGCATGGATGAATCACGCTTGGCTTGAAAGTTAATTCAGTATTACATTAAAGAGCTTTAATTATTGATAATCCTGGGTAATTTTTAAAATTTTGATGCTGAAATAGATCGGACATTTTTCGCCTCATAAAAGCCACGTTAAGCCAAGTAGCGCATAAAAAATATAAATAAATTATAAAATATTGAAAAACAGAGAAGAAGGAAAACGAAAGGAAAACGAAAAGAAAAGAAAGAAACAAACTAAAATAATAATAATAATAATAATAACATAAATTATAAATTTTTGTCTAAAGTGACGATAAAAATTCAAAAGTCGCCAAGGAGTGCTACATTATGGCTGTACCATGATCAGGTTTACATATTTCATTATTTATTTTTCTATATACCAACAACTATTAACTAACGTAACTACTATTATAACCACAAAAATTAATTGTCTCTTGCGATAGACGTAGCCGATCATAGCACATTGTAATATTATATTTGGTGTGAAATTGTTGTCATTTTATGGTTGATTGAATAAATCAAATAAATATTTAAAAAAAAAAATAACGCGAAAGATAATATTATGTACACCACGTAATAGTGTTGTTCATATGTAACTGGGATTCAAATATAAAATGGCTACTTCAATTTTTTCAATACTGTCCGTTTCGAAACTGTCATCTGTTAAGCACCCAAATGGAAGCCCTCTGGTAAGCTATTGTCACAGGCAATAGGGACAGACACCCGAGAGTCTGCGAATGAGTGGGTCGCTGCCGAAAGCAGCGGGAAATGTAAGCGGGCTTTAAAGCAATTTCATGATTTCTTTAAATTTTATTTTTGTTTGTAAAGCGATATAGAAAAGAGTTTCCTTTAAATATAGTGACCAGCGAAGCGGGAAAAGCCGTCGTTGATTCACTACCTTCATTGATTCCATGAATTAAAAAATGGTTTCGTTAACAAACTTCGACCTATTGGCACGCAGGGAGCATCAGGCCGAGTTTTGTACATTTCGAGTTGGATTTTGAAATTTTTCCGGCATTCGGAATTCGGTTCGTTCCTGTACCGGGGCTTTGCTAGTAAATAAATAAATAAATAACAGGATGACCACGCACACTGTTGAGCAATTTTCACCAAAAGTTTATAGGCACTAATTATGTTAAGCTGTAACTACATGCAAATTTGTATGAAATTCTGTACATTAGTTCTTGAGACAGAGCTGCCCCAAATTTATGATCATACACACAGACAGACATTTTAAAAAATAAGTCAATCCGTGTTCTGGAACTCTCAAAACGTGTGAATCCATCAAAAACCAGAAATCGAATTTTTTTTTCGAATCCAATACTTTCTTCTATTGAATATAGAACAAAGTAGAAGAAAATGAATCTTTTGCCATAAAAATGAATCATGGTACAGTACGCTCAGAAATTAGCCTACTATGGCAAGTTTATAAATATCAAAAAATGAGATTGTTTTACACAATATAGAAATTTTGGTGAAACTGACAGAATAAAATATACGAAATAAAAATGTATGAAAGCGCGAATTCAAGCATTTTCAAAACAGATTGCGCTTAACTCTGTAGATATGCAACGAGCTATTAAATGATAATCGCAAGAAAAAATAATGCAAAACGAGTTGAGATAAACTTTACAGTTTGGTTAATGGGGTATTAATCTAAATCATGCTGCTTACGTAAATTAAAATAGATAAAAGTCATTTACAAGTCAAATATGAACATTTTAACTCCTGTTTACTCGGTGGTTTCTTTCTTCTCTTCTTCTCTTTTTTTTTTTTTAAATCTTTTTTTCTCAGGTTGTTTTAGGCATGATTGTGTTTTTATGAATTTGCTTCTACTGATTTTGAGTTTGTTTTTCTGTTACAGCAAACTGTTTTCATTTTTATTTTTGTTTTCTTGGGATTATAGTTTTTTTTTTTTTTTTTTTTTTTTTTTAAATAGATATTTATATTTATCAGTGCATTTAATTTTAAAATCATAAAATATGTGTAGTTCAATTTGTTTTTGTTATAAAATCATTGTTAAACATATCACTCAATTAGAATTTTTTTTTTCCTTTTAAGAAGAAAAGGCTATTATTACTATTATTAGTAGTAGTAGTATTAGTATTTTAGTTAAAAAAGGGGGGGGGATGTCACCCCCCCTTTTTTTCTTCTTCTTTTTTTTGGTTTTAGAACCCCTTGAATAAAGCAGAATGTCCCGCAACATCCAATTTTAAAAAGTAAACCTCTCATCCAAAATTAGTTTTGTTTACGACATAGTTTTAATTTGCTTTTTTTCTTTTCTTTTTATATTTTTTTCATCAATATAATTTCTAGTAAAGTTGTATGCAAAGGAATCGTTTCTATGGCAACTTTAAAGACCTGTTATATCAAAAGAGCTATTTATATCATTTTCTTTATCCTTTTTTTTTTTTTTTTTTTTCACTCTTTAATTATTTTCTGTTTAAAAAACAAAATAATGATAATAAAAATACTAAATCTTTGGAAAAATTAATATCTAAAGTAAATAAAGTTGCCTAATATCTATTATCGTATTATACAACTTGCATTGTTTCTTCAATTACAAACAAAACAGAAACAGCTCTGTGGATTCAGAGTTTATATATATATATATATATTATTTATTTATTTTTTAAATAGGAGAACGCAGTTTTATTTTTTCTCTTCTGAGGCAACTAAATGTATTGTTTCAGATAAAATGGAGTAGAAGGCTGATTTTTACCAACTATATGAAAAATACCAGAGCCGGGAATCGAACCCCGGGCCTTCCGCTTAACGCGCGGATGCTCTAACCACTGAGCTACCCTGGCTGATAACCAGTTCGGCACTTCTCACATAATTTACGTTGGCAAGGTCGCCGAGTCTGCATTAAAGCAGCTATATCAAGTCACAAATTATTAAACATGGCATAACTCCAAACGGCCACGAAATTTCAATTCAGAAATTTAATTCATCAACCTGGAAATTAATTTCAGATAGAATGGAGCAGAAGGCTGATTTTTACCAACTATGTGAAAAATACCAGAGCCGGGAATTAAATGTATTGTTGCTTGAAAAATCACCCAAGTTTAAAAGCATTTATTTTTTCCCGCCCTCTTTTTTACACCAGTAAATTTTTAGAGTAATATTCTCCAAATGCATTTACGATTAAATAAGAAGAAAAATACTCTAAAAAGATACTGGTGTGAAAAAGAAGGCGGGGCTAACAATACTACGGAGTATTAATTAGTATGTTGGCAAGTATGACTTTAATCACTTTGCAGTAGATTTATTTTTCCTCAGAAACAGAAATTTTGTACCATCTGAAAAAAAATTGTAAAAGATTTTTAAAAATTCGTATTTAAAAAAAAAAAAAAAAAAAATGTTGGAAGCTGGAAGGAACACACATTCAGATGATGCTAAAAATATTTGAATATTTTTATGCGTTGTGGAGTGTTGACCCTCATAATCCAATTAAACTACGATTTTTATTGCGGTTCCGTTGACCTCTTAATTAATATCCCCGCAACTAAGGAAAAAAATGTTTTTTTTTTTTTCACTGCTGACTCATTCACACTTCATTATACTCATATGCCAATTTATGCTCACTTGAAAGATGGTCAAAGTGAATGAGGAATAAATATCAAATTGTAAATTTAAATCAACAACATATTTGTAGGAAGGAAAAATGCAGAAATGTCAAAGTCTCAATGAATCTATAATACATTAAAGGATTCTTGCACAGTTTTGGTTTAAAGAAATCAAGATATTTCTTCAGAATGAAAATGAAAAAAAAATTATTTGAATTTTAAAATTGTAAAAATTTATCATAGATATTTTCTTAACAGGCGGATTAATTCTGCTAAATATATTTTGATTCGAGATAGAATATTCATTTCCTATCATACATTAACATAGACTTCTGAAGTAAACTATTATAAGATATATTATTATCACTTTAATTTTAGTCAGTGTACCTGCACAATAAACAAATGCGTGTGACAGGGCTAAAAAATTTTAAACAACAATCAAATTCATGAAATTATAATTAACAGATACATGAAAACAGATGCAAACGTTTGTGGGAATACAGGGTAAGTCAAAATGAATATAGCGATTACAAACGGCTATAACTATTTAATGGAAAAGAACTTATCGATAAGATTAACACAGAATGTAGACGGAACTTCAAAATTTTGTATACATGCGTCATACATGTTCTATGTTACTTCCCTTGGTCACACGGACGACATCTAGGTGGTAGTCCATTTCACGCCATACATTCTGAAGCATTTGTTCAGTCACCGACGCAAGCGCATTACAAATGCGTACTTTGAGTTCTTTAACCGTTTTGGGCATGGGAAGCACATACACACTGTCTTTCACATAAACCCATAGATAAAAATCGCATGGTCTCAAAGTACGCATTTGTAATGCGCTTGCGTCTGTGACTGCAGACATGCTTCAGAATGTATGGCGTGAAATGGACAACCGTCTAAATGTTGTCCGTGTGACCAAGGGAAGTCACATAGAAAATTTATGACGTATGTATACAAAATTTTGGAGTTCCGTCTACATTTTTTGTTAATCTTATCGATAAATTCTTTTCCATTAAATATGTTATAGTCGTTTGTAATCGCTATATTCATTTTGACTTACCCTGTATTTTTAATACCCACATAACTCATTACAAAAGACAAAAACGCAAAATAATATACTATTAATTTATATAAAATAAAAAATTGTCTACAAACAGATCGTTTAGGCGTTAACAGGTTAAATTAAAAGATAATTGATGCTTTCTTCTTCTTTTAAAACTCCAAAAGAACTATAGAAGCACAGAACGAAGAGCCTAATTACCTACGTTAGAAACGAAATTAAATATATAAAGCGGTAGGGCAAGGGGGATAATTTCTTTTAATGTTTCTTAGAAACATGCATGCTGTTCTAAAAGCATTTATTTTCTGTTTAAACGTGACGCAAAACATCAGTTCTTTTGCAAAATACATGTCAAGTCTTTTCGCTTTCAAAATTTTGCACCCAAAACGTCTGAAAAGATTTACTTTCGCTAGCAATACATGCATAAGTTAAAAGGAAGCCTGGAGACGAGAAATTTATCCGCATGTGACCCACTTTAAGACTCCAAAAGGATTTTAGACGACGTGACTAAAATGTATTGTCATACCTTCTTCGATCAATAGTCTCTTTTCTTTTTCTTTTCTCGGCACTTAAAAATCACGAAAGTGAAATCACATTTTCGCTTTCATCGAGAAACAGAAATTATTCTCTTTCTGTATTGCTTATCATGGGACATTTTTTAACGTTAATTATATACCGCCTAAAATGAAAGTAATTAAGTTACAAATTCGACTCACGTTAATAAGCATACTCGACACATATTCCACAATATTAAACAGTATCAAACAACATTACTTTATATCAGAATGCAAAGAACATTAGTCCATGCTATTTAAGGTAGTGGACGTTATATAAAGTTATTCTGTTTAAAAAAAAAAAGCTATAAAATTAAGAAATTTTGCATATATGAGCATTAAAATATAGCAATATCAAATGTATTAAAATTTCTTTAAACTATTTAAATTACACAGGTCTACAAAATCGTACTTTTAATTTTTCCTTTTTTTCCCCCTACATTGGGTGTCTCTAATCTGTTTTGATGCGTTGAATTCAGAAATGTTTGCATTTTTTCCCTATCACGTAAGGAATTTTCACAGAATAAGGATGAAGATCGGACGAAATCACCCAGAGACTATAATAAATTCGAAATAATTTATGTATAAAACACATTAAAATCGGCTATTATTTACACATTACCTTTTAAATGTGTTTCTTTTTATCCAAGCTCCCTTTACAACATTTTACTTTGTGCATGGTTTCAAGGCCTTGGGGGAGGAGGGATTTTCTAGGCAGCATCCAACAATAACTTGCTAACATGTTAACACTTTATCGTCCTTGATACCTTCTGTACATTTCTATGGTGCCTTGATGAAATAGCTCCCCTTGTTCTGCACTTACATCACCCAGATTTTCCGGGAAATGACTTAGATGGGAGTTGAAAAAAGTGAAGTTTTAGGATCATATAATCCTAATTTTTGTCAAAACTGTACGTAATGGATATTTTGAATAATTTTTCCTTAATCAGGATTGAAAAATACATCAGAAAAACATATTACCTTGAAGAAAAATATTTCATCGTCGCCTGTATTATAAGTTAAATTCAAAAATTTTATTTTTTAGAGAATTTCAAAATATTCCTGACTTGCTATTATTTTATTTATTTATTATTATTATTTATTTATTTTTTCCTTAATTCCTTATTATTAGTGTTCAAATATACATATTCCGAACACATTTTGATATGAATAGTGAAATTTCAGCCGATTTCATGTTTTTCAAAAGTTTTGTTTTAAAACCTAAGTTAAGACGAAAACTAAAATTTATTTAAATGTGTATTAGCTCTTTTCACTACAATTTTTATATTATTTAGTCTAAAATTAGACACGTTTAGACCCTGAAGCATTTAAAAAAATTTCTAAGAAAAAGTTAAAATTTTCAAATTTACTTTTTTAATTAATATATTTCTGAAAAAAATATAATATCGTACTGCCGTATTTTGATACACATATATGAAAATTTTCTTAATTTTTAAAGGATAATTAAAAACAAAAAAAAATTATAATGTTCATTATCTATTTAATGATTCTGATGGCATTTAAAAAAGATGTTCTAAAATTTTATGCTTATGGAATCAACTTTATTAATACTAAATAAGAACGTATAGAGGCTTGATAAACAAAAGGAACTCTACGGAGTGTAATATAACTTGTTAAGCAATTGTTTATATGCATTAGGCTATAGGAATATTTGAAATAATTACAAAAATATAGTTTATTTTCTTTTCTATAAACTTAACCCTTATCGCTCGTACATCCCTTCTGAGGGGACATTAAAAAATCGAGCCACGCCTTAAGGTGTTCCTCTGCAAATGAAATGTTATTTCTCTAAAACGTGTAGCTATAGGCTACCTTTCGGCTACCGGAAAATTTTAACAGAAAGATTTATTTTATTTAATGATGAAGTAAAATAAAACAAATTATTACAATTTTTCGGTAGCCAAAAGGTAGTAAGTTGGAAACTATACGTGTAACGTTTTAAAGGAACGCCAAAAGGCGTGTCTTACTGTTCAAAATAGGAAAATATGCCGAGCGCAAAGGGTTAAAATAATAATAATAATAATAATTCATTTATTGTTTCTTTTCTTTATTGCGATATTCGTTATGTTTGATTGCATACAAAATTTTAAATTTTGATGAATCTTAATAAACTCTTTTAATATTTTACGATAACAATCTGTCAAATCTGAAAGCTATATGAAACTTCTCTGCATTACACAGACAAAATTACTGAATATATTTTCAGATTACTGGTTTAGACAGCTAGATACACTTGCATAATTTATTGATGTGAATGTATGTCGAATGAAATGGCGTAACTATTTTGATTGTCTTAACAAATCAAGAAAAGCTGACAATCCTGTCATTTACTCTATCAAAAACACATTTGGACGTATGTTGACCTATCTCCATCAAACTATTCAACTATTTGAATTCTACATTAAATTTCAACGGAATTTTTTGAAATATGAGAAAGGAAAAAAGAAATTTACTTTTTCTCCCTCTTCAAGAAATTTACATTCTGAAAATAAGTTTCGCCATGTTTTTCTATAAGGAAGGTTTATTACATAAAAGGAATATAAAATGGAATATAATAATATTATAGTTTTAAAAAATTAAAGAACACGCTTTTATAGAAATGTGAACTAAAAAAGCACAAAATATCTATCTTAGTATTAAAATGCAGGGTAAGAGAAAATCGTGTGAGTGACACACCATAATATTTACATACATTTAAATCTTTAATTAAAATAACTTAGAATTAAACAAAAAACATTTTTAAAAAATTTCCCCTGACTGGGATCGAACGCTGGACCTTTAGGTTCGTAGCGCGGAGCCTTACCTCAACGCCACATCGTTCACGTAAGGAAAGTATTTTTTTACAATATAAATTTTTTGTTTGCTTCCAGAGCGGTTACAAACATACATACATACAGGTGAAGCTAATAAAAGCGTGTTAAAAAGAAACGTAAAAGAAAAATAAATGTTATTTTTTAAATATTTTTATATTTGATTTTATCATTCAAACATATATATATATATATATATATATATATATATATATTAATTAACTTATTAGTCAGTCAACAAAGTAATACACAAATATGTATATAATATATTGTTAAATTATAAAAATGTAGAATCCAGGTAAATCGTATTTAAAAATTAGTTGGAAAGCTGCACTTGAAAAGATTTCAAATAATTTAATTTTCTTTTTAATTTATAATAATATAAATATATAGCACATTAAATTACTTTACGATTATTATTCTATGACATTAAGACAAAACTAAATGAAAACATATTTTTAACTTTCCTGAAAAAGGATTTAAAAGACTCTACCAGAATATAATTCTATTAGTATAAGAAAAACCATGCACTAATTACTATCTAATATGTCTATATATAATTACTTTTAGTATGGTTAGTTAAAATGAAAACTGAAATAACGAAGAACTAAGAAAATAATAATATGCAAAAATGTATTAAAAGAACAATTTACGCGAAATTTCTTATTAACGCAAAATTAAATATTTTATATACACAGATATTCGATTAAATATCCCTTTAAGCATAGAGTAATAATTAAATCTTAAATATAATTTAATGAATTAAAAACATGCATAATAAAAAGTAGGGGAGAGTGGGGAGGGATGGGACATTATGAAGGATGGGACAACTAAAATTATTCTTAAAATAAACATTGTTTTTAATTTCTGACATTTGCACCATGTGAAGTAACTACAGTCCCATATTTGTTGCTATGTATCATTTTAGTTGGAGAATTATGCAATTTTATGTAACAAAAAAACTATCTTATAACACCAAATGTAAACAATTGCTTAATTTTCAAGGCAAGTTTTCAACGTCACTCACTGATGTTAGCATAATTACTTTTCATATTTTATATACGTAATAATATAAGTTTTATGAATTAGTAGCTAAATTAAGCCTAAAAGTAGCATGTGTCTAATAATAAGTTACTTTTTTGAAAAATAATGAAAAGGGAGGGATGGGACAGAGCAGTTCAGGGAGAGTTGGGACATGGAAGAAGAATGAAGATTCTGATACTCCTTAAACAGAGAATACCAAAAGGCAAATGAATGAATAGATAGCAGAGAAAATGCACGAAACAAATTCAAAATCATGGAAAATAATTGGTGTAGCACTCACACGAGTTTTGTTTACCCTTTTAACTTTTAAAAATACTTTATTTACCATATATGTATGAGGAATTGACTTTCATTCCTGAGCAGTTTTCCTGGACATAGTAAAATATACAAACGAAATTACATTCACTAATTACAGTTAGGATTTCTTGGTAATATTTGTTCTTGCAATATTATTATAACACACACAGACTAGCCACTAAAAACATTATTAATGTTCAGGGAACCACAAAACATGTAAATAAATAACCAACATAAACATGTAATTTAATTTGAAATATTTGAACTAAAAAACAATATTTTCTCTAAATAGAAGTAAAAAAAAAAAAAAAAAAAAAGATGAATTACTTGAGCATTTGAAAATTTTTATTTAAGTGGTACATTATATTCTAATGTTGGATAAAATAGGTGTTATTAGTAATTAAATACCTTACATACATAGTGACCCACTGTTTTTGTCATTTTTCATAGTATGTCTGTATATTATGTACTTATTTTAACTTTATAAACATGCCCCATCCCTCCCTCATATATGGGAGGGATGGGACATTTTTATGACTATGTTAATTGGCTTATAAAATTAATATTTTAATAATTACCATTAAATTTATATTTTTAAAAGATGTTACAATGTTTCAATTTGTTTCTCTGAAATTTACAGTGTTGTACCAGTAAAAAAAAATTGTAAAAAACATTTTTGTCAAAACTGTACCATTCCTCCCTATTCTGCCCTATAGAATTTTATAAAATCGGTCCAATATTTGACAAGATTTAGTTTCAGAAAAGTCCTAAAAATATACTTAAATGATGTTCTTGACGTATTACTCACAAATCAAAATACACTTATATTTATTAATTTAAGTAATCTGAATCTTAATGGTGTTTCAATCAGCTTTCTTGTTTTGTCATACCCTGAATCTTTTTATGATACAATGCTAACATTTTGTATATCAATCATTTAGTTCATAGGTATTGTAATTCATTAGCCTTATATATATATATATATATATATATATATATATATATATGACTGCGTGTCGCATAAAAATTTAAATTTTGTTATGTTTTAAATTGTAACCCCCCTAAAATTTCAATTGATTTAATACAGTTCCGTACATTTTTATGCAAATTATTAATTTATTGTTTGTGTCTGAGATCAAAAATTAAGTAATAAAAACCAAAGTCAAGGTTTTGTTGGACACACTATGTTTATCTATTAAACATTTGAGTAACTATTAATAAATAACTATTAAAATAAACATTAAAATTAAACACCATTAAAAAATTAAATAAGAAAACAAATGCAGCAAATTAAAGTTTAAAAATAATAATTTTTCTTGTTATTTCATAGACAATTACATAGAACTCTCGGAGGTGTTCCGGATAAAATCAATTGTCTATACTACGGACCTGGGCCTAAGGGGGAGGCCCTCCGGAGGGTGTCTTCCTAAATAATAAATACTCACGAAAGGAAAGTTCATGGTGGATTTTTTTTATCTAAATATATACAGATATCGTTATCTATCCTTTTTTTTTTTTTTTTAGTAACAGTTTTTACAATTTTGTAATCTTTTAATATAGTAAAATAAAAAACATTAGCATTTGCATAGCGAAATAAAAAAATTTAAGTATAAAAATATTTAGGTGACTTTAAAAGCCATTTTTGATGAAAAATACAACACATTGTTTAAAAAGCCCTCTCTTACTTTATATTTAAAGTACAGATATGAGGATTGGCACAATCCGTACTACATTATCTATGAATAAATTAAGGCTAAAAAATATCTACACTTTAAATAGTTTTCGAAGTAACTGGAATCACAATAAAATAAATATTTGAATTTACTTTAATGTATGCCATTGCCTGTAAGCTATCTTGTCGTAAAATAAACATATCCCTATAATAAACAGTAAAATAAACCTATGTCGTAAAAAAATCTGTAGAAAAGTTTTTTTTTTTTTTTTTTGTATTGTCGTTTCGTTGATTTTAAAATCTTTGCACAAGATTATTTTATAAAATGAATTAAAGATCCTGAAATATTTCGAAATTTATTACTTTTTAAATATGTAAAACTTATTTTCAAAAAGTTAAAACATTGATGTAAATTTCTTTAAATGAATAAAGTCAGTTTCTCTAAATTTTAATTCATTTGACAGATTTAAAAAAAAAAAAAAAAAAAAACATATATATATATATATAATGTATGTGCAAAGTTTTGAAGCAATGGGTGAAGAAGTCTATTTAAAATTTCACGAACAGTGACAAGGAAAAAAAAAAAAGCATTTTTGAAAAAAACAGACGTTAAAGTTGAAAATGCAATAAAATTTGGCCTTAACACCAGATACAATTTTTCTCTCTTGAACAAAATCACGTAGATGCTTAAATGAAATATAAAAATGTTCATATATATGTATTTCAAGAAGTTAAATTTTTGAAGATGAAAACCTCTTGACCGTTTTTGAAATATCATAAAAAGTAACAAACTTTCGAAGATTTTTATTTTTACATGATATTATTTGTACAATAAATTTCTGAGAACGTTTTAAAAGAAATTTCTTAAACCTGAATCTTTAAAATTATCTGAAGGTTTCTCTCTCTCTCTCTCTTTTTTATTTATTTCATTTTTTTTTATAATTATCTTTAGAAAAATAATTTGTCTATTACTAATATAATATGAAATAGTATATAAATGTTATAATATATTAATAATAATAATAATAATAAATATAGTAATTAATGATGTAATATTAATTCATATATTAATTATTCATAAAATTTTGATGTATTTGAAGGTCTTAAGCTTTCTAACATTAAAATTTCAATAGTAAAATAAAAAATGTTATGCTCAGATAAAAAATTTAAAATAATCAATAAACAAAAAATCTTAGGAGCTCGTTATCTTTAAATTTTATTATTTAACACAATAAAATTCTGAGAATGCTTTAAATGAAATAAGTAAAATTTCACAATACCTGAATCTTCAAAGTTTTTTGAAGGTCTCATTTTTTTATAATTTCACAAGTTAGTTTATTGTAAGTGCATATATTTTCCTCTGAAAATGAAATTATTGTAGTACTCTTTACGATTCACAAGAACAATTTTCCATAAAAGCCATTTTTAAAAAGGAATTACCCCAAAAATGCAATAACATCTTATCTTGTGGTATACATATACGGTATGAGTGCTTTCTCATGATTTGGAAAATTTTTCACTTTTTTCTTTCGGAAAATAAATTTGATCCATTTGTCAGTGATGCATCCATCATATCCCCATACTGAGGCCCTATGGTCACGTCATATTTATAAAATAGTCAGAAAAGGCCATTCTTTAATGTATAATTTTATCTAGTATAATTCTTCTTTAAACAGAATTAACAGTTTTTCATCTAAAGTTTCTTCTTTTTTTGATAATTTATTACTAATTTGCTTCATTTTCTCTTAAGTTTAGTTAAAAAACAAAGCTATTAAGGGATACACCATGTATCTTGTGTTACTTCATGCTATTTTAGATATAAAATTTAAAAACGTCGTTGAATAATAAATTGAATCAACTATCAATTAACTGTTTATTCTTAGAAATAAATGCTGAGAAATACTGAAAATATTATAACACTTGATAAAAATTGTGAACAGCAGTACAATAAATTTTGTAAAGGACTATATTTCTATCACACATTGATTTTGGTTATTAAAAGCGATATGAAAAAATTGTACGTTAGTTCAAATACAACTTTATGATCACACTTTATTTAATATGGTAAAATATTAGCTTTCACTTCAATGATTCATTTAGTTAAACAAGATTTAGTTTTGCATCATATTTTAATTTACTTGATATCCAATCTCATTCAAAACACGTTTTATATAAGAAGAGAATAGAATCCATATCTTAAGAAGTATCGCAATTATCAATTACAACACTATATCCTGATGATATATTTCCTTGAAAGATGCATTACATTTTCAGATTTTCCTCCAGTAAAGGCATTCCATACAATTTTCAGAATTCATATATTTGTTATATAATTGCATTCATAAACACATGTTATAAAAAAAAAAAAAAAAAGGGCAAAATCAAAATCTTAACAAGAAGCTAAGTACCAACTGTAATGATACATCATGATGATAGATTTTCTTCACAGATGATATGTATTTTCAGATTTTAACTCCAGTAAAGACATACAATTTAATTCTCGAAATATATATATTTGTTATTTAATTGCATTTATAAACACGTGTTATATAAAAAGAGGATAGAATCAAAATCTTAAGAAGAACCCTGGGTATCGACAATAGTAATACATCATGATGATAGGTTTCCTTCACAGATACTCTGCATTATCATATTTTCACTCCAGTAAGAGCATTAAATAAAAACTGTTATTCGACAAACAAGTCCGTTGCTCACGTGAGATGTTTTCATCTTCAACTGAACACCTTCGATAGAAGTTGCATCTACATCTCTTCACCAGCTAGTAGCCAGATTGACAAAGAGCGATTCCCTAACCGAACGAGTTTTCACTTGACACAAATTTTAAGATCTCATGCTTCTGGGCATTAAACACTTTCCACACAAAGATACGAGAAAAAATTAAGCTAGGATGAGAGGTTACAAGATCATCTTTTAGGATTTAGGATTATTAAGAAGAACCAAGAAAAATATGTTCAATTTTATTTTACACTTTCGTTTTCAACTCCGAAACAATTCGTCCAGGAATAGGACATACTATCTTAAGTAAAATGGGTTAATCGTTAACTCAATTTTGAAACGGTTTCTCACTTCCGGGGTTCCTGTTTTTTATTGAATAATTTGATTGATGTTTATGGAATGTAAGCGACGTCGAACTATAAACACAACATCGCTTATGTTCTAGTTTGCAATAATCAACTTCTGAACAATGTTATTTCCTGAGTAAGAAACAGTAAAATGAAATCTCAAAAATTTAACGCATGCTTTTCATAAAATGGTTCTGAATAAGTTTTTAATGATAAAAATTCATCCTATTTATTTTTTAAATTAAGTTTAAATTTAATGAATATAACAATCATCATCAGACTTTAAATATATAAAAATAAGCAGATATATTTGTTTTTCCCATTTTATAGAGTGTTTCGCTACAAAGAAGTTTGAACTTTTATATCCAACTAGTAATCTAAAATTCAAGCAATAGATTAAACGAGAAAAAAATTAGTTCTTTTGAAATCTCCAACTTATTTTATAAAATAATGCAAAAATTGAATAACAAACATATTTTTTTCGGTTTGCAATAAATAAATAAATAAATAAAATAAAATAAAATAGCATGAAAATCTTCATCATAAATGTGAATTAAAAATTGAATTTTTTAACATTAGTTTATTTATATATTATCTGAATTCGACGTGCATAGTAACTTATAACAAAATGTCAGTAATATTAATTCAATATCCTGTAATATTCGAGTACAAACTAATACAATTTGAAAATATAAACGGCATACTTGAAGTAGTGTGCGCAGACCTTTCAGTCGGGCTCCGTCAAAGGTCTACGTACACTATTTCAAATATTTCGTTTTTATTTTTAAATTTAATTGTATTTTAATTAAATTTTAAATAGAAATTTACACTTATGAAAACAGTTAAAATAATAAATATCTATCTTATAAACTACTTTTTAACTTATAGTTTAGGCCATGAATAGGATTTGGGAATTTGGCCAGGTCTCTACTCACTAATCTGATCCGGTCGAAATCTGATTGTGGATTAAAACACATAATTATAAAAATGTAAAATTGTCTAAAAAAAAAGTCCAAATGTAGTCTGTAATTTTTTGTCAGGAAATGTCGAAATATTGCCAAAACATTCATAAATCCTCTCAACTCCAATGAATCCTGAACTCAAAAAGCTTGTAGTGTCTGTATGTATGCCTGTTTGTTTGTTTGTAACCCCGAAAAATCATTTGATTGACTTAAAATTCGGTACATATATTTATTAGATGTATAGTATTTTCGTGTATATAGTCTTTAGCTCCTGTACAAGAACGCACAAAAGAAGTCTGATACTTTATGTATTATGAGTAATGGATGTGTATTTTCAATAGTGTTGTTATATTCGTATTAGGTAGGACGTTGAAGACTTCCATTATACACGAATATATCTCTTTAAGCTTTATTAGAGTTTTTTGGAATAAAAAGTTCATTATATATAAAACAATATTGTGTAACGTAAATGATATTTTTGCTATAAAAAGTTCACTATCCGTTATAAGAGTATTTCATTATTTGCAGAATGGATCAAATTGCTTATTGTGCGAATTATACTGGTCAATGATCCACTGAGATCCTCAGTAGATAGATATACTAAGAATTCTGGTCAGGTATTTTTCTTCACTTGTTAGAAATTATTATCTTTTTTTTTTTTTTTTAATTATAGGTAATGTTTTGTTTTATTTATATTTATATATTAATGCGCAAACATGAAAATTGTCCTATGTTTTTAGCGTATTTTTACTAAAAGAAAGAGCTTCAAAGTAGTATTGTTTGAAAGATAATGTGGGTCCCCCCCCCCCCCAAAAAAAAAAAAAAAAAAAAAAAAAAAGAGAAAAGAAAAGAAAAAGAAAAAAGAAAAATAGTAATAATTCATGTGAGGTCAAAAAGGCAGACAAAGTAACTTTTATTTTTATGCATTATATATATATATAAATATACATGTATCTTTTGTATTTAAAATTTCTATAGAACAAAGTTGTTAAATCTGCATATACATTTTTTTTTTTTTTTTTTTTTTTTTTTTTTTTTAATGCAGAACAACAACTGGCGATTTAACTTATTTTCTGGATTTATTTTTGACTATTTATTTTTATTTGTCTGGCAACAGAAGTGAGTATGTTTTATTTTATTTATTTTTGTTTTCAAACAGTTGACACGTTGTATCGATATAGAAAGTGTTCTTTTATACTAAAATGCACAAAAGAAGATATTTGATCAGTCGGTTTGTGATAAATAGGCAAATAGATAGAGAAGTTATAGGGATATACATCGTCATGCAAATGAAAACGATGATAGTGTTGTATTTAAGAAATTTTGATTTTCTATATTTATTATTTAAATGCTTTCTTAAAAAAAAAAAATCTGGAGTGACTCCACTCGACTTTCCGAACATTGAGTAATTAACAGTTTTGTAGATAAAGTAAAGAAAGAGGAGTTGTTAAACAAACAAAAGAGAGAAAACCATAATAGAGTGTTTGAGTATTTTTCTCCATCTATTACACGATGTTTTATTTAACGCTACTGAACTTTGAGCCCATAGATAATAATGATAAAGAATTTTTCGTTGTGTCCCTGTAAAAACCTATAAATGCTAGATTCACCAAAATGCTTATAGTTAGTGCAACAGTGATTTATAATACTCATATAAATTTTCAGCTCAATTCAATAAGGCGTTTAGATGCTATCGTACTTTTAAAATTTAGTCCCATAGGCCATAATGATAAAGAATTTTTCTTTGTGTCCCTGTAAAAAAACTGTAAGTGCTAGATTCACCAAAATCTATACAGTTAGTTCAACTGTGATCTATAACATGTGTACAAATTTTTTGCTCAGATTAATAAGGCGTTTAGACGCTATCACACTTTTAAAAATTTGGCCCCATAGGCATAATGATAAAGAATTTTTCTTTGTGTCCCTGTAAAAAAACTATAAGTGATAGATTCTCCAAAATCTATACAGATTGAGTATTTGTGACCTATAATATGTGTATAAATTTTTTGCTCAATTGAATAAGGCGTTTAGATGCTATCGCACTTTTAAGATTTTGCTCCCATAGGCCATAATGATAAAGAATTTTTCTTTGTGTCCCTGTAAAAAAACTATAAGTGCTAGATTCACCAAAATCTATAGGGTTCGTACTATGGTGACTTACAATATGCGTACCAACTTTCAGGTTAATCGAACAAAGCGTTTAGATGCTAGCGTGTTCACTCACAGACATACACACATACATACACACATACACACACACATACATATATCATCGTAAAAATAGTGAAAACGGACTCAGGGGACCTCAAAACGTATAGAAACATCAAAATCTCGAATTCGGATTTTTGACATGATTACAATACTTTCCTCACTATAGTGTTCGGAAAGTAAAAAAAAAGTTGAGTTTGGAAGATACTAATTTTTATTCAATACTTTTTATTCTGGAGGAAAAAATTCTTAAATTTTGAATAATTCTAATCGTTTTTACGTGTATTATGTCTCACAAATAATAAATTAAAAAAAAAAAAATAAGAAGAATCATAAAAACATTAGAAACTACACTTTAAAATGTTAAAAAACAAAATAATACCAAAATACACTACGCAGTCGAATGCATAAAAGCAAGCTAAATTTATATAAATATTTCACAAATCAAGCACTTAATATAAATATTTTTGTACACAGTGAAATTATGCTCATAAGATTTACTTTTATGCCTAAAAAACCGGTATAAAAATAACTGCTCATATTCAACAAATCGTTGAAATTAACCTTGAGCTCTTTTCGAGGTATTTACTATTTTCTTAAGTAATACCGTTTATTTATTGCAGCAACGTAGCGTGATTTGTGTTTTAAATACTACTTGTCTGTAATTTCATTTAATTTTTTGTCTTAAATTTCAATTTTCAGCATATTTGTACACTGATGTGTAAAATATAATTTTCAAGGAAGAATTTTAAAAATAGCGACGATTATTTAAAAGAAAAAAAAAACTTTGTAAGACATGTTAAACAAATAAAATAAAGCATTGTTCAAACATTTAAAAGTTTTGCGTGACTTTCTTTAATTATTTTTATGTAGCTCATGGCAGTGCGTGACGTTGGTTTGAAACATGTTTAATGTTTAATGTTTGTTTCTTTGTTTCTTTTTTTCTTTTTATATAATTTTATTTAACTTGATATGCTGTTTATATATTTATTTATATATTCACGTGTGCGGGTCAAATTGATTTTTCCTCCACTTTCGATCATCCGATTCAGTGAAATTTCGCATACATATACAGTGTGTCCTAAAAGTTCCAGTACTCCAACTTAAAGAACTCATTGTGTCCATGATTTTTTTTTTTAATATTAAATTTTATCGTCTGCTTATTATTGCATCAATTCTTTAATTTTTATCGTTTGTCTCTTTTCTCGCTCAAGTTGTGTGAGAATAAAGTTTTATGTTGTTTTCTTCTTCATAATGAAATGAGTTTATCACGAATTCAGAGAATTACGCTGTTTGAAGCTTATTTTGAATGTAAATCGTACGAAAGATGCAAAGATGTTTGGAGATATAAATATCCAGATGATGTAATACCGAGTAAAAATATGCTATATCAGCTCGTTCGACAATTTCGTAATACAGGTTCTGTGCAGGTGTGCACAGGTTTCTCTACAAGAAGTCACTCCTAGCATGATAAAACGCGTTTCTAAACACATGCGCAAACGAGTTCAGTTTTGCCTCCTAGAAAAAGGTGGACATTTTGAACATTTATTATAAATGTAAGTTCTGTATTTTTTCCTCCGTTATTTTAAACGTGCCTTTTATCATTAGCATAAAAATAATCGTTTTAAGGTTTGTTGTTTTGTAAATAAAAAATACATCAGCGTCAGTACTGGAATTTTTACGACACACTGTGTAACTCTAATGGCAGTACATACTGAAGTAGTAACAGACGTATGGGAGGGACCCTGGTGGCACTGGAACCCCAAATCCAGTTCAAAGTTTGTTTCAAATTTTAACTTACTTCCCGTCCTCCAATCGAGCTGAAATTTTTCATGCATAGGTAACTCCTATGACAATATGCTGAAACAGCAATGGATTTAGAGGTGGAGGAGGGGGTCTAGGATTCCTGGGCCCCAAAATCCAGTTCAAAGTTTTTCCGAATTTTATCTATGTAATTCGGATGGCAATACAAGCTCAAGTACGAATAGACTTAAAGATGTGGATCCGGGGCCATAGGCCCTAAACTCCAGTTAAAAATATGCTTCAAATTTTAACCCCCTTCTTACCATCCGATTGAGGCGAACTGTTCCATACATGTATAACTCAACTCAAATGCCTGTTGACAATTCTCAAGTGATAACGGATTTAGAGGTATGATCTAGGAACTCTGGGCCCCAAAATTCGGGTCAAAATTTGTTGCGAATTTTAACTCATTTCTACCGTCCAGTCCGATTGAGCTGAAATTATGCTTATTTAAATAATTCCGATGGCAATACCTGCATAAGCACTGTCAGTGCGGAGAAGTACTGTGAATTCTCTGCAGCACTTCTATAATCAGAATGAAATACAAAACATAGAACATATCTTACTATTTTTCCCTCTTCTCGATTCTTACAGATTTGAACTATATAAGTATATTACAATGAGTAAAATATTGCGGCCTTCTGACTTTAAAATTTTAATCAGACCTGAATGCTTTTCTCTATTTTTACAATTTATCAATAATATACCTTTCTTGGATTATTGACTTCTGTTGCTATAATTTGAATATTCATATTGAACTTAAATTGAATGTATAATGAATGTTTGTTTAATGCATGTAGTATGACTCCCCCTATAGTCATGGAGCATGCTGTATTAAAGATTGTTTCTCA
Organism: Salticus scenicus; assembly: GCA_963930645.1. Taxonomy (NCBI): domain Eukaryota; kingdom Metazoa; phylum Arthropoda; class Arachnida; order Araneae; family Salticidae; genus Salticus; species Salticus scenicus. Next base: position 64,320,414 of record OZ005661.1, on the reverse strand, counting down.
ATTAGAAAAAAAAAAAATTAAATACATAAAAAATAACTACAAGTCTGGCATCTTTTTAAAACCTGTTGTGAAACATCTATTGAAAAATCTTGAAAATTCTACCGTTTGCTTACAGTTTGTAAACATATGATATTTATTTGGGATCGTAAGTTTGTAGGTTTTCTATAATTTAATTCTGCCACATAGATTTGTATCGAGCAAACTAACTGATCAACTCGAATTAATTTTCGTCAATAATATTTTTTATTAACAAATGTTCTTATATTTATTAAAATACTCGCGTAACATACTTTAATATAGTGAAAGTTGCTGTATGTGTGGTGTGGTGTGTAACAGATTAATTTCGATAAACACTCAAAAAAAGAAAGAAAGAAAAATACCGTAAATTGAGATCCGAAGATTAAAAATAAAAGAAATGCTTATGTTTTTTTTTTTTTTTTTTTCTTTTAATGCAACGAACTTAACCAGTTGTACAAAATAAATAATTTTCTTTCGGGAGGAGATATCAGTGACGAATTTATGGTTGATCAGAAAAAAATATCATTTTTTCCAGATATGCCAACTTATAATCCAACATTTTCATTTATTTATTTATTTATTTATTTTTTTTTTTTCCACCAATCATCTGAAAAGACATTTTCTTTTTCGACAATATAATGTTCTTCTCGGAGTAAAAAGAAAGAAAAAGGTCCTTTATATATGTAGATATTTTTATTTTATTTTTATGTTATGTAGTGTAGGTGCTCCAGTGATTGGTATGCTCCAGTAATTGACATCTATCCCGAAAAAATTAATAAATAACAAAGCAATTGGTTATAAAAATTAAATTTTTCATAATTTAGTCAAATATAAAAGAAAAAAAAAAAAAAAAAAGATTTTGATGAAATTCTGGCAAAAGCAGATTTTAGTTTAAGACGAAGGTCTATTAGATTTTTTTTTTTTTTTTTCAAATTACAACATCGCTTTCAAATTGTTCAATTATATTTTCGATAAATGTCAAACTATCGAAAAATGATACCGCAAAAATCTCAGATTGAGACTAATAGTCCTCAGTCCTAAAAAAAAGGGGGGGGGGGGGAGGCGTAAGAGGAGGGAGAAAGGGCCTAGACCTTCCAGAAACACCTTTTCGAATTGTAGTATGCCCTATTTCCTGAAAATGGCTTTGCACTGGGTCTAATACCCTACGTGTTATAATTTAAAAAGTGGAAATTATTTTTGCAATTTTTTAAAAAAAAGTTATGTCTCCATGAGTGTATGTGGTATGGTAGCCTCATAAAATTTTACACAGATAGTGAGAAAAGTCTTCATAATCCCTTGCTACAGCCAAACGCATTTAAAGCATTACCTTTTACAAGTTGATCCAAAACATTTTGATTTTTGTTTAATTTTTTAATGATCCCCTTTTCCTTTTTATGACACAACTTTTACTGACAAATATGAGGTTTAACATGTTCTTTACACTACCAAAGTTTCAAGATGATTCCTAAAGAACTTTTCAAGATATTTAAAAAAACGTAAAAAAGCGGAAGTGTTCACATTATTTTGTCACCCATCTGTATATATATAATATTAGTAACAGATATTTCTCTGTTCGACACATATTTTGGTAACAATGATTTTTCTGTTGGATATGTATTTTGGTAACAACAATTTCTCTCTTCGACATCTATTTTAGTAACAATGATTTCCCTGATCGACACATATTTTGGTAACAATGATTTTTCTGTTGGATATGTATTTTGGTAACAACAATTTCTCTCTTCGACATCTATTTTAGTAACAATGATTTTCCTGATCGACACATATTTTGGTAACAATGATTTTTCTGTTGGATATGTATTTTGGTAACAACAATTTCTCTCTTCGACATCTATTTTAGTAACAATGATTTCCCTGATCGATACTAAAAACGAGTTATCTGTTCGACATATATTTCTGTAACAACGATTTTTCTGTTCGACTCATATCTTAGTAACAGTGATTTATCACTCGATTGAAAGAAATGACCATTGTGGCATAAAATTATGAATATCACAGAAAATAATACCGGGGGGAAAAATCATAGACATAGTAATAATATATAGATTGATCATTGGGAAGAAAAAACTGATTATTTTTGACTTGAAAAAAGACGGCGATTTTACCAAAATATGGCCGTCTTTCCCCGAGTAAATACACACGGGAATACAAACCAATATTTTAGCAAATAGAATTTATGAATAATTTATTTTCTAAAGGTGAATGAAAAACTCCATATACAACTTCAAATTCATTTTTCTTTCTTTTTTTTTTTTTTTTTTTTTTCCTTTTCCCCAAAAGCTTTTTTTTTTTTTTTTTTTTTTTTTCCCTCCATCAAAAATCTTTGCACGATAACATGGGATGATAGACCTATATATATATTACTATATCTGTGGGAAAAAAAGAAGGATTAAGAAAAAATTCGAAGTTAGTTGAAATTTAATGTATAGTGGTAATTTCTGTGTGAATATATTTTTAGCGGAATTATAAAGTTTCTAAAAGTTAAATTTATTTTATTTTATTATTATTATTATTTTATTTTTTGAAAAATAAATTTATTTTTGAATTCACAATATGATTTGTTTTGTTAATTTAGCAACAATTTCTTTAAACATGTGCTTAACAGCAATTGAAGTAATCTTTTAATAATTTTGTGACGTACAAATCGTAGTTGTAATTACATAATTACTTAAAATGTTTATGTCAGTTCCTAACTATTTATACAAAAGGTGAAATTTCAAAACTGTTAGATGCTATTTCATAAGAATAGTGTAATGCTACAATCATTTATGGATGAACTTACGACGTTGAAGAAATTTTGAAATTAATCGTAACCAACTGTGACACTGTTTTGAACCAAAAACTGTTTTACTCTCGGATTTTTAATGCTTCACAAACGATTGACTTTTCTTAATTTTACTCCGCAAATGATTAAGATGTTTTAATATCAAATATTATTTTTATTTTTTAAAGACAATTAATTTATAAGTTATATTTGTGAATTTCTAGCTTAGGTAAAGCTAGCGTAATATCTTTCCTTTATAGTTACAGAAAATCTAATAATTGTATTATAATGTGGAATTAAAAAAATAATGTTATAAAACTTAATCGTGTTTAAAATCTTTAAGTACTTAAAACATTTTCGACGTTGACTTCTAAACTTTTGAATTCGACCTATTATGATCTTTTCTTCTAGAAAGCCAATTTCAAAATAAAAAAAAATCTGGAGTGACTTCACTCGACTTTCTGAAAATTAAGTAATTAACCATTGTATAAATAAAATTAAGAGAAGTCATTAAATAAACAAAAGACAACATTTCAATAAGGTGTTTGAGCATCTTTCTCCATATTGTAGGTTGTTTACTTTAATGCTATTGCATTTCAAATACTTTAAGCCCATAGAACGCAATGATGAATAATATTTCGTTGTATGCCTGTAAAAATCTATGAATTCTAAACTCCCCAAAATCTATAAATCGCGTGCGACGATAACCTATAACTTGTATTTAAATTTTCAGCTCAATCGGATAAGGTCTTTAAACTCTATCGCACTTTAAATAAATTTGAGTTCATAAACCTTAATGATACAGAATTTTTCGTTGTGACCCTGTAAAAAAATTATACGTGCTAGATTCTCCAAAATTCATACAGCTCGTGAGACGGTAATCTGTAATATGCATATGGATTTTCAGTCAATTCGAATAAGGCGTTTAGACGCCATCGCACTTTTTTAAAAAAATTATCCCATAGACCATAATGATAGAGAATTTTCTTTGTGCCCTCGTTAAAGACTATAAATGTTAGATTCACCAAAATCTATACAGTTCGTGCGACGAGGGCTTATGATATGTATGAAAGTTTTCAGCTCAATTAAATAAGGCATTTAGACACTATTTCACTTTAAATAATTTGAGCTCACAGGCCATTATATTAAAGAATTTTTCTTTGTGTCCCTGTAAAAGGAAACTATAAGTGCTAGATTCACAAAAACTAATAGGTTAGACGCTATCGTGTTCACTCACACACATACATACATACATCACCATAAAAATAGCAAAATTGAACTCAGGGGAACCTCAAAACGTATAGATACACCAAAATCTCAAAGTCGAATTTTCGTCATGATTACAATACTTTACTTACACATAATATGTTCGGCAAGTAAAAAATCTTATGTGAAATAACTACACAATTTCCATTACCTACTATTACACGTATTATAGGCACTTTTTTGGAGATTGTAACGTGATCAGAAGACATAAAAATGAATTAACAAATTAGATATCTAACAATTTTCCTGAAAGAGAAAGCTGATATATGTATAAAGACATACAAAACAGGGTTGACATAGTGAGTAAAAAAAAAAAAAAAAAAAAGTAGATCCGTTTTTTAAAACACCTATATCCGAGATCTAAAACAGACCTACTTATTCAAAGTGATCGTTAATTTTCCTGTAATAATCACCTAATACACGAGAAAGTATATCTAAGACGGGAAAGCAAAAATGCCCTTGTGTGCTACTGACAATATATTTACATGGAATCATTCTCTTGTATAAATACATGTGCATTCGTGCATATATGGCATGTATTCTTATGCACATGAAACGATTTCCATTGAAACTACATAGGGATTTATATAGGGGTTATAAAGGTATTTTGTGAAATTTCCCCCTTCCACCCTTTAAAGGTGGGGGGGGGGGCATGTTTGGAAGAATAATTCTGCTCCAAATTATTCCAGTAAAGTAAATTTTTGATGCGTCGATTGGTTATGCGTACCAATACAATACACATACTACAAAGAAATTTTGCGAAATTACCTTCCACTACCGCTTACGTTGGGAGGGGGGGAGGGGGGGAGATTCAGGCAAAAACACGTTTTCAAGCTTAAATCTGCACCAAATTATTTTAGGAAGGCGATTATTGATGTGTGGATCGGTTATATGTATCCAACACATAGTATGAAGAGTCTTTGTGAAATTCCTCCTTACCACCCTTTTAAGAGCGGGGTCAAAAACACGTTTTCAAACATAACTCTGCTCCAATTTATTTCATGAAGACAATTTTTTTATGTGTTATTTCATTATGTGTATGCAATACACACTATAAAGGATTTTGTGATATTACCCCTCCCCTTCCCTTGGAGCAGGCAGAACAAAAAGCATAGTTTCAAGCTTAAATCTGCTTCAAATCACCTTAGAATGACGAATTTTGGTGTGTAGGTGTTCATTAAGTGTACGCAATATGAACACTGGTAAGATTTCGCGAAATTTCTATGTTACCCGCGAGGGAGGGTAGGGAGTAAAATGCGAATAAGATGCTGCCGAAGACAGTGGGGACCCGGACTCCTCATGTTGCGAGCGGAAAAATCACTATCAAAAGCAGCGGTAACTTTAACTTAGGTTTCAACTGATTTCAGTGGTTTTTTTTTTTTTTTTTTTTTTTTTTTTTCTTTCTTTCTTTCTTTCTTCCTTTATTTATTTATTGAAATTTTATTAATATTGAAATGGAATTTTGACAATTCATTTATAGTGTCCAGCGAGGCGGTCAAAGCCGGATAGTTATTCATAAGGGTCTAGGTTAACTGTGGCCGAAAATGATATTTTTAACTCCCCCATAGTCCAAATGCGGCCCAGGGATGTTACACGTGATGTTTCTCTTAAAAGAACATTTCTCGCCAAAATCGTCAAAGTTTTTTGTAGAAGGTTATAATTTAGTTTGCGATTGGTAATTTTTTAATTTATCACTTTTAGCGTAAGTTGCCTTGCTCAATAATACTGGTTTAAAAAAACATATATATTCACATTTATTCTTTGACTGAACGATGCATTCGACTTACGTCTTTTCCGTCATCATTTGATTAAACAAACTCTGCATACATACGTGAAATATATTATCACAATATTATAATCATGAAAAATTCAAATTAGGATAAAGATCAATATTTACATGAATAATTGAGCATTACATGATTAAAAGCAATGTCAGGTATAACTATAGTATCTCCCCACAACTGGATTTGGTGATTTTTCTTTGGCGCCGTTTTCAACAATAACGATGTCGTTCTGGATTCTTTGCAATATAATATGGCAGCCCTACATGCTGTTTATTTTAGATTTATGATTTTAGCATTTATGATTTAGCCATAATCGCCAAATCCAGTTGTGAGGAGATACTATAGTTGTTCCCAAAATCACATTTTAATAATCTGAAACTTATGAACAAGAAAGAGAAATCATGATATTCGTATAGATTATAAAAAACATTTTAACTCCACTTTCATGCTTTTGTCGTATAACTTAAAGCTTTTAAAGTTTGTTTCAAGAGTTAAACCAAAGGCAGATAATTAAAATTAGTAATTTTAGTATTAATTAATTTATAGCAATTAAAAATAATCTATTAGATTTAATAATTTAAGAAGTTTTTACAAAAATGTTGCTGGTATCAATATTATTAAAAATAAGTTGTTTATAGTATTTTCTACAAATAATAGCATAATTATTAGCGGCCTTATCAACATAAGTAATAAAAAAATGTAACTTGTAAATCTTTAATAGTTGATTTATTACTTTATAGTTATAAAAATGATTTTTAAATGATGAATTAGGCACTTTTAATACTAAATCTAATTTAAATTTATTCTGTTGACTATATTTCTACACATTAAAAACTTCAATAGATTACAATATTTAGCATTGTTTTTAAATAAATAAATCTAAATCAAGTTGTGAAAGAATATCTTTGATGTTGCATAGCAAGTCGAAATTGAGTACTATTGCGCATTGTTTGAATTGCACATTGTTTGAAGTAAGAATTTTAACGATATTGATATCACCAGTAATAACATACCCATAAGTTTGAGCTAAATAAGGATTGTATTTTGTATAAGAACACACAAGGTGGATTTTCGACATCAACTGTTTATCAAAACTATTGTAATTAAAAACTTTATTATCAAAATTAATATCATATTTGAAGGTTTTGTGTATTACAAAATTGTGAATAGCAAATTTATTATTAAGATATTTTTATAAATTATGAAAGTTTATTTTATTTAAAATTTTATTTATGAAATTAATAATTTAATTATTAAAAATTCATTTGTAAAATGATAATTGTGAATTATTAAATTTGTAACTAGTTTTGAGAGAAAATTTTACTTGAAGTAAAGAAGATCTTAATGGAATGAATCAAATACATCACTAAAAGAGATTTGTATGAATTAGAAACGAATATTTTAAAAAATATAATTCTTTGTGAATTCACAGTGTATAACACCCAAATATGTCTAGAATATGTTATTCAACTATGACTGCATAAGATTTTAAAAATATTAAGCTAGTACATGATAAAAGTAATAAATACGCAATAACGTAATGTAATTACGCAATACATTACATAATTATTCTAACTATACACAATGCATATATGGTAATGAATATATGAAATCTACATAAATATTAAGAATTCAAAATGTGCATGTGATTTCTTTAAAAAAATATGTAGATTATTTATACATATTTATTATCCTTATTTGGCAAATCTTCGCATTTGGCGATGTTTTCAGTCCGGCCGCAGTTGACATAAGGGATTAAAAAATGCGGCCCGCAGTTGGTAGAAGTGGAAATGAAGAAAGGAAAACAGCTGGTATGGCGGGTCGCAGTTGGACTACACCAATTCATAAATTTTATTTTCTAAAACATCCGTGTGTATTTCAATGCTATTAAAATTGCTTCTGATACGAGCACTGTAACAATCCCTCACTAATGGCCGTCTTTCCCTAATTGATGAGGAATCCCATTTTTTCCCCGCGATGATCTATCTATACCTTATTACTATATCTATGTTTTGAATTCCTAAGTAAGAATTAGTTTGCCTATCCCCCAGATTACGTACACAGACACTTTTATAAGCTCCATGGTAACCAAAATTATATTACAGTGATCCTAATTGCAATGATTGTAAGTTTCTTGAGCACTCCGGGTTTCGCAATGGATCACCTACATTTTATTGCACCTATTTTTTCTTTTGGCCTCATTTGAGCTTTGTAATTGTTTACAATTTTCAACATCAAGCCATGTTTATTTTTAAAAGCGAGTACTAAATATTAAACATGTACGTTTTTTAAAATATATATCTACAAAAATATATATTTTAATTTTATTTCTTTTTGCATTATAATTTAAGTCAATAAATAGCAAATATTTTATGATAGTAGAAAAACAGAAGAACAACAGTTGGGTATTATTGTTCGTATTTGAAAAAGAATTTGCTTGATGATATATTGTTAGACAATATGAAAACAAATTTGAATTTTTTAAAGAAAAAAAAAATAGCTCTGAATCTTTTAAGTATGCTTTTACCAATTGAATAGAATTCAAAGGGGGGGGGGGGAAACTTCTTTATTTACTAACATATTATTGCTCCCAAAAACCAAAAAAAAAAAAGAATGTTCCGATCAAAGGTGCTATTTATATTGACTATAAAAACATACAAACACATTCATGCAGAAGTTCTTAGTTCTTTGTTGTTGTTGTTGTTGTTGTTGTTGTTGTTGTTGTTGTTGTTGTAGCCTCTTAGTAGTGCTATTTTTTACCGCTTCAGTTCGCATTTTAACTTCAGTATCCTATCTGCCCAGTCTAATCTGTAGCCTAGCACAGGGTTCCTAATTACAACGCATACTTAAAAATTATTCAAACGGGGCACGAATAGTTTGTTATGTTTATTAATTATGTGTTCTGTTAATTATGCAATAAACAAATAAAACTTATGTAAATTTCGTGAGTTTTTTATTAAGCCCTTACCTGTCAATGAAAACTCACAAAATTCGCTTCCTAGCGTCATCTTTTTTCACATAGGCGCGCATAGTTATGCGTTCTCTGTTCCATAAACATTCCCTTTTCGTTACTTCCCACTCTCCCTCTTCCCTGAAATAAGTAAATCCTTTGAAAACACTGTAAAGTTTATTTTATTGCATTTCAAAGCTGTGGGACTAGTTTCACTGATATCAGCGCAACACAAAATACCGTACTTACGGAAGGCGTATATATACGCCCTGGGCAGTTAATGCATAGACTTAGCTAGGAGGTTATATACGCCCAGGCAGTTAAGGTATTAATAATAGTTCTATAATAAACAATCAGGAAATGTATAAATTAAAAATTACTAATACAATTACTAACTAAAAATTAAACTGTTTTAGCATCGATTGGTTTTGGATTGGTTTATGACTCAGTTTTTACTAGCTATACGCCCAATAAAACCTAAATCACAACAAAGATAAGAGACAGAAAATTTTCACTTTATCAGAAGATTGCATTATGGACTGCTATGAAGACGTACGCACGTACGGTCTCTTATTTTAAATGGAGAATTTTATGACGTACAGATAGGTCGTTGCGATTTAGGGGTTAGTAACTGATAATAATGTCTGTGACTTACAGCTTAAATTTCCGTAGAGAAGGAAAATCTTTTGATATTTCAGCTATTGAGGGGCTATGGTATGATTACGATGGTTAAAAGATGAAAAGTATATTGAAAACAATATATAGTATAATTTTAAACTCTACTGGCAGAAATAAATTTCTGTACATATCATACAGCGCTGTCATAATTAGGAGGATTAAAATGAAAGGAGAATATTGGAAACAATACACAGTTTTGTGGAATATTAAATTCTAATGACAAAAATAAAATGAATAATTGTGTACATAATAATAATAATAAGTTTAAAAATTAAATTAGTGAGCACAATCAAATCATTTCGATGGGTATTTTTTAATCCATTTTTACCATTGCCGATGTTCTAATGTATGCGTGTGTATTTCATTCGAAGTGATTCCTATATTTAAAATCATTACTTCAAATATCAGAATATTTTGTTCCATATAAGTTCCGGATTTTTTTTTTTTTTTTTGGTTAATTCGACAAGCGGTACAGCGTATAAAAATATCTTCGACAAATTTGCCTAGCATTATAAGAAGTATAGTACGGTAAAGAATGATGAAAAGAGTACCATTTACATTTAAAATGTACTGATCTTAACATTCCATATTTAAAATGCAGCTGGAAGTATGGCCTCTAACACGCATACATGTACAAAAAAAAAAAAAAAAAAAAAAAAAAGTATACTGTATATTCTCAGCACTTGTAATGACGTCATCTGATTTCGGTTGCTTTAATGTAAGTCTGTTGAAAATCTTTTTATCACATATCTATTATAAATCCTAATCACCATAAATATTAACATAATTGATTTAATATCTATCAAAAATATGGAATTTTTTATATAAAATATAAATTAAAAGTGGTCATAATTAACTATTTACGGAGATAATACCACACAGACCACTTACATTTTTCCGAAGAACTTTCGGCCAAACACTTCCATGACCATAATCATAGGTTAATGACATGACTTTTCATCCGTCTGAGAGCCTCAGACGGAATTTTTTTTAGTTAAAGTATAACTATAATTTAGAATATTAGGTTAAACAACCACCACCATTGTATTAAACCACCACCAGAATATTAAATCTTACCTCGTATATTATAGAAGCCCTTCATTTTGACAAATATTGTAATCAAAACTTTCAAAATATATAAGACTGAAAGTGGCTATATCTTTTCCTTGTATCAGCTTTATAACATGTTCAATGTCTTTATAGAATCTGCAAAAAGTCATATAAATTATGAAAATGAATTACAACATAACATTTTTCTGTTTAGACTGTTTTCATTGGTCAATATCTTAATTAATTCTTCTATGACAGAAGTTTTTTTTTTTTTTTTTTTTTTTTTTTTTATTATTATTATTATTATTGAAAGGAAAAGTTATAATTTTTTTTAATGATTTGTAATAAAAAATATATATATAAATAAATAAATAAAGATACACACTAAAATTTATTAACGGGTCAACTTATTCTCCTTAAAATTTTGGTTGGAAAAAGGTAACAATAAAGTGTTTCGTTTCAAATAGTTATTTAGAAGTCTTTTATCAATTAAATAAATAAATAAATAATGCATGCCAGGTGGTTAAAAATAAGTATCTCTACTTATAGCTGTAGCCTGATTGAAGAATTCAAGTGATAGGGGAAGCCGGGGCAATAAGAGACAGGGGTTATAAGAGACGCAGGCAAAAAAACCTCCAAAAAATATACTTAGACAACTTTAAAAATATGTAATATTAAGTATCATGTGTATTCTTTACTACAATACACTTATTGAGAAGTTTATAATACATTTTGAATTTTTTTTTATACGATGAAAAAAACCTTCGCTTTGAACTTACCCTGAAAGTTCGTAACATTTTTCTAAATATTTTGTAATTTTTTTTTTGTGGGTTAGATGTTTGGAATTTATTAATGTGTAACCTTTTGACAGAGACTATGACTTTTGATGTACAATTTTTTAAAACCTTGAAAGCATTCTTTATTTACATGTTCTAGGCATGTTTCTTATTACCCCATTTTTATTTTTTGTGGGGGTAATAAGAGACATGAGTTTCTTATTACACCCACTGTTAATTCCTGTCCCCCCCCCCCCCATTGTAGTTCTTGTTAATTCTGCTTGACTAGTTTATGAAGAGTTTGCCTAATGTTATGCCTAGTCTAAAAGTTTACCAAGATAATTTTTTTTTTTTTTTTACTTTAAATCAAAAAGCAGTTTTACTCATTAGGCTAGACCATATTTAAGGTTTATGATTATGTAAATTTATGTTTAGAATGTCTATAAGTTAGTATTTAGTCATTAATACTTCATTACATAATAAATAAGTTCATTTATAATTATTAGAAATTTTTTTTATAACATTTTGTTCGCTTGTATACACTTCAAAGATACGGTTTTTTGCCTATTTTCGACTACACTTTAGAAAATGCGTAAAGTATTTTCTGCCCATTTTAAAAATTATATTGATGTTTTTGGTTAATCCCTAGGTTATGTTGATTATGTAGAACTATCATTAAGTACAATATTATATTATTTAGTTCCTAATATTAAAAGAAACGAATTTCACAAACACATTTATGACAGTTAATTTTCGAGAAAACATATTTTCGAATGGATGTAAATAATAAAAATTAAAAACTATTGGCTGATTCAGAATTGTTTCCAGATGTCTTTTATTACCCCACATGATTTTACATTGCTATATATGGACAGTTACAAGCCTGGTCTCTTATTACCCCAAGTGGGGTTATTAGAGACAAGGATTTAATGAAAATTTAATTTTTTTTAAACGAAAAATTTAAGTTCAAAAATCGTCTAAACAAGAGGAGTCGATTTAATGAAATTAATACGAGACATTTATTTCAAGTTATTTAGATTAATAGTATAGATTTTATTAATATTTTTTGTCTCTTAATACCCCTTTTGTCTCTTATTACCCCGGTTTCCCCTACCAAAACAGTGCACTCACTATGTAAGGGGGGTTATTAGTTCAAGAAAAAATTACCGGCAGATGGCGCTTCGAGGAACATTGTTTAAATCGCTTTGATGAACTTCATCTCGAAAACAAAATCAAGAAGCTTTCATATCTGCAAGCAACGTGACCGACATCATAGTCAGTTTCCGAGATCGTACTTTACTGTTAAAACTATTCCACGGTAAGAGGTTCAAAGCTATAACTGTTTTATGAGAATTTGGATGTGCGAAAATAATACTTACATAATACGTAATATATAAATACATAATACATAAAGGACTCTAAAAAGAATTGTAAAAAAACTGAGAAGACTTGTTGTTAAAAATGGAAGGAGGAGGAAAACAATACAGAAAAAAAATTGTCTCTGCCATGTTCATACGTCATTTATAGGCATCAGAAACTAATCCTAGTCCACATGCAGTTGCTAGAAACTTTATTCTTCCATATTCTACAGTTTAAAAAAAAAAATCCTAGAAGAGCAATTTATTTTTATCCTTATAAAATTAAGGTGCCTGCCTACCTTTAAAATGCAATTTTCGGTCAAAACACCGAATTTCTATTTTTGAGTTAGTATTAAAATCTGATATTTCAGCTTTCTAAATCAGTTTGAATTTTGTTTCTATCTTGCTTAGAACTTGAGTTACAGGCATTTTAATATTAGTCACTTGCCAGTTTTTGAAACAGGAAGTGACTGGAAATGATCCTTAAATGTTTGTTTACAGAAATGTTTTACTCAATATAAGCATCAAAATTTGTTACTGAATATAAAATGAATTTAAAAAAGAAAATAAGAAGCTTTGAAGTAAATCAGGAACTTATTAAAATTATTTTCTGTTTTATAGGTAAAATCTTGTTTTTAAATCTGTTTTCTGCTTTTTCTCAAAATGAGATTTTTAGCATTTTGCTTTATCCCAAAACATCATAACTCCAAAAGTTATAATTGAAACGTTATGAAACTTTGACAAAATACTCTAGAGGAGTTGTTTTAGGGATTGAACTACGATGATGAATCTAGCTAAATTATTTTTTGCTTTTTTGTGATAGAAGTTACGAACTGTCGTGTAAATTCATGATTTTTTCAGCCTGTAAAAATGTTATCGTCTCTAAAATATTAAATAACATGGTTATAGTTTTGAGAGTAGTTCACTCCCTTAAAGACCTTTCAATAATCTAAATAAAACTTACAGAATAAAAATATCTTTATTTAAATTTGACCTATGATGTTTCGCAAAAGTGCTTTTTTTTTTTTTTTTCGCAAATTTTATGCATATTTTGAGCCTAAATATCAAAATATTTTAAAATTTGCATACTTTTTTCAGGTTATTCACTGTTTTTTACTATATTCTCTCATATAATGCAGATAAATAGGCAATTTTTCAATTATTAAAAAAAATCACCTCCGAAGCTAGGCAGGCACCGTAAGATTTATCAGCAATTTTCAGCGTAAGATGTGGTGCAAAAACTATGTTAATGTTTTTAGCACGAATCGAGGTTGATGATCACTTTCTACAGAAGACTGCATGGGGAGATGAAGCCAATTTTCCTTCGAATGGTACGTTAAATACGCAAAATTCTCGAATATGAACTTCTGGCTTCAGAAATATTAAATGTAAATAAAACATTTTCCCTTCACTCTTCAAAAATCACTATACGGTGTCATTAACGCACTTCGTCGTTGGGCCTTATTGTTTTTAAAGTTTAATCAATAGCTTCAATAACTTGTTCAGTTATTATAGGAAGATACGTTTTGTTTTTCTAAGATAATCTTTATGCAAATTGGAATATTACCCCATATTAAACGACAAATGCAGTACCTCTTACGAAAGTTTTTCACACACGATTTTGTGAAAAGACGGAAACGATACATTGTGAAACCTAAATTTGGTCATAAGCGCCATACGACAGAGTATTCAACTTAGCTGTGGCCTTTTTCAATAAATATTACATTATGTACCTGTTTGAATTATTATTATTATTATTATTATTATTATTTTTTTTTTTTTTCTGAAACGTTAGATTTCATACTTTAAAACACTCTTGATCTAAAAAATTTTTGAACTACTACTTTTTTTTCCCCTTTTACCATTTTCTTTTGGGTACATGACACTTTGGCCCCGCCGTTTTGGTCCCGCCACTTTGATCCCGAGGAAATTTTGGTCCTGCCGTTTTGGTCCCGAGAAAATTTTGGTCCTGCCGTTTTGGTCCCGCCATTTTGGTCCCACGTCTTGGTCCAGATATCAGGAATAATCAAAGTATTACAGAAAAAAAGAGAAATTATTTTCGTATTTCGAATTTTTGTCATTTGACTTGAAAACATGGGGGTAGGAAAAGTCAAAATTATTACTATCATTATTATTATTATTATTATTATTATTTTGCAATAGAAAGTTGTAGTAACAAATAAAACTGAAAAAAACGTCTAAAATTTTGAGATTTAGATTTTTTCTTTGTACGATAGAGAAAAAGGACAGCAAATATATGAGAAAACTTCGGACCAAAGAGAACTTAGACGAATGTTTTCAATTGGAGAGTTAAATATGTACAACCTTTGTTGAAAATGATGTAACTATAGGACACATGGAACAGAAAATTTATTATTTCTAATCGAATTTTGAAAAAGGTATTAGTTATCAGCGAAAATCTAAGCATTGTAAATTTATCTAAGTCTACAAAATTTCAGTTTAAATAAAATACAAGGTTTTTAATATAAATCACTGTAATGCGGCTCTTAATTATTACATTCAAATATAGAGTGTTCAAATACAAAATTTGTAGAAAATCGATGCCTTATCCAAGCATCCCTTAAATGTTAGAGTTTAATAATAAAAGAAGATACGAGGAACCTAAATAATGATCCCAGAATTAATTTGTACAGATCTGATAAACTTGAGTCATTTTCTTTTCTGTCAATTCGGATATATTTGTCAAACACAGAAAATAGTTACATATCACACAGAATTGGAAAAGCATTTTTATTCCATTATAATCCCTTACAATATTCTTTAATAAAATTTCCATTAAAAGCCTCCCCCCCCCCCCCTTTTTTTTTTTTTTTTTTTTTTTTTTCAAATATGCTGAAACAAAACAGTGAAATTCCTTTTCATTGTCTGCGGGAAAAACAGGTGTGAAACGAATCTCAAGGTACTAAAGAGATTTCAATGAGAGCATTGTTTTTAGTCATACAGACATATCAGACAGATATATATATATATATATATATATATATATATATTTTTTTTTTTTTTTACGTAAGGTTAATATAAAATGATAAAAAAAATTGTGCATCAACATTTTCTGAAACTTGATGCTTGCAATGAGCACAGTTGATTAAATATTGGACTACTTACATTTTTTCATTTTTAAAATAAAATCATTGTAATTGAAAGAAAAGTAATTTATGTAGATATAATTAGAAAAGTAATTTATGTAGATATAATTAGAAAAGTAATTTATATACACGTTTAACATAATTAAATATCACGGACAAACAAACATACATTTTATTATTGTTATTAATATAACACAGATTTTGAAAGAAATTCCTCTTACATTAATGATAAAAATTAAATCACAATCAAATCGAATGAAACGTATCACTCTCTCACACACATACACATACATATATTTATGAATAAATTCATGTATACATTCAAAAACTTCATAAATGATCACAAGCTTATGCTTATGAAGAAGAGTCTATGATGGGTACAGGACATTAGTTCTTTGAAAGAAATAGCATTCTGTCACTAAAAGCAAATTATATTTAATATCCTAATGTTTTCTTTCTTTATTTTTCCCTTTTTTTTAAACAAGCTTTTTCTGTATTTTATTATTTTTAAATTAATTCAGACTTTATCAATAATTATAATCAAATGGGGATTCTTTTTTAATGAGAAAGTGCTTTTGTTATTGTTAACAGTACTTTTAAAATCACAAAATTTTGTCACTGATAGTAAATTAAAAATCAAATTACAATTAAAGTAAGTTACATCGAAATCAAATTTAAAAAATTGCAATTAAAGAAGAAAAAAAAGAAAAGAAAAGAAATTTGCAATTGTATTAAAAAATTTAAATATATTAAATGTTCGTAAAAAATTAGAACAAAACTCTCCGAATCTCAATAGCTAGGGAGCAATCGTAATGTCGAAAATTTATATATTTATCTATAAGATATTCTTTAATTGAAATTAATTCATTAATTAATTAATTTAATTCAATTTTGAATTAATTAATTTAATTCTTTAATTTTAAGATATTTTAAGAACACTTCAGTTTTTCCGTATCAATAAATATGCTATTGATACACATTTAAAAGATAGTAAAAAATTAGCGGGACCAAAATGGCAGGACCAAAATAGCGGGACCAAAGTGGCGGGACCAAAACAGCGGGACCAAAACAGCGGGACCAAAGTATCCTGCTTCGGAAACAAGAAGTTACAGAAAAATTATCCTTCAGAAATCGTTATAAAAATAGACCTAAGTTAGAGAGAGACGATAAGTTCTGCTATCAAAGCTGGTAGACGAGAGGTGCACAGTAGGTCTCAAGTCACTCTTGTCGGTTTGGCCGTTCAGAGTTTTCTGTAGTTTTCATTGAAATTACGAGAGTAAAGGACAGGACACATAGATAGACGTGAAATGGCCCCATGGCGGACATCCCACTCAATTCAAGAACCCTCGTGTAATCAATTGGTTTTAATCCTCACATAATAACACAACTTTATGAAAAGAAGACAAATATTTAAAATAAATTCATTTATAAGTACAGCAAGATGCCGCAAAAGATTATCCTTTCTAATGAAAATACTATATTATTTGGTAATTGAATGAAAATTAGAGTAAATATGATAGTGATATGATAACTGTGAAATACAATGACAAATCCAAAGAGATGGCAATAGAACCTACCGTCTCTGTAGCGAACTGTGATGATGTTCCACTAACACCAAAACATATTTTTGACTGCCCAGCCATTTTAAGATCCCTGGCTCAGCTTGTGGAATTCTCCCCCTTTGACATCGACAGTCTGTACTCCGATAACATCAAAGAGTTGGCCGGCTGTGTTTTGCACACTCATGGTTTTCTTTAGTTCTCCCCATGGACACGACACCAACCAACAATGACAAAAGTGTAAGACTAGAAGCAGTGACAGAATTATTTTTTTTCTTTTTTCAGTTTATTAAACTGTATTTCATTTAATACTTAAAAAAGCAGCATAAAGAAAAGTACGTGAAGGGGGTGATGTGTTTTTAAAAAATATACAAGGAATAATTGTCTAATCAAAGAAATTCCATTCTACAGAAATCCTTATGGAAAATAAATTCATTCACGTTTGACGAACTATAGCAAGAAAAAACCTTTTTCGGACGAAAATATTATAATATTTGGCTAGAATGTAAGTGAGAGTGGAAAAAACGGATCAGTAGTTCTACAAATATAATGATAAAAATTGAACAGTGAATGTTGCATAACTTCAGGCAGCGTTAGAAATTTATTTTCCGTTTATTACTTTCCTTTTTTTTTTTTTTTTTTTTTTTTCAAACGGAACAATATTAAGAAAAGTTCTTAAAGTTGAGTCTTTCTGGGAAAGAATTGCTTTCAAAAGATGTGATACTGAAGAAAAATAAAAGAAAAGTCAGTAGGCATATGAGTTATTCAACCATTAAAACAAAAAAAAAACTTAAAAAAGTTGCCAAATAGCCCTTGCATTGTATAATTTCTAATACAATAATTTTTATACATAATTCAAAAGTTCTATTAAAATATTGTAAATTTATTGCCTAAATGTCTTTTATAAATAGCACATCACGTATAATTATTATTATTATTATTATTATTATTTTATTTTGTAAATTTTCGATATTCTGAATAAATATTGGAAGAAATGGCCGTAAAATTCAGACATACAAAGAACATTCATAAACTCATACTTTCCAGTAACGATTTAGTCACAAAATCGATTGGAGGAATAACCACAAATTGAAGAAAAACAAAAATATTGTAAATAGTAAATGAAATCATGTGTTAAAGTAACAAGTCTTTGTAGTTTTCTATTATACAGGATAATCCAAAGCAATTTACATTTTCTATAATTTGTAGTTGGTTCCTTAATTGCATCCGTGACTAAATAGTTACTGGAAAGTGTGAGTTTATGAATGTTCTTTACATGTCGGAACTTCAAGGTCATCTTAACCAGAATTTCTATAGAAAATTTTAAAAAATGTCAAAATGAAAAAATTCCTAATTATTTGGTTACCCGCTGTAATATTAAACAACGTAATGTGTGTAGATACTACAACAATAGCCTTAGAAAAAAATTAGTTTTATACCAAAAAAAAATATTTCTCAATTCAAAATCATTTTTTAACTCGAGTCGTGGTGAGAGGACATTCCCGCACCAGTGCTGAAACACAGAGAAAACGAAACAATAATTCAGGGCTAAATGACAAAAATATGCTCAAGATATTACGAAGAGATGGATCACCAGAATGTACTTAAAAAAAGATGAACTGTCAAATAATTTTGTTTTTCCTAGATCAGCCCTAATTGCCCCCAGTGTAGCACTAGTGCGACGTAAAACCTACTCAACCATTCTAGATTAGCCCAGAATGTCCTATTTTGATCCTTGTGTTATTAAAAGCCAACCAACGAACCTTTCCTTCTTTCTTTTATCTGACTAGCCTTTTAGGTGTTAATCCTCATTACAATTTGACTAACTTTTTAAAAGAGGCTGGGTTTTACTACAATATTTGATTTTATTTTTCTTACTGTTTATCTCTTTACTTCTGTTTTTATTATATAGACACTGTTCATAACTTTTTATATTATTTTTATTGTATAGGCTGTTCATAACTCTTTGTATTGTTTTTACTGTATACACTCTTTACTCTGTTTTGTATTTTTGTACTTTTGTCATCTTTTATGTGTTAATTTTGTCTTATTTTACTATTTTTTTCTCATATAACCATCTGGATGGGTAAACCCATCCAGAAGCTACTTTTTTAGCCTTTGTTTTTCATTCAACACAGTTTGGCGCAGCATGTCCCATTCTGGACCTCGCGCCAATAAAAGGCAACCAACCAACCAACCTTCTTTCTTTCTTTCTTTCTTTTTTTTTTTTTTTTTTTCGTGCTGAGCATAGTTTTCATTAGAAACAAAAGAGCTTATCTAAACTTCCCTTTTCTCTTAAAAGCAATATTTCTGTGTAACTTGCCTGGCTTTTAAATGCGAAATGAAATAAGTTTTCTAATAGAACAGAAGGGATAAATACTTCCTTTCCAGTCCGAAGTTGATTGATTTTATTGACGACATCTGGACTACTTTTGAAAATGCACCTAAATACTAGTTTTGGATGAAATGTATGCAGACTCTCTAAGCTAAAACAAGAGATTCAGTAGATATGTAACATTTGTTTTATGTAGAAATAATTAAGCACGAGTCTTCATCAAACGAGAAAGAAAATGTGTGTTTCTACTTTGAAGTTTTCCCTCTTTTTTACTTTCTCTTACCCATAGAATCGAGAAAGTATTGGTTTAGGGTCAAATTTTCGAACGTGAGTTTTTGTTATATTTACATGTTCTGAGGTCCCCTGAATATGAAAATTATGTTTTTAGCGAATGGTCTGTGTGTCTGTTATCAGCATATCTCAAGAACATATAGTAGCAGAAACTCTAAACTCGGTATTCTAAATGTGTGTATCATATAGGGATGCTAAAGTAAGCTTTTCGTTGAGATGAAGCAAATGGTTCGTGTACAGGGACACCCAAAAGTATTCAAATACATTACGTCTATGGGGTAAATTGAAGGTAAGTAGAGTTTAACATCTATAGACTGCATTAAACCAAATGAAACATATATATATATATATATATATATATATATATATATATATATAATAGGGATAGTCAACTGGGAAAAAATTTTGTGTATGTAAGAGCCCCGCCTTCCCCCTGGGGGGGAAGTCCCCCCTCGAAGGGAGTAAATTTTCATGATGGGTATCTTTCAAAAGAGCTCGCCAATACCTTTAAAACGAATGGTTGAACCATCGATCTGCGATAATTTAAAATAAATTTATCAATTTTTTTAAATGTAATATTGTGAATAAATTCAACTTTTTTTAAATATATGTTTAGCGTTATACTACTTCTCTAATATGGAAATCGTCTGCATTATCATAGAAAATATTTTTTTTAAATAATAATTTTAAAAAATTACTTTTTAAAAACAAAATTATTTTTTAATAACCGAATTAAATTCTATATAAATATAGGTGCTTTAATGAAACGGGGGGTTGAGGGGGGTGGTAGCCCCCTCACACAGAACTAATTATCATATAAAACTTTTCCGAAGCCTAATTTGAATTGTTTAACACAGGTTTACATAAAAGTACTCGTTATCTTACCTCTTAATCTGCAACCTGTATGTATAGTATTGAATCTCAGGGTAAGAGAAAGTCGTGTGAGTGACACACCAGATTATTATTATTATTATTATTTTTTTTTAATTATTGCATGTTTTTGTAATGCATGGTCTTCACTTACAAAATTTTCACTCCTAAACGAGTGGATTGAGAAAACGCTAGGTTTTGCTCTGTAGATTATTTTCTCTATCCTTTAGTAGGTGGTGTTAGCGACTGAAATGGTATAGTTCACAAAACGATGAAATTTCGGTAAGCTAGATTCATTGCTTTTAACCAAATTATTTATTCAAATACGACAACCCTTGATTTTAAGATTTCTACACTTGGAGACTGTTCAATCTAAACAATCTTCTTTCTTGAAGATTTTCTAGGTACTTGTCATATTGAAAATAAAAATGTTTCAGCTAGTAGAACACCAAAAAATCAGTAAAAATGCAGACAATTGTTTTGGTAGGATTGAGTGTACTGTCAATAATACACTTGATAATATCGAAACAGCTGTCTGCATTTTTACTGCATTTTCTTGTTTCTTTTTCTACCATACATATATACTACCATACATATACTACCTACCATATCGCTTGTGAACAATTTTACCAACTTCTCTCACCTCGTCATATGTAATTCATCAAAACAGAATTAATTTTTTTATTAAATAGTCTGATGTGTCACTCACACAACTTTCTCTTACCCCGAAATTTAATACTATAAATACAGATTGTAGATTAAGGAGTAAGATAACGAGTACTGTTATGTAAACTTATGTTATAACAATTCAAATTAGGCTTCCGATCAGCTTTATTTGACAAATAATTTTGTGTGGCCTCCTCAACCCTCCGTTTCATTATTGTACCTACATTTATATAGAATTCAAATTTGTTATTAACTTCAAAAGTTCATTTGAAATTATCCAGACAACTTTCACACGCAACATTCCTTGAAACTTATCAATCTTGACCAAACTTTCCTAATAACAAACGTATTAACTTCAAAATACAGCATTTGAATCACCTGAAATTATTTGTTTTTAATTTATTTTAAAAGACACAGACAAAGGACAAAGATCAAACGTTAAAATTTTGACTTCGGTATTCAGGAATCCTCAAAACGTGTAAATATACAAAAAAAAAAAAAAAAAAAAAAAAACAAGCGACGAATATATAATTAAAAAACTACATTATTTACCATGTGGTTATTAGTAACTAATTCAATTCCTGAGCAGCTTTCATGGACCTGGTAAAATATTATAGTAAAGCACTTTCACTAACAATAAAAAAGACTGTTATGGCTTAAATATTGGCAGCCCTGTATATCTTCTGAAGAATAAGTACACACCACATGGTGCACATATAATCCTACATTAATAACACACGGTACAACCTGAAATACACTTTCATCCATTTTCAAGCGTTTTCGCACTATATTCTACTTCTTTTATGTAGCCCTAATGATACATCTCCATACCATATTCTACATGAAACCTGCTTTTACTCATAGAAAAAAAATATATATGTTTCATTTAGTTTAGTGCAGTCTATAGATGTCTACTCCAACTACTAAGATGTCTAACTCTACTTACCTGCAATTTCCCCCATAGACGTAATGTAATTGAATTTTCTTGGGTGTCCCTGTACACGAACCATTTGCTTCATCTAAACGAAAAGTTTAGTGTAGCATCCCTATATGATACACATTTAGAGTTTCTGCTTAGTTTGGAGTTACTGCTATAATTTGTTTTTGAGATATGCTGATAACAGACAGACACATACATATACCAACCGCTAAAAACATGATTTTTTGACTCAGGAAACATCAAAACTATTGTAATATAGCTATTGTTTTCCTAATTTAATTCAAAGTTGTATATTTCTCACAACATAAAATTATCGGGAAATATATCATTTATGGTCCATATGTTTTTCTATGGCCTTTGCCTGGAATTTCTGCTGCGTTGTCTGTAATCTGGCATCTGGCTTATTATAATTTTTTTTTTTTTTTTTTTTTTACTGTGTAATAAAAAGAGCGGATCGTATGATCACTGCGCAAATAACAAGAAGTGTCATTGATTTTGAACTGAAGTTTAAATTTGTGTATTTCATTATTATAATGTCAAATTTTTTTAATGGAATTTAACATATGTTTGAAACAATCTATGCTATTCAATTTCTTTCAAAGTATGAAAAAAATGTAAGAATTATCATAAAAAACAAATTAATCAAACTGAAATTAAAATTATTTTGCTTTGGGCAGAAGAAAGCTTTGAAAACAGCTGTCAGTCTTTTATCGAAACATAAACAGGTTTTAAGTAAGTTAACTGATAAAATAATTTGTTTGTTATCGGCAGGATATCGATGAAAGCAATCATTTCAGCATATGATTAATTTACTTAAAGTATTTTTCTTTCGGGGGATCGATAATTCTTTTTTTTTTTTTTTTCTTACTTTCTTCTATATTCAATAGATGTATTGGATTCGTAAAAATTTTCGACTTCTGGTTTTCGACAGATTTACAGGTTTTGAGAGGTCTGGAACACGATTTTACCATTTTTAGAAAATGTTCTGTCTGTCTGTCTCTGTGTGTGTGTGACAAAAATTTTGTGGCAACTGTATCTCCTGGACTACTGCTCAGAATTGTATATAAATTTATATGTAGATGTATCTTGATATAAATTAGTGCCTACCAACTTTTGATGTCAGCCGCTCAACAGGTGGCGCTGCTATACAGTGATTTCCGCAATTTAAGTGAACGCTATATCTCAGGTTCTATTGTGTATAATCAAACAAAACTTGATATGTAAAAAGATCATTATGAGACATTAAGCTGCTTCAATTTAAATCCTTGTCGGTCTACAGCTGCTATACTGCGATTTCCGAAATTTAAGGGAAGGCTATATCTCAGGATCTGCTTAACAGAATTGCATATAAATTTATACGTAGATGTACCTTGATATAAATGAGTTCCTATCATCTTTTGGTGTCAACCTCTCCATAGGTGGCTCAACACAGCGATTTCTGCAATTTAAGGAAAGGCTATATCTCAGGTTCTATTGCGTATAATCAAACAAAGCTTGATATCTGAGAAGGCTGTTATGAGACATTACACTGATTCAAGTTGGATGCTTATAGGTCAATAGATGGCGCTGGAAATTTCCTGGATAATGGGAAGGCTATATCTCAACTTTTATGGCTTATAACTGTACGAAACTTGATATGTGAGATAATCATTATAAAAACGCATTTTTTAAGATGTTATTTACAGACAATAAAATTGTCTTTCTTTGGATATTTAGTGTTAGTTTTCTCTAAGAAGAAAATCTTTTGCATTCATCATATTAGATAATTTTAATTTGCTCTTACAGTGAATTTGTATAGGAAAATGTAAAAGAAAGTCTTGAGATGGACACAGCATTCTAGTTTTTTTTTTTTTTTTTTCTATCCTGTGCAGTAAAAGAAATTCTTTCTTAAAACACTTCGACAAAGCAATTTAATTCCTATTTCTAAACGAAATATTATTGTTCTAATAATTAATGTTAATAATAATAAAAACAGCAATAAAATATACTTTCAGCATATCACATCATTTAAATTATCTTTATTCCGACGTTTCGGTTAATATTCCATCATTAACCATCCTCAGGAAAATGGTGTTCAAAAACTATAAACATAAACAATTTAAACCATTCTAGGATACATGTTTATAGTTTTTGAACACCATTTCCCTGAGGATGGTTAATGATGGAATATTAACCGAAACGTCGGAATAAAGATAATTTAAATGATGTGATATGCTGAAAGTATATTTTATTACTGTTTTTATGGTTATTAACAGCATATATAAGTGGAATATATATTTCTTTACTTCTTTATTATTGTTAATATTTTAACTAAAAACGATCACACATCCTGATATTAAAATGTGCACGCAGATCTAAAATGTTATCACAAACTAAAGTACAAATCAAAAATTTGAGAAATTAATCGATTTTATTTATTGATATATTCCAATTTATTGTAAACCATCTGATGTAGCACTCATAATTTATACCCTGCTAGTTTAAGTAATTGTTTTATATGTATTATATTTCTGTGTCAGAAGCTTCCGCCAAATAAATAAATACTATCTCTTACTTTTAATTATTATACTTACCTATATAAAACGTTCAAGCTTGTTGTAAAAAGCACCACAGAACTGGCGTTTATAAACTATAAGTAAAAAAAAAAAAAAAATTTGAATAAAAATGTAAGAAACTCGCAGCAATTGTTTCAGGTCGAAAGAAAACACGACCCTTCGTCAGGCAAACAAAGTAGGCAAGAGTGCTGCAAACAAAGTGGCAATGCACCTAAAAGAACTGTTGTTTATAAGTAATAAGGAAAACAAATCTTTGAATAAACACCATAAAATGCAAGAAACTAGCAACAATTGTTTCGGATTGAAAGAAAATCATGACCCTTCGTCAGGTGAAAAAACTAAGCACGAGTGCTGAAAACAAAGCGGGAACGCACTGCATTTTATGGTGTTTATTCAAAGTTTTTTTACTTGCTATTTAAAGTTGTTATTAAATTAAAAAAAAAAAAAAATACTTCAAATTAATCAGAGAATTATGGATCTTAGTGTAAAGTTTCAAGTAGCATTCTCATATGACCTTCAAAATACTAAATTTAAACTTTTGTTATTTTTTATTTATTTATTATAATTACTTTTTACTTTCCGAACACTATAGTGAGGAAAGTATTGTAATCATGTCAAAAATCCGAATTTGAGATTTTGATGTTTCTGTACGTTTCGAGGTCCCCTGAGTCTGTTTTCACTATTTTTGCGATGATGTATGTATGTGTGTGTGTATGTATGTGTGTATGTATGTGTGTATGTATGTGAGTGAACATGCTAGCGTTAAACGCTTTGTTCGAATAACCTGAAAGTTGGTACGTATATTGTAAGTCACCATAGTACGAACCGTATAGATTTTGGTGAATCTAGCACTTATAGTTTTTTTACAGGGACACAAAGAAAAAATCTTTATTATTATGGCCTATGGGAGCAAAATCTTAAAAGTGCGATAGCATCTAAACGATTATTCAATTGAGTAAAAAATTTATACACATATTATAAATCACAAATACTCAATCAGTATAGATTTTGAAAAATCTAGCACTTATAGTTTTTTTACAGGGACACAAAGAAAATTCTTTATCATTATGGCCTATGGGACCAAATTTTTAAAAATACGATAGCATCTAAACGCCTTATTCAATTGAGCTGAAAATTTATATGAGTATTATAAATCACTGTTGCACTAACTATAAGTATTTTGGTGAATCTAGCATTTATAGGTTTTTACAGGGACACAACGAAAAATTATTTATCAGTATGATCTATGGGCTCGAAGTTCAGTAGCGTTAAATAAAACATCGTGTAATATATAGAGAAGAATACTCAAACACTCTATTATGGTTTTCTCTCTTTTGTTTGTTTAACAACTCCTCTTTCTTTACTTTATCTACAAAACTGTTAATTACTGAAAATGTTCGGAAAGTCGAGTGGAGTCACTCCAGATTTTTTTCTCCTGCTAGTTATGCTGATAACAAACACAGAGACCAATAGCTAAAAGCTTCGTTTCCATATTCAGGGCACCTTAAAAGTGTAGTTATAGAAAAAGCTCAGCGTCAAAAACTGGACTGTAAACAATATTTGTGTACCATATAAACCAGAGAAATTAATTTTTAGTCTTAAGCAAATGATCTTGGACAAAGTATAATTTGCTAAAGCACTTCCATCAATTATATCGAACAGTAAAGGATGCATACGTTTAATTTTGGATACATCTCTATATTGTCTGTATATTGTATACGCACCACATAGTGTACTTAAATTTGTTCAGTGAAAGAAACATATAACACCAGCTGAAGTGAACTTCTAGGGATTTCTAAATATAGCATCTCTAATATAAATCAGAATTCTTTTGCGTGGACATGTAAATGAATAATCAATGTTTAAAATCAAAACATGTTTTTCTACTTATAAGAAACATATATTTAATTTTATTTAGTGTAGTCTAAAGATGTCAAAATGTACCAATAAAAAAATCTACCCATAGACTTAATGTATTTGAATAATTTTGCGTATCCATGTACATGAACCATTTGCTCGATTTCAATGAAAATTTTAAGCACCATCTATACATGACAGAGTTTTTGAATACCAAGTTTAAACTTTCTACTAATAATTGTTTTAGAGTTATACTGATAACAGATTCTCACACACACAAACCAACCGCTAAATATTTCCGAATTCAAGCGACTTCAAAACGTGTAAGTATATCAACATTCAGTTTCAAAATTTTGACCCCAAAACAACATTTTCTATATCACACGTGGATAAGAGAAAGCAAAGACAACAATTCAAATAACTAAAAATGATATAAAAATTCAGTAAATTTTAAAATTGTCCGTCTCATGTGTATAGATTTTGATATAATCTGATTTTCAACTTAAGAAGTTTTATAATTATTGTCCTTTCTTTTCAATAATTAGTTCCCAAACACAATATTTGTTAACAAGTTCTTCGTATAAATATTGTATTACTTGCGTCACTTTTATGACTTTAAAATAATTGCTTAATTTGTTTATTCAAGGATAACAACTTAATATTTTTAAGACTTCGTCGACATATCAGGAGTAAACCAATTACAAAACAAGGAGTTTTTTAAAATATTCTATTTAAAAATGAAAGAGAAACCGACGGAAACTATTTCAAATATTTTAAAGTGATTTTTAAAGAATATTTGGACTTTTTTTTTTTTTTTTTTTTTTTTTTTTTGTTGTTAAAAGATGATGGTTTAATAGCAGAATATCTGGAAGACAAAAGAAAATATTTTTGTGGAATACGAGTAACATTATAAGATTGTATTTAATAACGAGGAAAAGCTTTCTCTATGATTAAAGACATTTGAAACTGGACTATACGGAAATCATGATTCACAAAAAATAATAGAAGATTGAGAAGAATAGCTTTAAAATAAATGTCTTCAAGGCTATAATACATGAGAAAAGAGTACAATTGAATTGGAAAAGAAAATGATGTCTTACGTTAGTAAATGACTTCCAGTCATATTTAGTAGTAGAGAAAAATGGAATTTCGTGAGATATGAATTTTACTGATATAATTTAAAAAACAAACAAAAGTTTTTCTTTTTTCTTTTCTTTTCTTTTTAAATTTATTAAAAGTATAAGATCAATAGTGATTTGCATAGTTTTAGATGTAATGGCCAAACAAAAAACGCGCAAGCATAAATTTTGTAAAGCAAGAAAATTCAACTGTTGCTCGTTAAAATATGCATGAAAAATCGTCAAGACAAAGATACTGGAGTTCAGAAAGGGTAAGAATGGGGGCTCGAATCGTCGGACAAATGTTGATGCTTTCTTTGAATTCATTGATTAATTAATAAATATATTTTAAGTTTTATAATTAATAAAACTAATATATAATCAGGTCCGGAAGGTTTTAGAGCATTATTCAATAAAACGGATTACGAATAATATCGACTATTTCAAATGCTTAAAGAAGTGGTTTCAATCTAGAATAATAAAAAAATATATATATGGACCGGCTTGCATTAGCTCATAATCCTATGAAGAAGAAAGTGTGGGAGAAAGCAATCAGGAAAAATTTATGTAATAATCTGGTGTGTCACTCACACGACTTTCTCTTACCCTGAAATTTAATACTATAAGTACGGATTGGAGATTAAAGGTTAAGATAACGAGTACTGTTATGTAAACCTATGTTAAAACAATTCAACTTAGGCTTCGGAACAGATTTATTTGACAAATAATTCTATGTGAGAGGGGCTACCGCCCCCTTCAACCCCTCGTTCATTATCGTACCTACATTTATAGAGAATTCAAATCTGTTATTAAGTTCAAAAGTTCATTTAGAATTATTTAGACTACTTTCACACGCATCATTCCTTGAAACTTATCAATCTTGAACAGACTTTTCCAGTAACAAACGTATTCACTTCAAAATACATCATTTGGATCACCTGAAATTATTTGTTTTTAATTTACTCTAACAGACACAGGCAAAGATCAAACTGTATAACTTGACTTTATATTCAGAAAGCCTCAAAACATATAAATATACAAGAAACCAATCTATAAATATTTAGCTTTAAAAAATACATTATTTACCATATGGCTTTGAGGAATTAATTTCAATTCCTGAGCAGCTTCCCTGGACAGTGTAAGAACAAGATTCGATAAGAATTTATTTAACAAAACCGTATGAAATGTACTTTTTTTACATGGGCATTTTTGCTAGTGTTCGGACACATTTGTTACCGACTGTAAATATCAAAGTAGGCAATAAATATTGAAGCTTAAAAAAGTTCTTCATATAGGGCAGGTGCTCCAGTAATTGACATCCCGAAATAATTAATAAATAATAAAAATAATAAAATCATATATTTTACATACAAGAATTTTAACATTTTATGTCAAACACTGGAGCATAGAGTGCTAATAACTGGTAAAATGAAAAACTGGCAGTGTTAAGCACTGGAACACTGAGTGGGTGTCAAATAAAAATTCATAAAAAAAAAATAATTGTTATCAAATCTATATATTTTAACATATATGTGGTTCTGAATGTCTTTCATGCCATATGTACTAACTTAAGATTTCTAAAAATATTTTCTAATTACTAGAACATTAAAAACATCAGAGATTGCTCTAAAAGTGTCAATCACTGGTGCACTTACCCTATAAATACAAAAACTAGAGTTTTAGGTAGGACATGGCCCTTTTTCATCATGTACAAAAAAAAAAAAAAAAAAAAAAAACCTTGGATTGCATCGAAGATAGCAATGCATAGCAATGCATTACATATAGCAATGCATAGCAATCTACATAGCAAAAAACATGTATTGCTATGTTTCTTTTACAGGTACAAAAAACATAGCAATACATGTTTTATGTACCTGTAAAAGAAAGACCACGTCCTTGTTGTGCTTATATTTTTACTTCCATTATCCTACTACAGCAGGTAATGGAAGTATTGTATTCGGTTCAAAAATTCAATATCGAGTTTTCCCTTATTTACATGTTTTAAGGTGTTCGGAGTCCAAAAAAGTATTTTTTGGCAATTGGTCAGTGCGAGTGTATGTATGCATGGGAAGAATCTTCTGGCTATCAGATCTCCGAAACTAATAAATATAGAACTGTGAAACTTTAAATGGAGACAGGCCTGGTGTACAGATGAATTTTCTAAATTTTGGTGAAAATTGGAAAGCCGGAAGTGGGACATCGGAAACCAGAAGTGGGACCGTAAGTCTTATCTCAAAAAATGGCTCTAACGATTTTCTTCAAAATTACTATATAAACACACTATTAGATGTCCTTTCGATTCATATTCTTGGTTAGTTCAGGAAAAGTGATTGGCGTCCTGTATGAATAGCTCAATTTTAGGTCTTGCAAGCGCGTTCCTTTAAAAACGACTGTACGGATTTTTTTTCAAACTCGTCATATTAACTCCCTTTTAACTATCTTTTTGTGTGTAATTATTGTTTTCTGGTCAATAATTGAGTATGCCAAGTTTTGGTAAAAGTTGGTATCCCAATAACGGCTCTAACGATTTTCTTGAAAATTATTACATAAATCCTTTAGATATCTTTTCTGATGTATTACGTGGTCATTACAGGAAAATAAAAAAATCATCCTGCTAATGTAGGTCAGTTTTAGATCTCAGAAATTGGTATTTCAAATAATAACTCTACCAATATTTTTTTCTTATTTTTTACCTCCCTATGTAAACTTTGTTTTATATGTCTTTACATGTGTTTAAGTTTCTTTTACCGGAAAATTTTTAGGTTTCTACCTCATTAATTTTACGTCTTCTGATCACATAATCTCCAAAAAATGCGTATAATACGTGTAGTAGTGGGTAATGGATGTCATGTGGTTATTTTACACCAGATTTATTATTATTATTATTATTATTACTGTATGTGAAGAAGTTTTTAAGTTTAAATATCAAGGTAGTCAGTAGAACAGTGACAAGTGGGACATATTAGGCGTATCCTATTATTGTGTCTTAAGTGGGCTCTGGGTATTTTAAAGGGATGCCTTTGTAATTTCATAATATTTGAAAATGCATCGTGAGAAGAAAAATCTTACAATTGTGGGGTTCCTCTTTTAAAATTACAACTCTTAAAAAGCATCACAAGACCCAAATTATTATGATTTTTGACAATTTCTAATTTGAAAATGTATCATAAGAACAGAAACTTATAATAGTGGGGTTCCTCTTCATAAACCAAATTATTGGAAAAAATTATAAGAGCAAAATGTTTATTATTTTAGAAATCCGTCAAAAGTTACGGCATTCAAAGCATGTTATGTGATTCGGAACATTAAATGGTCGTATTTACATTGTAAATTTTAAGTTTTAAGTCATTAAAATAAAGGTCATTGAAATAAAAATATAGAATAATAAGAAATAAGCTACAAAACACACTCTTTAGTGATACCTGTATGATAAACTATGTAGAACAGGGGAAAATATAAATTTAAAAATAAATATTAATTAACCATGTTGCAACAGTAAATCTACAATGATTACACCTTAATAGATTTTTTGTTGTTTAAATAATACTGTTGCATACCCCGGGGTTCGCGAATTGTCTCTGAATGAATTACAATTCTTGCAAAGGCTAAAAAGTTTATTTGCAAAATTTTCCAGAAGATTACAGGTCAGTAAATCAAGTATCAACTTCAGTTTCATTAGAAAACACAGCTTAAATACCAACTGACAACATCAAATTCACAGCATAAACTGTACCATAGCATTAACACACTGCAATAGGCTGTAATCAATCAACAGCAAGAGACCAACTCAAGGAGCTATTAAGATTGAGCCGCTTGGCGTGGAAACTGACTCGCAATGGTGAGAATGGGATTCCTTTTACAGCCTTCGATTAACCCAGAATTTTTTAGTAACTTCTGAAATAATCGGCTTAGAGCCTAGATATTCGAAATATCGATAATAAGGATTTTCTCGCCAACGTCACTAAAAAATCTCCAAGGAGCGATAAAGTCGCCAGATTTGGCGTCAAGGCTATTACCAGCCTCGATGAAGCTTTTTAACAGGTTTTTTAAAAGAAAATGAGCTATGTTAAGGCGAAAAAGCTAAAAATGCAGAAAATTAGCCTTTTATAACCTGATTAAGCTTCTTTGAATGAAATTACGTAAAAAAACTATTATTATTTACAAATTCGTAAAAATACTGTTGAAGACATTAAATTAATTGTTTTATGTACAACGTTGACATCATATTAATTAATTGTAGTTGTGACGATATTAAGTTATACCACGCTTTTATGTATTTATTTATAAATTTTCGATCTATTACCAAAAAAAAAAAAACTACTTTATAGATTGATATCAATATAGATTGACACAGAAAATAAGATATTTTTTTAATTTTTAATAACTAAATAAAACTTAAAAACAAACAATCATTTAAGCCTATAAAAATCAGCCTTAATATATTTTTATGTATGTGTTATAATGTATGTATATATTATACATACATAACATATACATATGTATGTATATATTATGTTATAGCTACATCTGATATTGAACTTTCACAATTAGCTATTATGGCTGATAAAATAATATAATTTATAAAGATATATTTGTTAAAATAAAACAACAATGAAATTTAAAAGCATTAACGTTACGCTTAATAACACATATTAGTTTCATGTTGAAATGAATTATTCGGTAAAATTGTAAGAAATATCACTTAAAAAAGTTTCACGTATTTCTATAACACGCGAAGCACTCCTGTCTTTTAGGATATATTTAGGTCATGTATTAGTTCTGTCCTATTTTCGAATTATTTTTTTCGTGTAACTACATGTATTTAGAAAATGCTTAGAAATAAGATTATAACTAGTAATATTTCTCCAATCTATATTTTAAGGGAAAAAAAGATATGTAAATTATATATAATCACATAATTTTGCTTAAAAAAAAAAAAAAAAAAAAAAAAACTTGTCAAAAATATTTTTTTAACGTAACACTATTTCTCGATGGAGTGTGCTGAAAATTTCAGAAAAACATCCTTAAAACATTTTTTTTCTTTTTTTCTTTTTTATGGAAACAAATGTAGGTTTATTGTAAACACTGATTAATAAATTTGTTCTTAAATACAAAAATAAAACAATTTTGTTAAATTATATTTCCTTACACTTGGGACTTTACTTAATTGTATTATTAATTACGTTTTCCAAATTTTAAAAATATCCCTTAGCAAAAAACGCGTTTAATGTTCTTCTATATAAACATATAAATGGAAAAAGGGGACTTACATTAAATTATACTTAAAACGTTCACCTCGTATCCTTGTATTTGTCAATGTAAAGCAACAATGAAATTTAAAAGCATTAACGTTACGCTTAATAACGCATATTAGTTTCATTCGATTTGAAGTCAATTTAATCAATAACTCATTGCAAATTACAATGCATTCGAATATTTTGGGTAGTCTTCTAACATCAGCGCAATAAGTACCATTTTTGACAGAGAAGGAGCTGCATTAATTTACTACAATTTATACAAATTTACATTTTACAAAATCGTTCAACACAACCAAAAGGTGCATTAAAAGATTACCACTTATACAATGTAATTATCTTTTGCGTGTCTCTGTAAAAGATCTGTGAATTCTACATACCATTTTCACAATCCAAACATATTTGTGGAAGTTTAATCAGGAAAGACGCCCTTAAAAAGTTCGTACTTAAAAAGTTCAGTGAAGATACGAAAAAAATATAAATAAATAAAAATAAATAAATATGGTTGTTAACGGATGTGGACATGCTTGCGCAAACAGGGACATGTCAGCAAACTCTGGCTATTTCTGAAATCATATCTTTAAAACAAAGTTGCTTTTCGTGACTATACAAACGAAAAACGTGTGATAACTCGTGTCATAATGCAATGGAACAACTTGTAAACATCAAGTTTTGCTACAAATTAAAGAAAACGGGGAAGGAAGCCCAAGCAGTGCTATAGCTCCTCCCTCTCTCGTGTAAATCCTTCGTCTCCGGAAGTTCAATCCTAAGAGCGTTAAAGCACAACTTATAAGCGAATCTTCATGTTTACACGTTGCTCTATTACTGTATGATACGAGTTTTTACAGTTTTCCATTCAAATAATCACAAGCAACTGTGCAAAGTTGCAATTTCGCCGATAGTCAGCGCTTGCTGCCATGCCTCTGTTTCCGCCTAATAACTGTACACACACACACACACACACACACACACACACACACACTATATATAATATTATATTTGTCATAGGTCTCTTTTAATAACTAATCGTTTTTTTTTTCTTTCTGAGATCGTTTTGTCGACACACATCGTAGGAAAACGCTGACAAACAAATGTACATTTTAAGCCTTCTATTTTAGCATAAAGTTCTAACAAATGTCTTTTTCTAGTAAATCGACAATTCTCTACAACTTTCTAATTCCCTTTTGTCCCTGATCTTGCATCGTTTTTGTGATAGGAACGCTAAATCCTAAGTTTTCCACCAAGTGGCGCTGTAGGTGGTCTCATCTAATAGAGCATAACCATTTTACGATACATAGGCACCACTTTATGAAAATAGATATAGCCATTCAGCTGTTAAATGGGTGAGAATGGATTTTAGGGAACATCCTGTATTATTTTTTACAATATAACACTTAATTATCTGTTCATTATTTAAAATG
The DNA here is from genome assembly GCA_963930645.1 of Salticus scenicus. NCBI lineage: Eukaryota > Metazoa > Arthropoda > Arachnida > Araneae > Salticidae > Salticus > Salticus scenicus. Next base: position 64,285,775 of record OZ005661.1, on the reverse strand, counting down.
GCTTTTTTTGTTTTGGATATATTACTTGAAATTTTCTGGCCATTTATCAATAGTAGAATGCGCCTTTTCACAGACGACAAAAAAATTAATATTTAAGAAAGTTATAACCATTAAAATCTCAATTTTTAAGCTCAACGTTTCCAAAATACTACTGATACTATTAGCAGGGTCCAAAGAATGCACCACCTCTCTTCATTGACGATTTGTTGGAGTGAATTTTACAAAAGTGTGCATTTTTGCGAAAAAACCGTCAAAGCAACTGCAAAATCTTCATTAATGATGTTTTCAAGAAACATGTGAAGCCTCTTAATCAAGCCCTATTCCATGGAAATCTGTGGAATCTTCAACAAAACTCAGTCCCTGCTCATAAATCCCGAATCACACAAACATAGCTTTCTCAAAATGCATCTGATTTTATCAGGTCTCAGTATTGGTTCTATGGTAATCTCAGTCGTAATCCTTTTGACTTAAAATTGTTGTCAAAGCTAACTAGTATGTTGTGGCCACCACAAGACTTTCTTCTATATTTACCTATACATATTCAATCAGTAACAATATTTAAAAAAAAAAAAAAAAAAAAAGTACGATTTTTTTTTTCTAAGTTTTTTTTTTTTTTTTTTTTTTTTTTGTTAAAAGTGAAAAAAATCGATAACTTTGTTTTAAATTATTACAGATTTATAGTTCAACCATTCGTTTTAAAGGTATTGACGAGACCTTTCGAAAGATACCCATCTTGAAAATTTATCCCCCCGGGGGGGTACTTCCCCCCCAGGGGGGGGGGGAGCGATGCCCCCCCATACAGAAAATTTTTTTCCTAGTTACATACTACTATTATCAATAATTCATAATAATTTTACAATCACAAGTTTAAAACAACTCTAATTATGCACATTTATACGAATTTTTGTCCTATGCTGCCATGTTAAAAATTTAGATAAAATGCTATCACAGCGCCACCTGTTGAGCTATTGATCCCCAAACATAATCAGCACCAGTTTTTGTCGGGAACCAAATAAATACCAAGTTTGGTTAAATTTCGTTAAAAAAAAAAAAAAAAAAAAAAAAAAAATTGCAATATTTTTCTAAGTTTTTTTTTGTTAAAAGTAAAAAAAATCGATAACTTTGGTTTAAATTATCACAGATTTATCGTTCAACCATTCGTTTTAAAGGTATTGACGAGATCTTTCGAAAGATACCCATCTTGAAACTTTGCCCCCCCGGTGGGGGGGGCAACCGATGCCCCCACATGCACAAAAATTTTTTCCAAGTTAACTATTACTATTATCAACGAGACCTTTCGAAAGATACCCATCTTGAAAATTTACTTCCCCGGGGGGGGGATTTTCCCCCCCGGGGGGGGGGAACCGATGCCCCCCCATGCACAAAATTTTTTTCCTAGCTAACTACTACTATTATCAATAATTCATATTAATTTTACAATCATAAGTGTAAAATAACTCTCTTTATGCCCATTTATACGGAATTTTGTCCTATGCTGCCATGTTAAAAATTTGCATAAAATGCGATCACAACGCCACCTATTGAGCGATTGATCCCAAAATCTAATCAGCACCAGTTTATGTCAGGGTGCAACTAAATACCAAGTTTGGTTAAATTTCATTCATTGGTTCGTGAGATACAGCGTCCACAAAAAAATGATACAGACAGACAGACAGACAGACAGACAGACAGACAGACAGACATTTTCTAAAAACTATTAATTCGTGTTCTCCATATCCCAAAACATGTAAATCCATCAAAAAGTGGACTTCGAAAATTTTCGCGAATCCAATACTTTCTCTATATTACATATAGAAGAAAGTAAAAAAGATGTCTGCAGCGAAAAACATGTTAATTCAAATTGTCTGAAGGTGTTTTTATAACAAGCTCTTGCTCTGTTTCCCTTAAATACTGCATATACTGGCTATTCATAAATGGACGGACCGTTTTATGAAATGTATTCAAAACAATGTAAGCCGATATGAATAATAGTTAGATAACTAGTGTATTACATTGTAAACAATATGTGTTGAAGAAGTTGTTTGTCTAGGCGTGTTTTATATGCCATTGTACAATGTTTGTGACAATGTTTGTGAATGCCTTAATAGTTATTTATTTTATATTAACATATGTAGGGATATGTCTATACCATGCTTTTATGTTGTACCTGTACGTATATATATTATGTACGAAAGCAAGTTAACATATCAAAATGTGTGATATGAAGATGTGGACACAAATATGGCTGTACATGTGTGTCAGATCTGAACATTCATTTAAATCATTTTCCGGATTATTACTTTAAATTTCCGCTTATAATAGCGAATCTAAATTTCAAAATAATTTTGGAACAGCTTTTAGAAAAAATATCCCACCTGCACAGTTAACTTGTCGTACTTTAAAAAAGATACAATTCTGCTTAATATGGATTTTTTTATACCTTATATACTTTTGATATACTAAATCATTTACGAAAAGTATATTAAACCCTAACATTTTTTTCGCAAACGAAATGTTCTCAAGAAAGAAACACAACCTTATCTCATAACAACATTTTTTTTCTTCCATCAAATATTGAAATTTCATACTTTTGAGAGCGTCAACAAACCTTAACTATATTACAAAGTGTTTTGCAGTAACACCTATGGTCAAATGTCCTTGACACGCATTGTCAGCAATTTTTAACTCACTAATACTTCATTTTCGCCCTAATCAGTCAAGCTTTTAACCGTCTTTCTGTTAAGCATCGTTGATTTGATCCCCTAATTGCTTTATAATATTGTTATGGTCTCTAAGCAAGGAAGTGTGACGAAAGTTTTAAAATAACGAGTATTTTATTCACTACATTTAGAAATGTAAATTAAATTTTAATTGTCTCATATTTTCTTGAGGCATATACCTGCGTTAGAAATACTATAAAGATATTTCTTATTGTAATACACAAATTCCACAAAGTCTGTTTTAACAAATATGGTACACTAATATGAACTATATAAAGTATCTCTAAACTCTTGCATATAGGAATAAAAACGTGCGCGGAAGAGCATAGACCTATTATAAGAGTGGACGGAATTCTATTATTAAGGGAATATAAGAAAAGGTGCAAAGATGAAACCATGTGAATGTTGAAAAAGGTTACCTTTTTTGGCATTCATCGCATTATCGGCGATTTTTTGTTCTGAATATAATTATTATTATTATTATTATTATTATTATTAAAAGATACAATAAGCAAAACTAGTGTAAAATATCACAGCTGCTGAAATTTATTTTTACCTTGTTATTAACATTTAACAAAGTTCAAAAGTTTTTATAACTTTGGTTTGTCTATACTCATTTTAACTCTCATAAATAATTATGGACATTTTTGAAATAATATAAGATATAATATAGTTAAAAAATTCAATTTAGAGAAATAAATATACAATTATAAGCATTTTATAAAAATAATTACTTAAAAAGAACGAAATATTAAAATCTTGAAAGGAATCTTACCTATAAAACAAAATCCTTATTTTACATAACTTCTAGGCTTTTTAAAGTACATCTAATTACTATTTCTTGCTATAAAATTCTTTTTAAATTCAAAACAATCTAACTTCTAAAGAGAAAAAAAAAAAAAAAAAAAACTTTCAAAGAAAATGGAAAGTATCGTCTGCTTAATAAAAAGCAGAGTTTATAGCATGGCGAGTAAATTTCAATATTGGCTAGTTTGGCTTCCTGTGGATCAACATTCACATGACCTTTTTATGAATTATCTTTGCCACTGAAAAAGGTTGCCATTGTCCAGTCCACTTTTATAATAGGTCTATGGGCAAGAGTGACTGTCTTCTACGCAGTTAAAAATAGTAGTTCAACGATTAACCAAATAAATGGTGCTAATTAGGCAAATTCAGTTGTAACTGGTATTTTAGTGATAAGTTTCATCATTTTAATGGTGATTATTACTAAAAAAGCTTTACTAAAATAGCGAAACGTTTAACCAAATAAACGGTGCTAATTAGGCAAATTCAGCTGCATCTAATATATTGGTGATACGTATCACCATTTTAGTGGTGATTACTACTGAAATAGCCGTATTAAAATAGTGAAACATTGCTCACTAAATTTCTAAAAATATTGATTGGAGCTAAATTGGAACTATATTTCTGGTGAAATGTCGAATGAATTTGACAATGAGCGAAAAATATCCAGGCAAGGAATCGAGACAGACTTTTGGTTTAATGTGTCACTGATTTTAACTATCGAAATTTCGAAAAATTCTAGCCTGATATAATTCTGTAAAAACTCCAAAGTTTGCCTTTAAAGATAATATATTCAAACCGTTGAAGTTTCAAAATCTCTGTCATATAATAAGTAAGAAATCACCCTTTTCTTTTTTTTTTCCAATTCCATAAATTTAAAATCTTTGAATGACAAATGACTTTCACGCTGAACGAAAAAGTCCAAGGCTCTCGAATCGACTCTCAAAATTTCACCTTAATGAGCCAGTGCCACCGAGGGTTCCAGGTTGACATAATTCTTTAAATACTATTTTTTTCATTCCATCCTCAAAAGAAAAGAAATACAACTTATAAAAAATTCTATGGTACATAATAAAGAAGGGGATTTGTTTTTTAACCGCATGATTGATTATTTTTTTAATAAAAAGATAAATTATTTACACACTAGTCAAAAATATACAAGCAAGGAAAGGAATAGAGCCTCAGACTTTTGTCAGTGCTTATCATTATCAATTTATCCAGAATAGATCCAGGTTGTATTCATTCTTTAAAGATTGATTAGTTCATTCCATTCTCCAAAGATAACAAATACAAATCATGAAAATTCTTATAGGAAATGGTAAGGAAAGAGACACTTGTTTTTTAACTGTATTAATCAGTTTTTTTTTTTTTTTTTTTTGTTGTTGTTTGTTTTTTTTTAATTGAAAGTTAAATGATTCAAACACTGAGCGAAAAGTATCCAAGCAAGGAAAGAAATCCAGCGTTAGACTTTTAGCAGTAATCTTTAACACCAAATTATCAAGAACATTTCCAGGTTGGCATAATTCTTTAAAGATTGCTTAGTTCATTCCACTTCTGAAAGATGAGAAATACAAATCATAAAAATTTCTATGGAACATAGTAAGAAAGGAGATTCTTATTTTTTTAACCCCATCCTTCAATGGTTTTTTAATAGTTAAATTATTTGCACACTGAGTGAAAAATATCCAAGCAAGGAAAGAAATCGACTGTCAGACTTTTGGCTTGGTGTGACAGTGCTCTTAATCACCATGTTATCCCGAACAGTCCAGGCTAATCTAATTCTTTCAAAGAGTCTTGCTTTCAAGGTTAGGATCATTCAATCCTTGAATGATGACAAATACAATTTAATAAACTTTAAACACTGTAAAATATAAGTCAAAATACTTTTTTTTAATCTACATTAATACAGATTTTTGAATGGAAGGTTAAATAATTTTCACACTGAACAAAAAAAAAAAAAAAAAGAAAATTTAGGCAAGGAATATGACCTTAGTATTTTACTTGAATGGGAGTGCTCTTAATCGTCAAGCTATTCCGAATAATTAATAAAGCAATAAGCTAAATAATTATTAAAAATTAATTATTAAATCCATTTTTTGTTGTAAAGGGTAGATAAACAGAATTTTAGAATATTTAAAGAACAACTATTAATTATAAAAATACTTTAGAAATCGTTAAATTAAATTTAAAAAGACTTTAGAATTTTTTTAAATATATATATATATTTTTTTTAATTTTGATTTTAATGAATAATTTATGATCAGTTTTTAAATTATCTTATTATGAATGGACAATATTCCTGTGACGTCACAGTAGGTAAAATCGCCGAACACGTGGCCGATATTTTGTAAACAAATTAGAATTTCAAGATGCCATTTTATTGTTACGCATAACATTTTCCTAAATATTTCTCCAGTGAAACTTAATAATCAATATCTGTTCAAACAAGAACAAAAGAGAAATGTAAACAACTGAATCGAATGATAAAGTTAAGACTATTCCATATCGTAAAATTGCAGAACATTTTATGTATAAACACACACACACACATATATATAATGAATAAAAGATTAATAAGAACATTTTATACACACACACATATATATAGACAACAAAGCTTAAAAAATTAGAATTTCAATCACTTTAATAAAGGAATTTATTAAATGGAACATCCATTTAAATTTGTTACCATCGCCACAGTTCACATGGCAAGTTTTAATAATGCATATGTTGATTAATATTAAAGTACGTATATTACTAAAACTGGATTAAAAACAAAACAAAGGTATCACTATATCACTCTTACTTCAATTTCATTCTGTAACTCTTATAAATAATATTGCAAGATAAAAATTTGTAGGCCACAATGCTTTGCTATGTAGAGTTGAGAATTGTTTTCCGAAAACAGCTGATTTTTTATAGTCTCGAACCCAAAGGAGGAATATGGTCCATTATATATGTGAACGCCGCACCTCTGATTTCGAGAGTATCCCAAAACAAGAACTGAAAAGTTTGGTACGAAAGTGTGGCAACAGGTGTGCGTATGTGAATCAAGATGGACTAACGTTCCATTCTATATGTTGGTTTTAAAATACTTTATTTGATGTTAATTTATGTGTTCTTTATGTATTTTATGTTTGTGCCGTAAGTAAAAGTAAAATCTTTAAAAGTAAACACAGCGTGATCAGTGTCTTAATGTGTCTGAAGATGCTTTTACAGGAAGAAAAGAACCAGGTGCGGAAAAGAAGTCGCCACAATATACTTAATGTAATATATATATATATTCCTGGAAACTCTGATAAAACCCGAAAATATTCTGAAAAAAAAAAACAAAAAAAAAACGTGATAAAACCCAAAAACTCCTGATTAAACCTGAAAAAACCTGAAAAAATCCGCTGGCCTGGGTTTTTTCCAACCCTGGTACACACACACTGACCAACTGCCAAAAACTACTTTTTTGGACTCAAGAGGCCTTAAAACCTGTAAATCAGGTGAAAACTGGATATCGAATTTTTGGACCAAATACACTGTTAAAAATTTCTGTAAATTTAATGTAAATATTTATCCAGAGTCTCTGTAAATTTACAGTAATTCTTAGTTAAAAGTGAATAATCGAGATTCTTAATCTTTATTCTGTTTATTTACCTAATTTTATTATTTAATTTTTTAATTAAAATTTAAAATGACTTTTTCTACTTTATATAAAGCATTCCAAGTCCGAAATATATTCTCACCAATAATTAAATAAATTAATATTAGTTATTAAAATGAATGTATAAAATAAGTTTTTTAACATCTCCGTTTATTTTTCTCTGTAAGTTTACGTAAGACTTAAGATAATAGATTACACAGAGTTTTCTGTTGAAATTTTTAGCAGTGTACAATACTTCCATTACTTATGGTAGTAGGGTAATGGAAGTAATAAAGTGGTGTGGGAAAAGGGGTGGGTACTAAGAATACTACGGAATATTAATTTAGACTGTTAGCAGGTATGGTTTTCTATGTGGTATAAGAAATTTTTCTGTCGAAATTTTTTGATTGCGCAGAAGTATCCAGGCATTTTTAAAACAGAAAATTTCAAAAATTTTATCTTTTTACGAATTCTCGATTACACTGAAACCTCTGGATAGTAATTAAGGTTATGAAAGCATTTTATTTTCATATTTTTAGAAATTACTATTACTATTACCGATTGGCATTTTTACAAAATAAATACGAATTTTAGAGGATTCTCTACTTATCGTCCCCGAAAGCGAAAGCCAATGTTGTTCTATGGAGAATTTTACCCCTTTGTAACTCATTAATGACTGTATATTTTTAAATTCCGTTTTCACATTCAGAAAATTCACAACTATTTAATAAGTTATCGCTTTCTAAAAATTGATTTTTTTTAATATTTAATATTTTATTTTGAGGTTCTAAAAAGCAAATTTTCATAATGTGAAATTTTGCATTTTTAAGCTTAAAAATAAAATTTTAAATATTAAGAAAATCACATTTCTAGAAAGCGTTAAATTGCTTAACAGTTGTGAATTTTCTGAATGGGAAAACGGAATTTAAAAATGTACATTCGTTAATGAGTTATAATGGGGCAAAATTCCCCTTAGAATAATATTGGCTGCGGCTTTCGGAGACGATAAGTAGAGCCCCCTTAAGAGCGGACAATACCTAATCTCGCCGGCAGCCTTGGCCCATGTTATTCTATCTGAAAATTTGTTTACATAATTACTCATTACCTAATGAATATTTTTCAATTCTGTTTTCACATTTAGAAAATTCATGAGCGTAAAATTAGTACTTGTTTTCCAAAAATTGATTTTTTAAAATTTTAGTATTTCATTTTGCAACTAGAAAATGAGAAAAATCCATTTTGTGAAAAATCGCATTTTTGAACTCAAAATTAAAATGTAAAAATTAAAAAAAAAAAATGAATTTTTCAAAAATGAGTACTTATTTAACGGTTATGAATTTTCTGACTGCGAAAACAGAATTAAAAAATATTCATTAGGTAATGTGTAATTGTAGCAACAAATTTTCCCATAGAATAACATGGGCGAAGGCTGCCGGCGAGATTAGGTATTGTCCCCTCTTAATGACCAAACATGAATGTAAATTACACAATCAATTATTCAGGCACATTAATTAGGAAAGCTTTAGGGGAAAAAAATAATTTCTGAAAAGAAGGAATTACATTTCTTTAAATAAAGCAATAATTGAACACGCACGTGCATTTTAATAGAACCTTATTTAAAATTCTCTGAAAACATATGCGGAAAATATATTCACAAAAATTCAATAAACAAACATACACGTTTTCGTGACATTAACAAAAACATATAAAAAATAAATAAATAAATTGAGACTGTAAAATAGCGTGAAATTTTTTCATTAATGGAAATAAAGGTATGACAAATGATCTATGACATAGAAGAACTTTGTGATATAATGATTTTAAAATAGATGTTTTTGATAAGTGGCGGTATCAGTCAAGCGTTAAAGGATTAATCTATTTGCTGTTTTTTAAACAAAGAAAATAATATGAATTTTTTCTTGATGTTTTTTAAATAGTTAATTAAGATTAAGTGTGCGTTGTCCTTGGTTTAATGTTAGAAGAAAACGATATTTAATTCAGTTGATAACAACGAGATATATAAATTAGAGTGCTGATTCAATGGATGAAGGATTAACATTCCGTGGTTCAAGATGAATCACGTGACATGCTCGAATAGGTTGCTGTGTTTGGCCCTTTATCGCTATTTTGGCATTTTAAATATCAGTTCCACAAATTATCATTATTATTGGGTAACATGACAGTCCTATGACCGAAATAAATTGTTTTTAAAATAATTTTACACATATTTCACATTTTAATAAATAATAAAATACCTTTAATTTCATCGTTTCCCAACAAAGTTTAAAAGTGTTTATAAAAGAAAATTTAAACTTTTAAAGAGCTAAATTTAACAACAAATAATAATTTTTCAACTATTTTTAAACATTTTGTCGGTTAAAGTTCAACTACACGAAATAAAAGAGAACTAAAATCAAAATCAAAATGATTTAGAACAAAAGAATATTAAACTGCGCAAGTAAACAAAAAAATTGGCGTTTATGACTTATTCGAAGAACAATCTCCAAACCGTTGCCATAGAAATTTACTGAAAATAAGCTGTTACCAAGGGAACCACCGAATGCGCAGGTGCAAGGAGAGCATGTCACATGACTCATCTTGGACCTTCTCAAGGGTTACCATTTATCACTCTACTTTATATATCTCGTTGGTTGATAATGTTATTCTTTATCATGTTGCCACACACTTGAATAATTTATATTTAGATGCAAACTAAATCGGAAATAATATCTTAATTTATCATGTAAAAACAAGACATTGTATAAATTGTTAAGCAATGAATTAAAAGCTGTTATTTTTACAGTAATTTACTAACTAATCGATAATTTAGTCGAAATCATCTGTGACATTAACTTATTTTAACCGAAAATGTCAAGCAAATAGTTCGAAATATCTTCATTATTCAAATTATTCGAATTATGAGCCGAACTACTTTTTTTCTCCATGGTTTTCGTTAAATGTTTTTACTGAGTTATCCAAACTTTTTGGCACATATTTAAAAATTATGTAAAAATTGCCAAAATTAAACGATTATTTATTCTAACTTAGGAATATACTTTTTTTCTGGCGACAAATAATAACTATAACTAATCGAAACAATTCATTTTTTTTTATTATAAACGAATTGGAATACTATTTAAAGAAAAAGTCCGCATTTATTTATATTAATAATTTTATATTATTAGTCAGAGAACTACTGTTCATTAGGAAAAGTAAAAATAAAAAATAGAATGATTGGACCACAATGTCTTCTGCTGTTTTATACAAATTAGAATTTTATAACAGCCATATGACATGCCAGCTTTGGAAAAAAAATTATCATGCCATAGAAACTGAGATACAGCTATCATGCAATACGAAAAATGCGGCGCAGAAGTACCACTTGCAGTTTGATACAAATAAGAATAAAATCAGCAGAATATAACAATCATTTTCCTAACAATTTTGGAAGAAAGATTCCATTTCATGGAAACTGAGACACAGCTATCACGCAATTTGAAAAATGAGGCACAGAAGCGTCACAGGCAGTTTGATTCAAATAAGAATGGAATCAGCAAAATTTAATAATCATTTTACATACAAAGTTTGGAAGAACTTCATGCATAGAAGCAGAGATTCAGCCCTCAAACACATTTTCAAATATGCATCGCAGATTTTGAAGAAATACACATGAATTTAACCAAACCCAACTTATATCAAGATTCATCTAGAATTTCGTTGAATTTCCTAAGTTCGATCCCATATTATAGGGCTCAAAAAAACTTATATCACACACAGACAAGCGAACGTTTTTAAAAAAATTTCAAATCTTGAGTATGTCACATACTCAAGATAGCTCTGAAGCAAATATATTCAATTTTAAAAACCTCATGCACTTAATTTTGATTATATTAACCTGTTCAAAAATTGGCATCGACCCTGGTGAATCCCAATATCCTAGACATAGATATTGATCAATTAAATATATTAAAATCTGTACACTTGTAACATTATAAGTAACTCTCATCTATTTATTTATTTATTTTTGCTGATTAAAAAGGTGAACATGTACACTGAATTATTCTCAGTAACAGAGCAGACATTTTACATTCAATATTTTGACTTTTGAAATGAAGTTTACAAAATTCAAAATACTTTCTTTTATGATTTTTTTTTTTTTTTTTTTTTTTTTTAATTAAAAATACAAAAATAAATATATAGGTAATGAACATTTTATTTTTTACAGTTTTACACAAATTTGAAGTACAATTTAACATTTTCACTTTACACTGAACAAAAGGAAATAAGCATAGGTTCTTTTTATGCATAAAAGTATGTTTTTGTGTAGAATATGGAAATCACTGGTTATTCTTTTACAGGACTAAACAAAACTAGAATGTTGTGGCCACCACATGACTTTCTTCTATATTTCCCTATACAAATTCACTCAGTAAAAATAATTTATTAAAATTATGATTTAAAAAATTTATCTTCCATGATAATGCAGACGATTTCCATACTAGAGAAGTAGTGTAACACTAAATATCCAAAAAAAAGTCAATTTTATTGTCAATATTACTTATATTACTTTTTTTTTTTTCTTAAAAAGGGAAAAAAAATAATAACTTTATTTTAAATTATCGCAGATCGATGGTTCAACCATTCGTTTTAATGGTATTGGCGAGCTCTTTTGAAAGATATCCATCATGAAAATTTACTCCCCTCGAGGGGGGTCCCCTCGGAGGTGAGGCTCCTACACATACAAAAAAAAACTTCCCACTTGACTATCTCTATTATAAATAATTCTTGTAAATTTCATAATGATTATTAAAAAATAATCCTCTTCATGCACATTTATACAAAATTTTGTCTTATACCACCATGTTAAAAATTTAGAAAAGGCGGGATGGCAATGCAACCTATAAGACAATTTTTACCAAACGTTGATAGACACTAATTTATGTCAAAGTGCAACTACATACCAATTTGTATGAAATTCTGTGCAGTGGTTCCTGAGATACAGTTGCCACAAAATTTTGTCACACACGCACAGACAGACAGCCAGCTATTTTCTAAAAATGGCCTAATCGTGTTCTATAGCTCTCAAAACGTGTAAATCCATCAAAAACCCGAGGTCGAAAATTTTTACGAAACCAATACTTTCTTTTATTGAATATAGAAGAAAGTAAAAATTTAGATATATTGGGGCTATATTTAGAAATTGCTGGAAATGCATTTATGGTTGTGTTATGTATTTTTCAGATATAGGTATAGACAAATATAGGTATACCATAAAATACCGTTCAAGCGACCCCTCAATCTTTAAAAAAAGAAAAAAAATATGTAATATATTTGAGGGGGAAGGGGGCGAATAAACGGTAAAAATATGCAAAAATATAGAAATTGGCGTGTATTTTCCTGTTAAAATTAAGTGGCATAAAAATGATTCTAAAACAAACATATACTATATACATTTTACGTTGCAATTATTATAAAAAAAATAAATTAAATAATATAATAATAAAATAAATAAATACAGTAAACTCTTGGTTAACCGACATTCAAATAACCGGGAAAATTTGGAAAACTCTTTATCACACCTCTTCCAATAAATTGTTTTAAAATATTTGCCGCTATTTTAGGAAGCTTATGTTTTGCATTTACAAATAATCAGTGTCTGATTTTAATATGATACAGATCAATGTTCGTATTTGTAAAAGCGAATGTTCTAAAAGTAACAAATAACGTAAAAAACTATTGCCTATTCGGATAAAGTCTACTGCCGAATGTAAGGGGGAGGGGGTTTATTCGGTATTTTAAAAACAGACGAAATTCATGTAAAAAGTAGAGAAGGGCGTTTTAATCGAGGGAAAGTACTTTTGCAGTATTTTACAGTATAGTTATACGATTATAGATATAGTCTATCGTTTATGATATCTCCGAAAAAAATTAAATATTTAGAATAAACACTTTTTGACTTTTTGAACATATGCTAATAGAGTACATTAGAATATACCGGGTGATTCAAAATAGATGTTACAGCGATTATCTCATAAACTAAACTAGTATGTTGTGGCCGTCACAAGACTTTCTTCTATATTTTCCTATACAAATTCACACAGTAACAATAAAAAAAAAAAAAAAAAAAAATCGATAACTTTGTTTTGAATTATCACACATTTATAGTTCAAGCATTCGTTTTAAAGGTATTGACGAGACCTTTCGAAAGATACCCATCTTGAAAATATACTCCACCCGGGGGGTGGGGGAAGCGATGCCCCCACATGCACAATTTTTTTTTTCCTAATTAACTTCTACTATTATCAATAATTCATATTAGTTTTACAATCATAGGTTAAGAATAACTGTCATTATGTACATGTATACGAAATTTTGTCCTATACTGCCATGCTAAAAATTTAGAAAAAATACGATGACAGCGCCACCTGTTCAGCGATTGATCCCCTTGTTGTTGTTAAATGCAAAAAAAAAATCGATAACTTTGTTTTAAATTATCACAAATTTATAGTTCAACCATTCGTTTTAAAGATATTGACGAGACCTTTCGAAAGATATCCATCTTGAAAATTTACTCCCCTCGAGGAGGGACTTCCTCTCCAGGGGGGGGGGGGGGGCGAGGCCCCTACACATAAAAAAAAAATTTCCCAGTTGACTATCTCTATTATACATAATTCTTGTAAATTTCATAATGATTACTAAAAAATAATTCTCTTTATGCACATTTATACAAAATTTTGTCCTATACCACCATGTTAAAAATTTAGAAAAAGCGGTATGGCAACGCAACCTGTAAGACAATTTTTACAAAAAGTTGATAGGCACTAATTTATGTCAAGGTGCAACTACATACCAATTTGTATGAAATTCTGTGCAGTCATTCCTGAGATACAGTTGCCACAAAATTTTGTCACACACACACACACAGACAGACAGACGGACAGACAGACATTTTCTAAAAATGGTCAAATCGTGCTCTACAGCTCTCAAAACGTGTAAATCCATCAAAAACCCTAGGTCGAAAATTTTTACGAATCCAATACTTTCTTCTATTGAATATAGAAGAAAGTAAAAAGATAGAAATATACTTCCAATTACAAAATTGGTGCAAATTAAGAGCAGATTTCAAATATAGAAATATTCTGGACAAGGGGCTGTATACATATTAAGATACGAAATTTAATTTTTATACAGTCCCTCCTATCATGTGACTCATATTTAGAAAAATATTCTCATCGCTCTAAGAAGAAAAATAAATAAGTTTCTCTCTAAGTCAAAATCTCGCTGAGTTATTGCAATTTGAAAATGATGACTTCCACTTTATTTTCAATTTTGGCATCTATTTTTCGATGCCAAAGAGCTCACTTTAAGAGGTTATCTATGAGATGAGAAAATTAAAAAAAAAGATCCTTCATTTTAAAATAGCAACTAAAATCATTCAAACACATAAAATCAACAGTTTTAAGAACTTAAAGCAAATTTTCATTATTCCGTATTGTTAAAATAAATTACTAGTTAATTTCTTAGGGGGTCACCTACAAATTAAAACACGTAAATACGGGAGGAAAATTCAAAGACTAGCAAAACCGTGTGAAATTTTCGCACTTTATTTCTTTTGGAAAAAATTTAATGACTTCGGCTCTTTAACAATTCCATTCCAACAAGGTTGAAAAGTGTTAATAACTTAGTTTTGTCTGTCTGTCCATCCGTCTTTTTGTCTGTCCGCGCTCTAACTCCCGTGAATATTCATGGAATTTCCTGCAGCTAATATGTTATTTTGAGTTGACTATCGGATGTTCCTTATTGAAAATGGAATGAGTACCTCTGCTAGTTTGTATACAGGGACACCCGAAAGTATTCCAAAGCATTGCGTTCTAGGAAAAATATTTCTATAAACCAAATTTTAATTACTTTGCATAAATCTTAATGAAATTGAAATATGTTATTCATACGCACAAAATAATGCTTTCTATAGTGTACAGTACGGTTAACATTAGATTTACAGGGCACATAAAAATATTCAGTTAAGTAAAGGGATTTATTGGACATTTGCTGGAATTGCATTTTCGTTTACAATAAATGTTTTCTAACAATTTTTAACTGTGAATATGATTTCAATTTAGCATACTTTTTTTGTCTGACTGTCTATCTGTCCGTCTTCCCGCCCCCAGTGTCCGAAAATATTTTTAGAAATTAAAAAAAAATGATATATGTTATTTAGGTTTACTATGGAATATTCCCTATTTAATATGGCATTAATAGGTCCTCTACAATTGGTTTATGTTCAGGAACGCACAAAAAAGCCAATGCATTGCGTTTTGGGATAGGCATTCTTATAAATTACATTTAATTAACTTTCTATTGTAAAAATCATAAAGAAATTCATATTTATTGTTAATATTGTAAAATAATTTTTTGCCTAGAACATAATATGGTATTGATGTATAATTTTATATCGGGCGGGGGGGGGGAGGGGGGGGGGTTACTGCCCTTCTGTTGAATTATATAGCCTAAATTTATTACAACAAAAATCAAGTTTGTTATTAATTTCCTTGAAACTTACAAATCTTGATCAACTTTTCAAGTGGCAACTAGATATGGAATTCAAAGTACCAAATTTGAATTTCCTTCAGTTATTTGTTGTTAAATTATGTTGAAAATTTATATATATATATATAGATCAACCACTAAACTTTCGTATTCAGGAGGCCTCAAAACGGAATATTATACAGAAAAAAATCGATCTCCAAAAACTACTTTGTTTCCAGTACGAGTATCAGTTTTGTGTCAGTAGTGTTCTACGACATAAGAAAAAAAAATGCAGCAAAGCACTTACGTCAATCACATTTAATAAAAAAAGAATGTTTACCTTAATTTTGGGTAGCCCTGCATATTGTCAATAAACTATATACACATGACTTTCTGTTCGTAAATTTAGTGTTATATGTAAAACACGTAACACAAAAGGAAATACACTTCTAGCAATTCCCAAGTATAGCTCCAATATATCCAAATACTCTTTGTAACCCTGTAAATGAATGATGAATGGTCGCTATACCACAATCTACACAAAACATGCTTTTATGCGTACAAAAATCATTTCTTTTCATTTTGTTTAAGGCAGCCTATAGATAGATGTCACATTGTACATATGAGGAAATTCGCTCACAGATGTGAGGTATTTTAATTCTCTTGGATGACCTTGTACACAACCATTTGTCTGATCACCACGAATAGCTTAGTGTAGCATCGCTATATGATACGGATTTAGAATATGGAATTTGGACATCCTCCTATTATTTGTTCTTGAGATATGCTAATAACACTAACACACACACACAGAAAAAGAGAGAGAGAGACAAGAGACCAACCGCTAAAAACATGATTTTTGAATTCAAACGATCTGAAAACGTGCCAATATAACAAAAGCTAATTTTCAGAAATTTGACTCAAAAACAATAATTTCTCTATACCGTATATTTGGATAAGAGAATGTATAAAGGAAAAGAAAGAAAAATGAATTTGAAAATCCCCTTTTAGTACATAAATTATTCATAAATTTTATTTGTTAAATTATCAGTGAGTATTCTCGTGTGTATTTACTAGGGGGAAGACAGACATTACATCTTTCCCTGAATGAAAAAGAATCCCCCCCCCCACACACACAATCGCTGATCAATTTATGCTTTATTACAAAGCTGTAGTAATTACAATTTCTTACTTTTGATACAACCCCTTAAAACTTCGCAAAAAATGCTGGAATTTTCAAATTGCAATAACTCAGCGAAATTTTCACTAAGAAAGATGATTTTTTTGCCCTTAGACCGAGAAGAATATTTTCTAAATATAAGTTATATGATAGGAGGGTCCATATAAAAATTAAATTTCGTATTTAATATGTATACAGCCCCTTGTACAAAAAAATGCCATATCTGAAAACTACTCTTAATTTGCACCAATTTTGTAATTGGAAGTACGTTTCTATCTTTCTAATTTTACGAGATAACCGCTGTAACATCTATTTGGAATCACCCGGTGTATATATATATATATATATATATATATATATATACATATATACAGTTTAGCAAGGCAATAGAGTACAGTATATTACAAAAGCATTCAGAAATATCAAACGACCAAAAATTTATATATATGTATATATGTAAAGAAAAAAAAAAAAACGAAAATTAAAAAACAGCCGGAATTAATTTGTCGAACAAAGTTCTCAATATAGGAAATCTTAGAGAAACTTACACTCATCAATGAATTAAAAATGCTTGACTCTGGTGATATATTTCATTAATTAATCAAATTATTTCATTAATTTCATTAATAATAAAATTAAAAAACAGACAGAATTAATTTGTCGAACAAAGTTCACGAAATAGGAAATCTTAGAGAGACTTACACACATCACTGGGTTAAAAATTATTGACTTTGGTGATATATTTCATTAATAAAAGAATTATTTCACTAATTTATCAAATTATTTCATTAATTTCCTTAATGATAAAATTAAAAAGCATCCGGAATTAATTTGTCGAATAAAGTTCTAGGCATAGGAAATTTAAGAAAGACTTACACTCACCAATGGAATAAAAATGGTTGACTCTAGTGATATATTTCATTAATTAAAAAAATCATTTAATTAATTTACTTAATAATAAAATTAAAAGACAGCCGGAATTAATTTGTCGAACAAAGTTCTGGGTATAGGAAATTTTACAGAGACTTACACACATCACTAGATTAAAAATGATTGACTTTGGTGATATATTTCATTAATAAAATAATTATTTCGTTAATTCATCAAATTATTTCATTAATTTCATCTAAATATATAAAAGAGTACTTTCACTCACCCATTCACTATCTCACTGACTCACTGACTCATCAACCCACAGCAAAATCTACTGGAGCCACTGACTCGAAACTGCGTCAGATAATAAAACATATAGTGAAGCACCCCCTAAAAAGGGATTTTGCAAAAAACGCACCCCAAGAGGGAAAGCAGGGAAGAACGTGATTTCGCAAAAACCTTCATATCTCAAAGAAAAATCAGATATCCGTAAAATTTTTCTTTAAAAAAGTAGCTAACACAAATACCTAAAAACCAATATCTGGATTTTTAGAAATTCGGTTTACAAGAGGGAGTGCGTAGCAAGATGTGATTCCACCTGCACGAAAAGTGATTTCAGAAAAAATCTTCATGTCTCAAAGAAAAAAACAGATATTCGAAAAATTTTAGCTTTAAAATATAGCTAACATAAATACATAAAAATCAGTTTCTGGAATTTTAGAAATTCGGCCCCCAAGTGGGGACAGGAGGCAAAACGTGATTACATATAATCCTTGATATCTCAAATTAAAAAAAATCAGATACACGTAAGATTTTTGCTTTAAAATATAGCAAACACAAATATCTGAAAACCAATTTTTGAAATTTTAGAAGTCCAGTCCCCAAAGGGAGGGGGAGGAAGCAAAACGTTATGTATATTATACATCTATATAGCTTTAAAATTAGCTATTTAAATCGTTAATTGTTGCTAAAAATGTTTAAGAGTTAATTCTTTTTCCAACATATAATAAAATATATTTCATGCGAATAAAAAAATAATAATAATAAATATTAAATGTAAAATTTGCGTGTGCATTTGACAAAATGGCGTCATTGTTAAAATTAAATAATAAAAATAAAAATCCAGCAAGTTTCTTCAAATTTTGTTTCATAACCTTTTTTAACATACCTCAATTTTAAATTTATCTTTAATAGTTTTTTTTTTTTTTTTCTGGCACGGATAGTACGCTTGGAATGAAAGCTAATTCAGCATTATGTTAAAGAACTTTACTTATCCTGGGTATTTTTTAAAATTTTGGCACTGAAGTAGATAGAACATTTTTCGCCAAGGACTCAATTTTCACGACAGCCACTTTAAGCCAAGTACTCCATAAAAAATATTGTTTCAAATTTGTAAATAATTATAGTTGTTTTTGTGTGATTTCATTCAATGAGGCTTAGTTAGATCATAAAATTATAATTTTCTGCATTTCTGATTAATAATAAAATTAAAAAAAACATCCAGAATTAGTTTGTCGAATAAAGTTCTCGACATGCGAATTCTTAGAGAGACCTACACTCATCAATGGAGTAAAAATGATTGACTATGGTGATATAATTTCATTAATTCATCAAATTATTTCATTAATTTCATTAATTATAGAATTAAAAAACAGCCAGAATTATTTTTTCGAATAAAGTTCTCCACATAAGAAATCTTAGAGAGACTTACACTCATCAATGGATTAAAAATGATTGACTCTGAAGATATATTTCATTAATAAAAGAATTATACCATTCATTCATTAAATTATTTCATTAATAATAAAACTAAAGAACATCCTGAATTAATTTGTCGAATAAAGTTCTTGACATAGGAAATCTTAGAGAGATTTACACTCATCGATGGATAACAAATGATTGACTCTGAAGATATATTTCCTTAATAAAAGAATTATACCATTCATTCATTAAATTATTTCATTAATAATAAAACTAAAGAACATCCTGAATTAATTTGTCGAATAAAGTTCTTGACATAGGAAATCTCAGAGAGATTTACACTCATCGATGGATAACAAATGATTGACTCTGAAGATATATTTCATTAATAAAAG
Source organism: Salticus scenicus (assembly GCA_963930645.1). Classification (NCBI taxonomy): domain Eukaryota; kingdom Metazoa; phylum Arthropoda; class Arachnida; order Araneae; family Salticidae; genus Salticus; species Salticus scenicus. The sequence continues at coordinate 64,265,945 of OZ005661.1, read as the reverse complement.
AATTATACCATTCATTCATTAAATTATTTCATTAATAATAAAACTAAAGAACATCCTGAATTAATTTGTCGAATAAAGTTCTTGACATAGGAAATCTTAGAGAGATTTACCCTCATCGATGGATAACAAATGATTGGCTCTGGTGATATATTTCATTAATGCATCAAATTATTTCATTAATTTCATTAATCATAAAATTAAAAAACAGCTAGAATTAATTTTTTCGAGTAAAGGTCTCGACATAGGAAATCTTAGAGAGACTTACACCCATCAATGGATTAAAAATGATGGACTCTGGAGATATATTTCATTAATAAAAGAATTATATCATTCATTCATTAAATTATTTCATTAATTTCATTATTAATAAAATTAAAGAACAGCCTGAATTAATTTGTCGAATAAAATTCTCGACATAGGAAATCTTAGCCAGACTTACATTCATCAATGGATTAAAAATTATTGACTCTGGTGATATCCTTCATTAATAAAAGAATTATTTCAATTATTCGTCAAATTATTTCATTAATTTCATTATTAATAAAATTAAAAAACAGCCGGAATTAATTTGTCGAATAAAATTCTTGACGTAGGAAATCTTAGAGAGATTTACACTCATCAATGGATTAAAAATGGTTGACTCTGGTGATATATTTCATTAATTCATCAAATTATTTCATTAATTTCATTAATAATAGAATTAAAAAACATCCAGAATTAATTTCTTCGAATAAAGGTCTCGACATAGGAAATCTTAGAGAGATTTATACTCATCAATGGATTAAAAATGATTGACAAATATATAATAAGTATATAAATGAGGGGTGTATTAAATTTCATTTTAAATACACTAAATTTAGTTACTATGCACACAGATACAAAGTATACTGCTTGCAGATATATTTGATGCTTCGATTGGACTGAAATGTTTAATAGCTAATTGCGTTACTGTTCCTTTATTCATTGATATTTCAATGTGAAATACTGGACAACAGCTTTTCGAAAATAAAAATAATATATATATATATATATTATAAAATTATCTTAACTAATGCTGTAAAAGATAAAATAATAATAATAATAATAATAATAATGCGAATAATAATAATAAATACAGGAAAAAAAAATTTTATACTGAAATTTATTGTAAAAATTCTAATCGCATCTCGTTTCAAGATTAGTCTTACCCATTGATTTTTTTAATATAGATGATCAACAATTAATTGTAATCTTATTACTATTATTATTTATTTTATTTTTATTTATTTATTTATTTTTCAGAAACGGTCTCATAATTTCTCTTTCATAAAATTTATACACAAAAGCATTAGAAGATTACATTATATACACAAAAGCAGATATACACAAATCACAGATATACACAGATTACAGATATACACAAAAGCATTAATATTGTCATATTGAAATTAAAAAAAAAAAATAATTAATCAATTTAACTTTTAGAAAATACATCATATTTAAATTTTACTGACCTTTATTTAAATTTTAGTGTTTTTCTACTGTTGAGATATTTTTGCACATAAAAAAACTCATAAAGAAGATGGGATACATATAATAAGTAGCTTTTTTTTTTCATATAATTAATAATAATTATTGTTATTAAATGTACATGGGCTTGTTATTTATTTTCAGTTTTTTGAAATATCTTGAAAAGTTTTTAAAAATACTTTAATTTTTGATGTACGTTACAAAATTATATCTTGAAAAAAAAAAAAAAAAAAAAAAAAAGAAGAAAGAAAGAAAGAAAGAACTATCAGCGAAATTTAAACCATACAAAATTTATTGCATTTCATATTAAATTCTATTTGAGAAATATTACTACTATTTTTTACCAATAAAATTTCGGAACACTGATGTCTGAAGCAATTAAAGCTATTCGAAAATTAAAAGATATAGTAAAATCTGTACTGCAAATTTTCATAAGCATTACTAGATAATTTTAGTATATTTTTCAGTTATAAAAAATTTAAGCACAACGTTTAATTTTTTCAAAGATATTTTTCAAGATTTTACTATCGTAAATTTGAAATAAATATTTTTATTTGTTTATTTATTTATTTTAAATGAAAAAATATTTGAAAATGCTACTCACTTTCTACAGCTTTATTGAATCCAAGAGATTTATCTTTGGAAACTGATTATGTTTACACTAAGCTAAATGCTTTATGATTCAAACGCTTCACTTAAACAAGTTTCAAAACCGCGCCACTGAGAAACTTTCTCTAGCGTTCCGAACACGTGAAAGTGTTACAATTCCGACACTGTTTTTAGATTTCTCCTCCTTTGCTGGCCAATTCAGGTAGAGGTCAGTATGCCATCTAGCGGAGAGAGAAATTATTTCTGCGTATTGTTTATTTAAAATGAGAGTTTGAGGGATGGAATAGTAATGAGATAACAAATATTGATCGAGTTGCTTCCGCTTCCAATAAAACTAGTATTTTGGGGGCTTCACAAAACTTTCATCTATATTTTCTTGTACACATAATTTAGACCAAAATAGCCACCCTCTACATTGTAAAAACTCGAAAAATAATATAGAGGGGCACTCATACGACTTTCTCTTATCCTGCATTTTAATGCTATAAAGAACAATTGTTAGCTAAAGGGTAAGATAACAAGTACTGTATATACTGTAGAGGGTACCCAGTGTAGAGGGTACCCAGTGTTGCCAGATAGTTGACAGTCAATTTCCCCAAACAGGCTTTCAAATTTTCCCAAATCAGAGTTTTTTTTTTTTTTTTTTTTTTTCTAAAAAAATCTCCAACTTAATTTCTACTTAAAAAGTAAATTAAAAAAAAAAAAGTTAAAATATTTAACAGATTTAAGCCAAAATTTTCTCCAAATGACGCTCTTGAAAAGAAATCCCCATATACAAAAATAACCTTTATATACACACTAGTTATCCGAAAATTTTAAATCTGCGTAACATACTTTAGTGCTGAAAATGTACGTAAGATGGGCTTTCATTGTTAAGATATCCTGAGGATGGTCTGGGGAGAATGGGTACCTTCAGCTTCAAAAGCCCCTGCATGCTAAATGAAACTGTTAAAAGTCCCTACGCGTATGGACAAATCCCTACAGTTGGTAGTGCTGTAAATTTAACAGTTAGACCAAGTCAAAAAAAAAGTTGAAAAATTCCCCAGATTTCTCCTTAAAACTTTCAAAAAAAACCTCGAAATTCCCCACAAGCATTCAGTTTCCAAAATTGTCCCCAGAAGCTCAAAAAATCCCCCAAAATGGGGACAAAATTTCCAATCTGGCAACACTGTATAAACCTACGTTCACAAAGAATCCAAACTAAGTTTAGAAACAGTCTTATGTGGCAAATAATTCCGTGTAATAAGGACTGCCTCCCCCCCCCCCCACACACACACACACCCATCAACCACCGTTTGAATATAATTCTACATTTATATAGAATTCAAAGCTCTCATTAAATTTAAATGTTTATTCCAAACTATATAGACAACTTTCACCTGCCTTTCAACTTTTACAACCTCCTATGAACTTCAAAATACAACATTTTAATTGCTTCCGATTATTTGTTTCTAAGTTACGCTAATAACAGACATACACAAAGATCAACCTTAAAAACTTGACTTTAGTACTCAGAGAACCTCAAACACCGCAATTTTACCAAAAACAAGAGCTGAAATTTTAGCTTAAAAAATAATTATTTAAAGATAATATTAGTTATTTAAAGATAAGAGGAGATACTTTGTGCTAGTAATATTAAAGGAAAGTAACACAAAGTTAAAAGGAACTCAAAGAAACTTAAAGAAAAACTTACAAAAATTAGCAACTATGCCTTTCTTGGGAAATCTTATTTGTACCACACTTGCTTTGCAAACTCCAGGGTTTTAATTTTCATTCTCCTCGTTCTTTTATTTATTTTTACATTTTATTTTATTTTATTTTATTTATTTAAACGTTCGTACTGATGAAAGTACTTTATAAGTTTCGAAACGACCGATTGCTAGTTCTTAAATTTCTTTAATTCGTACTTTTTTTTAATGTTGTTTAATTCTCCTTTAATATTTTATTTAACATATGGGATTAAGAATTAATTTTTATTCCTGAGCAGTTTTCCTGGACATTGTAAAATACAGTAAACCCCCATTTACCAAATATATTCAAGAAAAAAAAAAGGTTTTCGCTTTATTGGTAGTCCTGTATGCCTTCTATAAATTATGTACACACCACATTATATATTTAAATATAGTCCTATATTAATAACATACGGCACAACCTGAAATGAACTTGCCTGAATGAACCGCCGGGGTTCCTTGTGAACCCACTCAGATCTTGTACCGATCCTCGTGAAGATGCAAGCCCTCCTTCTGTATTTTGTCTTCCTCTGGTGAAGGTAAGCGGCTGTCTCGACAGCTGTAGGAACTTCCAAAGCACGTGATGATGATGATGATGATGATGAACTTCTAGCAATTTCCATATATAGCTCCACCATATATCAGTTTTTTGGGTAGCCTTGTAAAAGAATGGTAAATGACTTTCATACTACATTCTACATGAAACATGCTTTTATGCATATAAAAGATATATGTTCATTTCATGTGTTTAGTGAAGCCTATAAATGTTAAATTGTGCTTACCAAAAGTTTCGCCCATAGACATAATGTATTTAAATTATTAAGGATGTCCCTACATCTTTTTTTTTTTTTTTTTTCTTAATCTCAACGAAAAGTTTGGTATAGCGTCCTTATATGATACAAATTTAGAATACCGAGCTTGAACATCCTGTTACTATTTGTTCTTGGGATATGTGGATAACAGACACGCCCACTCAAACACACACAGACACACAAAACAACCGCTAAAAACCTGTTTTTCAGATTAATGGCACCTCAATACGTGTAAGTGTAACAAAAACTCAATCTCGGAAATTTGACCCCAAAACAACAGTTTTTCTGCCATATAAAATATGGGTAAGAAAAAGTAAAAATAAATAAATAAATGATGGTGCTTATTTATTTATTTATTTATTTATCATTATTGTTATTATTATTATTATTATTATTATTATTATTATAAATACTAATATCCTTTTGAAATGAAAGAAGAAAAAATACTTCGATAACTTTATTTCAATTTATCATAGATATATGGATCAACCATTTGTTTTAAAGGTATCATCGAATCCTTTTAAAAGATACTCGTATTTAAAATTTACATTCTCAGTGCGGTTAGTGGGATGGCGTTTTTCTTTCATATACAAAAATTTTATCCTGATTGAATATTGCTTTAATAAATAGAATTTTTCAATTTCACAATCCTTGGTTAAGAATAATCCTAAGTGCACATATTTTCTTCTTACTGTTACAATTATGAATAATTCTGATTAATTCATTTGTTAAAAATAAGTCTCATTATGTACATTTATACGAAATTTTATCACATACTGCCATATTAAAAATTATGAAAGAACGTGGTGATACGTTACCGGGTACATGACACTTTGGTCCCGCCGTTTTGGTCCCGCCATTTTGGTCCCGATGTCAGGAATAATCATAGTACCACAGAGAAAAAGCGAAATTCTTTTTTCATATTTTGAATTCTTGTCATTTGACTTGAAAACAAGGGGGTAGGAAAAGTCAAAATTATTATCATTATTATTATTATTATTAATTTGTAACAAAAAGTTGTCGTAACAAATAAAACTGAAAAGCGTCTAAAAATTTGAGATTTCGATTTTTACTTTGTACGATAAAGGATAAAGGACAACAAATACATGAAGGAACTTCGGGCAAAAGAGGACTTAGACAAATTTTTACAATTAGAGAATTAAATATCTACAACCTTTGTTGAAAATGGTGTAACAATAGGATACATTGAACAGAAAATTTATTATTTCGGAGTGAATTTTGAATGATAAAGGGTATTAGATATCATCGAAGATCTAAGCATTGTTAATTTATCAAAGTCCTGAAAATTTTAGTTTAAATAAAATACAAGGTTTTTAAAATAAAACACTGTAATGCGGCTCTTAAATATCACGAAAATGAAACGTGTCTCTCTCTCTCTCTCTCACACACACACACACATATATATGAATAAATTCATATGTAAATTCAAAAACTTCATAAATGATCACAATCTTATGATTATGAAGAAGAGTCTATCATGAGAGCAGGTCAATAATTAGTTCTTTGAAAGAAACAGAATTTTGTCACTAAAAGCAAATTGTATTTAATATCCTAAGATTTTCTTTCTTTATCCCTTTTTTTAGCAAAATTTTTCTGTATTTTATTTTTTTAAAATAAATTCAAGCTTTATCAATAAATATATTCAAATGGGGATTCTTTTTTAATAAGAAGGTACTGTTATTACTGTTAGCAATACTTTTAAAATCACAAACTTTTGTCACTAATAGTAAATTCAAAACCAAATTACAATTAAAGTAAGTTAAATCGAAATCAAATGGAAAAAAAAAAAAAATCTCAATTACAAAAAAAAAAAAAGAGAGAGAGAGAGAGAGAGAGAGAAAAGAAAAGAAAGTGCAATTGCATAAAAAAAAGGGATAATATATTAAATGTTCGTAAAAAATCAGAACAAAATTCTCCGAATCTCAGTGGCTAGGAAGCAATTAAATGTCGAAAATTTATGTATTTACCTATAAGATATTCCTTAATTAAAAACTAAGAGCACTTCAATTTTCCCGTATCAACAAACAGGCTATCATATTAAAAACCTGATATATATTTTAAAAATAGCAAAAAATTAGCGGGACCAAAATGGCCAGGGACCAAAATTTCCTCGGGACCAAAACGGTAGGGCCAAAATGGCGGGACCAAAGTGTCCTGCTTCGTAGGTTACCTATTAAACGATGTCTACTAAAAATTGATGGCCATCAATTTTTGCCATGGTGCAACTAAATATAAATTTTCAAGAAATTTGTATCACAACTTCTTGATCGAAAACTGCCAAAAGAAAATTTGTCGTACACAGACAAACGAACATTTTCTAAAAATTCATCAGATCGTGTTCAAGAAATCTGAAAACGCGCAAATTAATCGAAAACCGAAAGTTGAAAATTTTTACGTATCCAATATTTTCTTTTGAATAATAAATAAAGTAAAAAATAATAAAGAATAGAAAATATTCGAAAAAAAAAAAAAAAAATATATATATATATATATATATATATATATATATATATTTTAAATAAATACATATAATTAAAAACCACGTGCGAAATAACTATTTAAAAGAGTAAAATCCGCTGTAAAAGGCACGTTAAAAATATTTAAAAGAATTTTAAAAGGTCAAAAAACAGTTAGACAACATGTTTCGTGCTTATTTACTAGCACATCATCAGGTCTCGTTAGTTAATGAAAGCCACCGAGCTTTATCTTGTTGTTCTAAGAAAGGCTGCCATAGGGTTGCTAAGTCTTTACTCTGATTCTCGTTGATGCATTTATCGCCAAATTTCCAAATCATGATCTTTTCGTATATGTCTAATGTGTATTCGGTGTGGGGGGTTGCTAGAATTTTACATTCTTCCCACTTTGGCTGGGCTTCTTTATTGTCGAGTAAAAGTTGCTTTAATGCCGTGTTTCCGTACAATGATTTAATGGAATGTTTATGTTCTTTAATCCTTTTACTCAAATTGCGCTTTGTTTTGCCAATATAATAAGATGTTATATTATTGATTGAGATGGGGATTGCATATACGCCGCCAACTTTTGTTTTTTTGTCACGATCGGATATTATCAGATTTTTCAATGTTGAGGTTTTAAAAGCAATATTATATCCAATATTTTTAAATTGTCGTATTACGGGATGGAAACCTTTATTAAATGAGATTGCGCCAATAAATCTACTAGTTTCGTTTCCAGTTTTTAGATTCGTATTGTTAAGCCGGTTTATTATTCTGCGTTTCAACTTATTAAATATTGTGATATTGTAACCTTCATTAAGCATAGTCTTTTTAATTAAGTTTAATTCTTTATCTGAGGAGGATTTATAGGTGCAATGTGTGAAGGCTCTATTAATTAATGGTGTAATGGCGTTGAAAAGTAGTTGTTTAGATGTGTAAGAGTTAACAGGTGCTATGGTGAGGGGGGATGTTGGTTTGTGATAAACTTCAGTCCAGATATAGTACTATTATCATGATTTCTATGTATCAATACATCGAGGAACGGTATGACTCTATCTTTTTCTTTCTCGATTGTGAGATTTACAGAATCAAAAATGTTGTTCATATTGTTTACTAGGGTTAGAAGGCTATTATGTGTATATTCCCAAATTATGTAGATGTCGTCTACATATCTCTTATAGAAGGAGGGTTTAAGTATGCTATTTGTTAAAACTGTATTCTCAATATGTTGCATGGTTATTTCACCAAGAGTAGGTGCTAAACATGATCCCATTGGTGTACCTGTGGTTTGTTGATAAATAGTGTTATTAACTCTAAAGTGATTGGTTTTAAATATCAGGTTTAAACTGGCTTCTATGAATTTAACATGCTTACTTAAGTTATTGTGATTATTGCACTTGTCAATAATTATATCTTTAACTGCATTAAGTGGAACTGATGGGTAAAGAGACTTTACATCTAAGCTGTAGAATTTAGCAGTAGGTTGTAGTTTAATTTTATGGATCTCTTCTAAAAAATTCAAACTTGAAACGGTTACGTATGGCGAGTCGTTTATAAGCGGTTTAAGTAATGTATACTTAAACCGCTTATAAACGACTCGCCATACGTAACCGTTTCAAGTTTGAATTTTTTAGAAGATATCCATAAAATTAAACTACAACCTACTGCTAAATTCTACAGCTTAGATGTAAAGTCTCTTTACCCATCAGTTCCACTTAATGCAGTTAAAGATATAATTATTGACAAGTGCAATAATCACAATAACTTAAGTAAGCATGTTAAATTCATAGAAGCCAGTTTAAACCTGATATTTAAAACCAATCACTTTAGAGTTAATAACACTATTTATCAACAAACCACAGGTACACCAATGGGATCATGTTTAGCACCTACTCTTGGTGAAATAACCATGCAACATATTGAGAATACAGTTTTAACAAATAGCATACTTAAACCCTCCTTCTATAAGAGATATGTAGACGACATCTACATAATTTGGGAATATACACATAATAGCCTTCTAACCCTAGTAAACAATATGAACAACATTTTTGATTCTGTAAATCTCACAATCGAGAAAGAAAAAGATAGAGTCATACCGTTCCTCGATGTATTGATACATAGAAATCATGATAATAGTACTATCTGGACTGAAGTTTATCACAAACCAACATCCCCCCTCACCATAGCACCTGTTAACTCTTACACATCTAAACAACTACTTTTCAACGCCATTACACCATTAATTAATAGAGCCTTCACACATTGCACCTATAAATCCTCCTCACAAGTAAACCTTCTCTCCTTTGATACCGGTTTTCTGGAAACCTATATATTTTCTGAAAGCTTATGCCACAAGTAGAAAAACTGTGAAATCTTAGGGGCAGAGGGATAAGCGTTTAGGAGTTATAGGACATAAAATGTTTGAAAGATGACACCAAAAGTCGCTGAAATGTTCTTTTCACGTATTTATATGAACTAATAATATGGTAAGAAGGTGGAGGTATCATTATAAAGGAAGAAACAACTCGTTGAAAAGAAACAGTATACGTTGGGATACTTGCTACTGACTTCAAACGAAGTCCATTACAAGAGACAATCAGTATACAATTCACCAAATAAACAGTGAGACGGGCAGAAAGACAGTTCACAATGGGCACATTTTACAAAAGCGATAGCCGCACATTTGCAAACTCATCATTTGTTAATGGATTGAAGCAGTAATCCATTGGCGCAATCCACATTCCAGGTTTGTCGTCCAAGTAAGTATCCGCTTTTATAAAAAGCATACTTAATCAAGTTCTAGAAACGAGGAGCATTGAACTGATATAGGGAAAAAGACTGCAGGGCCAGAAAACTATTGCGGTGCCAGATGTGCTCATGTGTCTCGATAATAATTGTTTCCATTATGTAAAGAACAAAAGATTTCTAGTGTCTGAAAAAATGAATATCCAGAGGCTAAATCTTTCCTGTACATCCTTCAGGTACCAATTCTTTTTGTAGTACTTTACCATCAAGTACTTCGGAAGCAGACAATGCATGATCTTTGTTAGAACACGATGAATCCACTAAAAGCAGAATTTTCTTCCTGTCATTAGCCATACTTGACCAAAATATGTCATGACAGAAGTGGAGATTGTGACTGTTGCGACGAGCATTGCTGTTCCTTATAGACACCATCATCTTCGAAGTCCATATCCTAGTCCGTTCTTCTCCATCGCCTCTAGCAAACCCTAATGTCCGGCAAACAACCCTAATGTCCCTTCCACAATCTCCCTATCATTTTCCAGGAGAATAATTATGTGTTTTATCATCTCCGATTCCTGAATGTTCGGAGACCGATTACTTGTTCCGAATCGGGAGACCAAGGCCACCACAACGACTATAGTATCCATATAATAAGAAGCAATGTAAGAAGAAGACATACAATACGTTAGTACTTGACAGCAATATACGGGAACATACAAGGAATAGAGACGTTTTTATGGGAATATGTCCCTCTATACACACTTTACTGATACTTTGTGGGCCCTGTATCTCCTAAATGCTTGTCCCTCTGCCCCTAAGATTTCACAGTTTTTATACTTGTGACATAAGCTTTCAGAAAATATATGGGTTTCCGGAAAACCGGTATCAAAGGAGAGAAGGTTTACTTGTCAGATAAAGAATTAAACTTAATTAAAAAGACTATGCTTAATCAAGGTTACAATATCACAATATTTAATAAGTTGAAACGCAGAATAATAAACCGGCTTAACAATACGAATCTAAAAACTGGAAACGAAACTAGTAGATTTATTGGCGCAATCTCATTTAATAAAGGTTTCCATCCCGTAATACGACAATTTAAAAATATTGGATATAATATTGCATTTAAAACCTCAACATTGAAAAATCTGATAATATCCGATCGTGACAAAAAAACAAAAGTTGGCGGCGTATATGCAATCCCCATCTCAATCAATAATATAACATCTTATTATATTGGCAAAACAAAGCGCAATTTGAGTAAAAGGATTAAAGAACATAAACATTCCATTAAATCATTGTACGGAAACACGGCATTAAAGCAACTTTTACTCGACAATAAAGAAGCCCAGCCAAAGTGGGAGGAAAGTAAAATTCTAGCAACCCCCCACACCGAATACACATTAGACATATACGAAAAGATCATGATTTGGAAATTTGGCGATAAATGCATCAACGAGAATCAGAGTAAAGACTTAGCAACCCTATGGCAGCCTTTCTTAGAACAACAAGATAAAGCTCGGTGGCTTTCATTAACTAACGAGACCTGATGATGTGCTAGTAAATAAGCACGAAACATGTTGTCTAACTGTTTTTTGACCTTTTAAAATTCTTTTAAATATTTTTAACGTGCCTTTTACAGCGGATTTTACTCTTTTAAATAAATATATATATTTGCATAGCTGCCAATATTTTAATTTATTCTGGAGTAATTTTAGCCCCGCCTCTAATTCGTACCATTTATTTTTTTAAAGTAATTTTTTCTTATTTTATCCAAGTTATGTGTTGAAGAATATTTTTCTATAAATAAAGTGGTGCGAAATAAAGGCGGGGCTAAAAGTACTCCGGAATAAATTAAAATATTGGCAGCTATGTATTTGGTGTAATTCCACTCGACTTTCTGAACAATTAAGTAATTAACGGTCGTTTAAATAAATTAAAGTAAGAGAAGTCATTAAAAAAACAAAAGAAAATTTTATAATACGGTGTTTGAGTATTTTGTTCCATATAGTAAGTTCTTTAATTTAACGTTATTGCATTTCAAATAATTTCAGCCTATAGGTCATAATGATTAAAAAATTTTCTTTGTGTTCCTGTAAAAATCTATGAGTTCTAGATTTACCTAAATCTAAAAAGTTAGTGCGACGATGACCTATAGCATGTGTATATTTTTACAGCTCAATCCAATATGGTATTTAGACGCTATCGCACTTTAAATAATTTTAGTCCCTAAACCATAATGATAAAGAATTTTTCTTTGTGTCCCTGTAAAAAAAAAAAAAAAATAATAATAATAATAATAATAATAATAATAAGTGCTAGATTTACCAAAATCTATTCAGTTCGTACTACAGTGATCCATAATATACGTACCAACTTTCATTTTATTCGAATGAAACATTTTGACGCTATTGTTTTCACTCACATATATACACACGCATATATATACAGAGTAATTCAAGGATGATGGGACAAACTTTGAGGGAAGGTAGGACACATTATTAGGACTCAGAATTGCATAGAAACCCATGTCCCCAAACGTTATTTTAACCCTTTACGGACCATGTGTTTTGGGGGATTTTAACAGAAAGCTCCACCTACTGCCATTGCTTGTGAATGGTGCACTACTTAACAGAAAGGTTCTGTATTTTACTGTTAATCTTACAAAATACACGATAAAAATGTTGTTTCCGAATACTTCACACTGATCGAATGAATGCTTATTTTGTGAATAATTTTCTAGATGTACTGTAATACATGAAATGTAAAACTTACGCAGTAGGCGGAGTTTCAAATACATAGCAAAGTGTTTCTTTGCAGTAATATTGACATTAAATGCCTAAAATTGCAATCACCATCAGTAATGCAACTAAGCAAAATTGGGGTGATTGGCTGGTAATGCTGCAGGTAGAGAGCTTTAGTATCTATGGTCATTCGTTATCTGCATCTGCTGTAAAGTATAATTTTAAACTGTGTTTTTCGTCGGTGATGGGAGATTTTACTAATAATGAAAAAGCAGACATGCATCTAATGTACGGTGGTGCTAATGGGAACAGTGTAGCAGCGCTACGACTGTATCAGGAACGATTTCCAAACAGGCGCGTGCCGAATCACAAAATGTTTGAACGGTTGCATCGGAACCTTTGTGAAAATGGTACATTTCTCGCTAATTCTGACGCAAGGACTGGAACAAGAACTGCTTGACTTCCAGACATGGAAGAAACCATTCTAAACATTGTGAATGAAACACCCGACACAAGTACAAAGAGATATTGCACGTCGTGTACATGCGAGTCAGTCCACTGTTTGAAGAGTCTTACATGAAGAACATCTATACACCCATTCCATATTCAGAAAGTCCAAGCATTGCAAGTAAGTGATTACCCTCTGTACGTAAAATTCTGCCGATGGTTCCTGCAACAGTGTGCGCTGTAGCAGAATTTATCCCACTTTTCTTCTGTTCTCAGATGAAGCAATTTTTACACAGGAAGGCGTTTTCAAAGTGCACAATACTCATCTGTGGGCAACAGAAAATCCACACGCTATATGCCCACATTCATTACAAAAACATTTATCTGTTAATGTTTGGGCAGGTATTGTGAACGATTCCCTCATAGGCCAATATCTTTTACCAACGCCGCTCAATGGCTGGCTCACGTTATGCTATTTTTCTAAAAGAGGTTTTGCCAGAATTTCTGCAAGATGTTCCAATTGTCGTGCGCAACCAAATGTGGTTTCAGCATGATGGTGCGCTAGAACATTTCGATATGGAAGTGCGCAATTACCTGGATGCCAGTTTTGCAGGGCGATGGATTAGACGGGGTGGGTCAGTCCGGTGGTCACCCGATCCCCAGTTTTATCGAGCATCGATTTCTTCTTATGGAGGCATCTGAAGACCATCATTTATGAGACTCCTGTTGATTCACCAGAGGACCTCGTTACTCGACTGTCCATTGCGGCTGCACAAGTGCGCGAAACACCTGGCATTTTTGGAGCTGTTTGCTATTCCACACTTCCACGCTATCAAGCATGCATTACGACTGGTGGTAGCAATTTTGAATACTTGTTGTACATATTGATGCAAAGAAGCACTTTGTTTTTACTATTTATTAGTTCCCCATCATACTATAGGTACGGGGAACTTAGGTAATCGTGAAAATTTTCGACCTCGGTTTTTTGACTTTTCTACACGTTTTAAGGTGTGAGGAATCCGAAAATGACAAAATTTGTATGGTGTCTGTCTGTAGGGTGTCTGTTAGTCCGTTAGTCCGTTAGTCCGTTAGTCCGTTAGTTCGTTAGTTTGTTAGTCTGTGTACACGATATCTCAAGAACAAATTGTCGCAGAGAGGTCAGATCAGTTTTAAAATGTTACTTTCGACACTGGCAAGAACCCTATTCATTTGCAACATTCGATTTTAAAAACTTCGCAAGTTATTAGAAATTTACGATTTTCTTAACATGGGAGAATAGGACAAAAATTCACTTAAACGTGCATTAAATGGAAACTTTTTACTGTAAAATTGTCAGACCAGTTTTAAAATATCAGTTTTGATGCCGGAATGAACATCAGTAACTATAAATATGCTTCTTTGAAAATTTCGCAAGTTATTGGAAATTTACGAATTTCTTAACATGGTGGTATAGGGCGAAATTTCACATAAACGTCAATTTTGAGAGATATTTTCATCGTAAAGATGTCAGACTACTTTTGAAATATTATTTAGGACACTGGCATGAATATAGATGACTATGAATTTTCCAATATAAAAATTTCGTAAGTTATTGGAAATTTATGAATTTCTTATCACAATAGAATAGGGCAAAATTTTACACAAACATCAAATCTTGAGGGATATTTTCATCGTAAAGATGTCAAACCACTTTTGAAATATTATGTAGGATACTTACATAAATACCATAGAGTATGAATTTTCCAATTTAAAAAAATCGTAAGTTATTTGGAATTTATGATTTACTTAAAATGGCAGAATAAGGCAAAATCGAGCACAAACGTCCATTTTGAGGATCATAAATATATCAGACAATTTCAAAATAACATTTATGATACTTGAATGAACACGATTGACTACAAATATTCTAATGGGAAAATTTCGTAAGTTATTCGAAATTTAAGATTTTATCAACATAGCAAAATGTTGCGATATTTCATATAAATATGCATTTTTGGGATTGTTGCATTGGAAATATTAGCATGAAAAATAAACTACGAAATTGATCCCAATAAAATAAATTAATAGATTAGAATAAGATAAATATGTTGAACTGAATGGTGGGTAGCCTATTAGGTGAGGATTTCGTTCTGTCATTGTGCCAAGCGTTTGGTCAAATTCATTTCTCTTAACATGAATATAATATGTCCTGTACAAGAAATTTATGAGAACATACATATGATGGGGAACTGAGCAGAGTCCACCTATGCCAACTAGTTTTAATACGTTTTTACTTTCGTTTTTTGCACAATGTTTCTTATTTCATATTTAATTTTTTGAGTTATACCTATAAACTAGTTGGCATAGGTGGACTCTGCTCAGTTCCCCACCATATTTATGGTCTCATAAATTTCTAGTGCGAGACATATTATAATCATGTTAAAAAAAAAGGAATTTGACCAAAGCTTGATACAGTGACAGAAAGAAAAATCCCCGCCTAATAGGCTATCCATCGTTGACTTCGATATATTTATCTTATTCTAATCTATTAATTTATTTTATCAGGGTCAATTCCGTTGTTTATGTTTCATGTTACTATTTCCAATCCAATAATCCTCAAAATTCATATTTATATGAAAAAATTGCAATTTCGCTATGTTGATAAAATCGTAAATTACGAATAATTTAGGAAATTTTCCTATTAGAATATTTGTATTCAATCATGTTCAAAAAACTATCATAAATGTAATTTTGAGGTTGTCTAATGTATTTATGATCCTCAAAATAGAAGTTTATGCTCAATTTTGCCTTATTCTGACATGTTAAGTAAATCGTAAATTCCAAATAACTTACGAATTTTTTAAATTGGAAAAATCATAGTCTATGATATTCATGCCAGTAACCTAAATAATATTTCGAAAGTGGTTTGACATCTTTACGATGAAAATATCCCTCAAAATTGACGTTTATGTGAAATTTTGCTCTATTCTGCTATGTTAAGAAATTCGTAAATTTCCAATAACTTACGAAATTTTTATATTTGAAAATTCATAGTCATTAATATTCATGCCAGTGTCCTAAATAATATTTCAAAAGTAGTCTGACATCTTTACGATGAAAATATCGCTAAAAATTGACGTTTATGTGAAATTTTGCCCTATTCTGCCATGTTAAGAAATTCGTAAATTTCCAATCACTTGCGAAATTTTGAAAGTAGCATATTTATAGTTACTGATGTTCATTCCGGCATCAAAACGGATATGTTAAAACTGGTCTGACATTTTTACAGTAAAAAGTTTCCATTTAATGCACGTTTAAGTGAATTTTTGTCCTATTCTCCCATGTTAAGAAAATAGTAAATTTCTAATAACTTACGAAGTTTTTAAAATCGAATGTTTCAAATGAATAGGGTTCTTGCCAGTGTCGAAAGTAATATTTTAAAACTGATCTGACCTCTCTGCGATTATTTGTTCTTGAGATATCGTGTGCACAGACTAACAAATTAACGGACTAACAGACTAACAGACTAACAGACACCCACCATACAAATTTTGTCATTTTCGGATTCCTCACACCTGAAAACGTGTAAAAAAGTCAAAAAACCGAGGTCGAAAATTTTCAGGATTACCTAAGTTCCCCATACCTATAGTATGATGGGGAACTAAAAAGATGTATGATTTAGTAAATTGTTCAACACCTTAATGCTTGTTCCATGACTGTAAAAATTTTCGTATTTGAAACTCCACCTACGTTGTAACTTTAAAATTCCGTGTGTTACAGTATATCTAAAAAATGTTCACAATAATTATATTTATTAAAGCAATGTGCATTATTCGGAAACAAAATTTTTATTATGTATGGTTTTTTGTATGATAAACAATTATAAATAGAATCTCTCTGTTAAATAATACACCATTCAAGAGAAACGTCAGTAGACGGAGCTTACTGGTAAAAAATACAGAAAATACATGGTTCGTAAAGGGTTAAAATGACGTTTGGTGACATGGGTTCCTATGCAATTCTGAATCCTAATGATGTGTCCTACCTCCCCTCAAAGTTTGTCCCATCATTGTTGAATCACCCTGTATATACATCACCGTGAAAAAAGCAAAAATGGTCTCAGAAGACTTAATGCATAGATACACCAAAATCTCAAAGTAAATTTTTGTCATGATTACAAAACTTTTCTTACTTAAGTGTTCGAAAAAAGAGTTGCAGGAATAGGTAACACGAGTTTTTGTTAATGTTTTGTTTATATATATATATAATTTCAGAAAAAAACTAGTTGGCATAGGTGGACTCTGCTCAGTTCCCCATCATATTTATGTTCTCATAAATTTCTAGTGCGAGACATATTATAATCATGTTAAAAGAAATGAATTTGACCAATGCTTGATATAGTGACAGAATAAAATCCCCGCCTAATAGGCTATCCACCGTTAACTTCGATATATATATCTTATTCTAATCTATTAATTTATTTTATCAGGGTCAATTCCGTTGTTTAGTTTTCGTGCTACTATTTCCAATGCAATAATCCTCAAAATTCATATTTATATGAAAAATTTACGATTTCGCTATGTTGGTAAAATCGTAAATTACGATTGATTTACGAAATTTTCCTATTAGAATATTTGTATTCAATCATGTTCAAACAAATATCATAAATGTAATTTTGAAGTTGTCTAATGTATTTATGATCCTCAA
The DNA here is from genome assembly GCA_963930645.1 of Salticus scenicus. Taxonomy (NCBI): domain Eukaryota; kingdom Metazoa; phylum Arthropoda; class Arachnida; order Araneae; family Salticidae; genus Salticus; species Salticus scenicus. The sequence continues at coordinate 64,248,186 of OZ005661.1, read as the reverse complement.
AATGGAAATTTATGCTCAATTTTGCCTTATTCTGACATGTTAAGTAAATCGTAAATTCCAAATAACTTATGAATTTTTTAAATTGGAAAAATCATAGTCTATGATATTCATGCCAGTATCCTATATAATATTTCGAAAGTGGTTTGACATCTTTACGATGAAAATATCCCTCAAGATTGATGTTTATGTGAAATTTGGCTCTATGCTGCCATGTTAAGAAATTCGTCATTTTCCAATAACTTACGAAATTTTTATATTGGAAAATCCATAGTCATTAATATTCATGCCAGTGTTCTAAATAATATTTCAAAAGTAGTCTGACATCTTTACGATGAAAATATCTCTAAAAATTGACGTTTATGTGAAATTTCGCCCTATACTGCCATGTTAAGAAATTCGTAAATTTCCAATAACTTGCGAAATTTTCAAAGTAGCACATTTATAGTTACTAATGTTGATTCCGGCATCAAACCTGATATTTTAAAACTGGTCTGACATTTTTACAGTAAAAAGTTTCCATTTAATGCACGTTTAAGTGAATTTTTGTCCTATTCTCCCATGTTAAGAAAATCGTAAATTTCTCATAACTTACGAAGTTTTTTAATTCGAATGTTGCAAAAGAATAGGGTTCTTGCCAGTATCGAAAGTAATATTTTAAAACTGATCTGACCTCTCTGCGATCATTTGTTCGTGAGATATCGTGTTAACAGACTAACAAACTAACCGACTAACACACTGACACACTAACGGACTGACACACTAACAGACACCCTACAGACAGACACCATGCAAATTTTGTCATTTTCGGATTCCTCACACCTGAAAACGTGTAAAAAAGTCAAAAAACCGAGGTCGAAAATTTTCACGATTACCTAAGTTCCCCATACCTATAGTATGATGGGGAACTAAAAAAATCATACTGTAGTTCAGATACATCTAAATAATTGATCAAAGAGTTTATGTCTAGTAACTCTAGTACGCAAGATGCCCTAATGTACACTGTAAAAAACTATTGTACATTTACTATATTATTTGTATAGAGTCGGTAAATTTAGAATAGTTTTCAGTTAAAAGCAAATATTCCTTAACCACATTTCTTGCGAACATAGAAGCCTCTGCGCATGTACGGACTCAACAAATCTACTGTTAAAATAGGGGAGATAAACTTTTCGTCGAGAGAAAATGAGCGATAAGGGAAAACCGAATGATTAGATGTTTACTAAATCCCAACCTGTCGGTCAACTTGGCACCCCTCCAAGTCTATGGACTCGTCCTCAGTGCTAGACGTATGAAACGTGGTCACACTATAATCAGGATTCTTAATTATAAATATATAGAATAGGTATTGTGAGTCGTTAATACACAGTTGTAATAAAACAAAATTTCAGCAGGAAAATGGCTGCAATTGAGTTGCAACCAATATTTTTTGAAATTTGGTGCACTGTATATTTCAACATTTTAGTAGTGACATTTTATTAGTAAGCGCCGCTGAAATGGAGAACCTTACCTTAGTTCCAAAATATTAGTTGCAGTTAAAATTTGCGTAATATTATTTACGTACTACTACCTACACTTATACCTTTTACTAATTCTTTGAGGGAAGGGGCAAAAGGGTTGTATTATCAGCAAAAGGATTGAATTATTAGCAAAAGGGTTGAATTATTATTTTTAACAGAGTATGTTTGCGGCAACAATTATTTAATATAGATTAGCAATCCTTGCCCATCTTGCTGGTCACTTTATTTATTTATTTATTTCTATTTTATTTATTTTTTAATATTTAAAGCTAAATGTTTTTTAATTTTTTCTTCGATTCTATATTATAATAGTTTGTCAATATATTCTAAATGTTTTTGTACATTAATTTCTGGTTAATTGGTTATATATATATCTATATATATATGTTTGAATGTTGAAATTTCAGGCAAATTTTTAGATCAATTTTCAGCGATGTTTACCATCCCATTAATAAAATGGAAATGACATTTAATTATTTGAATTTAATGTTAATTAATGTCATTATATTTATTAGAAACGATGTTAATTTAAAATATAAGAACATGCATTCACATTAGGGAACATTTTTAGTGTAGGACCCCACTGGCAAAATTTGAAATTTTCAGCACCGAAGTAGCTCGGACATTTCTCGACAATTTCGATAGCTATTTTAATTCATCGTCAAAATGGCAAAATATATTAACAGTTGCTAAGGGGTCGACCTATACGCAAGCGAAATGTGACGTCACTGACCGTCGGTGGAGCCAAACAAAAGATCTTCCACGTTAATTATCCATTGAATTTTTTGTAAAAAATTATTAAAAATTATGGAAAATTATTTCTCGTTTTTAATCCCCATATTTGGATATAATTATAAATTAGTTATCGTGCACATGTGTTAGATTAAGTTATTTTGCTGTCAAATTGATAAAATTTTAATTTTAAATCTCAAAACTCTGTCGTCCTTGGCGTGTTTTGTATTTGGCGATCAAAAACGTAATACGAAAAAACCAAGGTCGAAAATTTTCACGATTACCTAAGTTCCCCATACCTATAGTATGATGAGGAACTAATATACATGCCAGAGGCAGATTTTCGTGATATACACTATACGAAATGTTGTTTCATATTATAAATTGCTCTCTCAACATACATTGTTAAAATAACCATGATTTTTGAAAGGAATTAATGAGTTGAGCGCCACGCGAATTCTTAAGGAAATCCCATTCAGGCCACGTGCGCTGCTTAGAAGCGTGTATGTTTACCGTGTTTCAATAAAATCCATCAAAATGCCTTAATTATATAATCCTATAATAAATAATAATTAAGTAAATTTTAAATAAATTGTCAGTAATTACTTAGAACTATGTAATTTTTTTTAGTTTTATATCATATTTCACACTGTCAGCCACCGGTGGCTGATTTTGCCTAAACGGAAAGTTGAGTGTCAGCCGCCGATGGCAGACATGGCCCTGAAGGTGTTAAATATGTTCGCCCGATTATTTAGTTTTTTTTTTTTTTTTTTTTTTCCGCCAAGGACAACATATATCAAATCTATTCCGCTCTGTAATATATTACTATCTTATAAAATTCTGATGACTTACCTTATACCAGAAACTTTATTTTTTAAACATTTGAAAATAAACTAATTTGACTTCAAATTATGACAGAGTATTTTATCATTTTCCTTTTAATTAATATATGAGTTGGATACTTATTGCGTAAATATCGCCCTTTGAAATGAAATGTTTATCTTTATATTCGATAAAATCTTTTTGTAAAAAAATAGAACCGACTCCAAAAAGCAACTACTATTCAAACAACTAAAAAAAAAAAAACTGGTATGAAAAGAAACTGTAAATTGCGCCTAAAAGTATAAAATAATTTCCTTCGCCAAACAACCTATAACACTACAATTAATCATAACTTTTGAAGTCGGCGCAAAATTAAACAAAATTTAATTAGTTTTTAAAGGTTTGTTTCTAGATCGGTAGCAACAAATGCTATTGTCTCGAATGATCCATTTTCATGTTTCCTTTATTATTTTATCACTGTATACAATTGGTCCATTAGTAGCATCTACATAGAACATTGAACATTCTTCACAATGCGGTATTTATGTTTCTACGAAGTTAGAGTTTCCTTTGCAAATTTGGTATAACTTTGATATAACTATCATCCTTGGTTACTTTTGGATTTGGCGATCAAACGTAATGCAAAAATATACACGCAAGGTGTATATTTTCATAATATATATTGTACGAAGTATTGTTTCATATTCTTGATTACTCTCTTGATATACCTTATCAAAATAATCATGATATCCCAAAGGAATTAAATATGTTTGCCAGATAATTTTGCGATTTTTCTTTCACCAAGGACGTCAGATACCAGCATCTTCGCCAACTTTTGCTGCTTACGAAATCTTATTTGTTTTCTTGAATCAAAGTAGTGTTCGGCTGCGTTTTGCAGGTGGCAATGTGAGGTGTCTATTTTGAATAGGCTTTGATTTTTGTATTGAATAAAGGTATCAATTGTTATTTAATTTTGCGCCGACTTCAAAAGTTATGATTAATTGTAGTGTTATAGGTTGTTTGGCGAAGGAAATTATTTTATACTTTTAGGCGCAATTTACAGTTTCATTTCATACCAATTTTTTTTTAGTTGTTTGAATAGTAGTTGCTTTTTTTAGTCGGTTCTATTTTTTTACAAAAATATTTTATTTTTCTCTTTTCAGTGAAAACTTATTCATATAGCAGAACATCAGAAGACGTTCGACGGCAGTTTCATAAATGACAACTTCCAAGGAAAGTGACAAATCAAAAAATGGTTTATGTCACTGAAAAATACATGAAATGCACCCAATGTAAACAGAAAAGTTACATCTCCATCTAGAAAGTTGTCCATTCGAGAGACAGTTGAGCCAGTTTTATTCTAGTCAAGTTATTTTTAAGTTGATTTTTCTCAAATGCTGCATTTTTAAGTTGTATCACTTTTCTTGCCTTTATCGGATATGAGCAAAAAACTATCTATTGAATGAACATACGTTATATTAAAAAGTCTTTAGAAATGCAAAGAACGGATGCGCTGTATTCGTAACCAAAAATTCTGTTAGGCATATATATATTGAACTTTACAGTGAATACGTGTTACCCGCTGCGCTAGAAATTGCGCCGTGTAAAGTTCAAACAAAGAGCAAAATATTCATTGCAGCTGACGGGCAGAAGTTTCAACATCGATATTTACATACTGGTTTTACCAGTGTAGCTGCATGCGTTCAGCAGTTAAAGTGAGAACAGACTTTTGTGAGTATCCTGTAATTTGTTTATATTTTAATGAAATCATAATGAAACCTATTTCAGGCCAAGATCATTACGACAATAAAAAAAAAAGTATTAGAATTAAATCATCTCTTACGAAGTTATAAGCTAACAAATTTCAACAGCAACAACAATAAGAAACATGTTTTGTATTGAGAACCTCTTCCTTTATGAAGACGGTTTAAAACGTCTATGCGTTAATCGATGTGACCGCTTACAATAACCATACTTTGAATTTTACATAGCATAAATGTCACCCGCTACGCTAAAACGTATGCAATGTCGTTCAAGTGTGCACAGAATAGGAAATTATGAACAAACAAATGTACGCTTTAAGCGTTCTATTTTTAGCATTAATGTCTAAACTATCTTTTCGTACTAAATCGATGAGGCTCTGCAATTTTATAATTCACTTTTTTCCCCTGTCTTGAACCGTTTCCGAGATAGGAACGCTAACTCCGCTGTTTTCCACCAGGTGGCGCTGTAGGCGGTTGAATCGCGTAGCACATGTCCACTTTACTATACCTGCATACACTTTTATGACTATAACTGCAGTTGTTCAGCAGTTAAAAGAGTCAGGACTGACTTTTTTGGGCACCCTGTATTTTCTTTTGATCGTAAAGATATTACAGTGGGACCTGTTTCAGACCAAGACCTTTACAATAAAAAAAAAAGTATCAAAATCGGATCATCCGTTCAGAAGTTATGAGCTAACAAACAAAAACAAAAACAAAAAAACTTACGCTTTGAATTAAGAACCTCCTCCTTTTTGAAGTCGGTTAATTAGAGCATCTCTTACGAAGTTATAAGCTTACAAACACCAACAACAATACCTAGCTCGAATTAAGAACACCCTCCTTTCTGAAGTTGGTTGAAAACGACTTTGCGCTAATAGATGTGATCACTTACAGTAACAGTACTTTGAACCACAGAGTATACGTCTTATCCTCTACGCTGCAAAGTGTGCACAGTGTAGGAAATTGCAAACAAACAACTGCACGCTTTAAGCATTCTATCTCCTTATATTATTAAAATCTGTGCGCAAATGTCAGTCTGTCTGTCTGTGTTTCTGTCTGTCTGTCTGTGAGAAATACCTTGTCATCGCTAAAACACCGGCGCTAATGGTCGCATCGACTCGAAACCGGTGTCGACAGACGCAGAATTTCTTCATCTCGACATCGCGATAATTCGCTAAGCGATGCGACCCTAATTAGCGGAGATATTAATTAAAATGTCGACCCATGTCTACCGAAAAATGACCCAGAATTCATGATTAAATGCTTAAAAAGCGACATTTTTACGGAAAAAGTGGAAAATAAATTAGAAATATTAGTCGTATTGTTACAAACAAGATACCATTGTAAAGGGCTTTCTTTTTCTCAATCCGATGGTTTAAACGGCTTATCGATCGGACAATTAGATTTTTTAAAATTAACTAAACTATAAAAAAAATGTTGGCAACAAATCACAAGAATCTTAGCTTTGCAGACGATAGTCTACAGTCTTGAACGGAAAGAAACACATCTGGTATTTAAAGCGGTCACGTGTTTTTGTACTGCGATTAAAAATTGCAATTTTCTATTTTCTTCAATTTTTCAAAATTCGCACATTTCAATTAGTATACAATCTTAACACCACAAAACAAATTTGCAGTTCAAATTTCATCGATTTTGGTCAATAAACAAAAGATTTACATTTTAATTGCAAATTAAATTTTATCTTTACACGCCTGACATTTTATCTGTCAAAAGAGGATGCCAGTTTCAAAACGACACAAATACACTTAAGGTAAAAATATTTCTTTTTCTGTTTACTTCCATTAACCGACTACCGTAGATAATGGAATTCGAAATTTCACCTGACTTACACGTTTTGAGGTGTCATGGCGCTGTAATAATTTAAAATTTCAATATTTAAAATTCTAATTAAGTTTAAATTTTTTTTTTAATATGTCATTCGATACACATTTTAAAGTACGGTTACATTATCGAAAGGGGAATTCGAGATTTCACCCGATTTACACGTTTTGAGGTCTCCTGATTAGGTTTTCTTTTGCATCGCAATAGTGGAATTCGAGATTTCAGCCTATTTACACGTTTTGAGATCTCCTGAATGGGTTTTCTTTTGTATCTCAGCTACTAATTAAAGTGTCGAAAGTGGAATTAGAGATTTCACCTGATTTACACGTTTTGAGGTGTCCTGAATGGGTTTTCTTTTGTATCTCAGCTGCTAATTAAAATAATTTCATAAGTAATACATCATTTGAAAGCTTTGTTAATTTGAAATTGAATAGTAGATTACAGAAATTCGATAATTCGACATTTCTCCTGATTTAAACGTTTTGAGGTGTCCTGAATGGGTTTCTCTTTTGTCTCAGTTACTAATTAAAAAAATTTCATAAGTAATACATCATTTGAAAGCTTTGTTGAGTGGGAATCGAACAGTAGATTAGAGAAATTTCTACCGCCAGATGGCGCTGTAATATTTTTAAATTACAATATTTCTATTTCTAATCATGATTAAATTTTTTTTAATGCGTCATCCGATACACATTTTAAAGTACTTTTACATTATCGAAAATGGAATTTAAGATTTCACCAGATTTACACGTTTTGAGGTCTCCTGAATCAGTTTTCTTTTGTATCTCAACTACTAATTAAAATAATTTCATAAGTAATACATCATTAGAAAGCTTTGTTGATTTGGGAACGAACAGTGGAATACAGAAATTTCTACTGCCAGATGGCGCTGTAATATTTTCAAATTTCAATATTTCAATTTCTAATCATGATTAAATTATTTTTAATACATCATTCGAAAGATATTTTAAAGTTCTTTTATATTATCGAAAGTTTTCAGCAGATTTACATGTATTGAGGCGTCCTGATTAGGTGTTCTTTTGCATCTCAGCTAATTGAGTAAGACCGTTCAAAATTGGTATACGTAGGTTCATTAGAAGGGGCTGAAAGGGTGGGGAAGAAATAGGCGTGCACCGCGCACGTATCCCCTAACTTGTGCGCGCGCAGCGCGCACGGGACTGCGCTGCCGAAGGCAGTGGGGACCCGGTCCGACTTTTTAACCGATGAGAAATAATTTTTTTAATTTTCTTTTCTTAAGAATAAAAATTTGATTTAAGAAGGAATACGTGCGCGCAGCGTGCGTATACCTTCACACGTGCGCGCGCATGGGTCTGCGCTGCCGAAGGTGATGAGAAAATCCTTAGTTTATTTTATTCTCATCGCCTCCTAACTTTCCCTCATGCTTATAGACATAGCTATTTAATCATATTATATCATCTGTTTTGAAAGTTCATGCTATGTTTAGTCATTTTATCATTTTTATAAAATAACTTATTTAATTTATTTAATAGATTATAAATTAAGACATACTTACTTCAGTTCCTTATTTTTCAGTTGTTTAAACTTTATTTTTATACTGTTAATTATCAATTACCGTTTTGTTTACATTAAAAACGATCTTTTCCATGCAACACCTTTCATTATCAATTTTGGACTGTTTTAATTTTTCTAACGATGTTTTTCCCACTAGATGGCGACATCGTAGCTAAAGATCGATCGTCATTATGCAAATCTTAATTGTTTCTTTTTACACCTGCCAGGTGTTCGTTTGTGATTCGTCCGTTTGATCGATGACGATCTAAACGTCCTTATTTCAGATATATAAATACCAGTTCTTTTTAGTTCTGGGGGGTATTGTTGGTAATTGGCATGGATTCTGTTATCTGATATAGTAATATGAAAAATTGACCGGCTGTTCCGGATCAAATTGATATTTTATTAAGTTTGAGTTATTAAGTTTTTCAAAATATGTTTGTTAAGTTTTATTAATGATTTAAAGTTATTGTATAATTAATTGATTTTATTAAACTACTAAAAATGATCATTTTATGAATTCAAGTTATGTTCATGAATGAATGTCTAGTTTTGAAGAAATAAAAGATATTTGATTTTGTATAAGACTTTCCTTCTTTCAAGTGGCAAGTATATCTTCTATTATGGTTTATTTCTCAGCAACACTTCCATTGCTGTTTCTACATTTCTGCTGATACATTTTAGTAAAATACTGACTACAAGAGGTTATGGGCTATATTTTCCATAACTAGAAGATGATTTTCAGTATGTATTTATGAAGTAAACTATATATAATTTCAAGTTACAGAATTTTTATTTCAAGAGATTAATTTACAGCTTTAGTAAGAGTTTGTTTACAGTTGAAAATGTGCAGTTATGCATCTACTTTATTGAAATTAAGATTTATTTTGTCAAGTTTCATTGATTTGTCAAGTTTTCTTCATTTAAATTTTAGTTTATGCAGTTGAACTTTATTGTTTTAACAAGTTTTCTTCATTTAAATTTGAATTTTTACAATTGAACTGAATTATAATATGTACTTAGTTAAATTCTTCATAATTTTTTCTGCAATTGAACTTTATTGATTTACAGAATTGATTTTTCCAACTGGTTTTTTTGTTAAAATAGACTTGAAGTATGGCAATATTTAATCTTCTAAAGTAAATTACAGCAATAACTGATGGGATCAAGTTTTTTTTACAAGTTTTTTTGTTTTTTTCCATGAAAGATACTTGTTAATTTAAATGAGTAAAAAGTTAGAAACGGATGAAAATTTAGAAGAGTCGGGGGAGCAAACAGAAAAAGAATTAAAGAATAGTTTTCAAGGTGTTTCTTTGCCAGTTCAAAGTGTTTTATTTTCCAACATGGCTACCAACCAGATTGAGAAGCTGAATTCAAGAAATTTTTCAACATGGATCTCTGATATACGTTACTTGTTAATGGAAAAGGGTCTATGGGAGATAATTGATGAAGATCAGAAAATTCCAGAGGTGTCTTCAACTGTTTCAGCTGAGAATGTTAAATTATTCACTTTACGTGCTAATCAAGTACTTTCTCTGATTTATCTCAATGTGGAGCCAGAATTTAAAAGAATCATTGATGACTGTAAGGAACCTACAGATGCTTGGAACAGACTTCGGAAAAATGTTCATCCTGATACTAGAGCTCACCATTTAACTTTATTTACAGAATTAATGTAAGCCAGGATTAGACATGGAGAGTCTATAAATTTATTTGCCTCCCGACTTAAGAAAATTTACCTTGATTTAAAACAAATTGATGACAATTTTTCACAGAATTATTTATGCTATCAGTTTTTGAGATACTTGCCATCAGTTTATGATAATATTGTCCAGTTGTTGTTGAGTAAATCTGATGAAGATTTTCAATTTGAAAAAAATGTGGATAGTGTTATTGCTGAAGAAACTAGAATGAGGCTTCGGGATAAGGACAGTGTTAAAAATGTAAATTTATCAAGTTTTTCTAAGTCTAATATAAGACAGCCTACTAAAAACAGATTCAAGGATAGAAGATGTTGGTCATGTGGAAAACTGGGTCACTTGAGGTCGAGATGTTATTCTAAGAAGAACTCTGTGTCTCCTCAACGTTTTTCTCCCTCACGAAGAAATGATCGTCGCTCTAGGTTTAACAGTCCATCTTCAGTTTCAAGTGAATGTAGTACTGGTGCCACTTCTTCTAGTTCAGATGCTTCTCCTTTGCCATCTTATAGAGAGTCCACATCAGTTGGAAGGAATCCCCATGGTCGAGGACATTTCTCGAGTTCCAAAAAGGCTGCCAGATCACCGTCGGATAGTTCACGTAAGTTGAATTTATTTGTTTCCCATTCAAGTGTAAGCAATGTTGTAAAATCAAGCGATTGGCTATTTGACAGTGAGGCGAGCCATCATTTTTGCAACAATAGGACTTTATTTTCTAAATTTGAGACTTTAAATGACGAAATGTCCGTGGCTGTGAAGGATGTTTTATTCCCTATTCAGGGTAAAGGAGAAGTCAAGCTAAGATTTGGTCAAAGAGTCTTTACTTTATGTAATGTAATGTATTCAGATCAATTAAGTAGAAATCTTGTGTCTGGACCACAATTAGATTTGAAGGGTTTATCTTTTTATGGTGGTCAAGGCGAGGTGAAAATATACCGGGGGGATGAGTACCTGTTTAGTGCTTATCTTAAAGATAGAACTTATAAACTTTATCCTAAAATCCCTGATTCCCGTAAAAAGTCTGTTAAATTTGAAGTGTTGTCTGCCAATGCTAGAAGTCGAATGATGCATTGGCATCGCAGATTTGGCCATATTAGTCAATCTTTAGTAGCTCATACTAGTCGCAGACAAGGTGTACGGGGATTACCAGGCTTAAGGGAATCTGATTTCATTTGTGAATTTTGTAAGTTAGGAAAGTTTAGAAGTGTATCTCATAAACCTAGTAAAAATATCAGGTCAAATCATCCACTAGAGCTCCTGTATGCTGATGTTTGGGGACCGTGTAGAAATGAGGAACGAAATGGCGAAAAATACTTTCTCTCAATCATTGATGATTTCTCTCGCCGGGTTTCTGTCTATCCTTTAAGAATGAAGTCTGAAGTTTTTGATGTGGTGAAAAACCATATTATTAAGGCTGAGACTTTCTTGGGAAGAAAGGTTAAATCCTTTAGGTCAGACAATGGTGGAGAATTTGCTAATCAATCTTTTGTTAACTTTTTTAGTGAGAAAGCTATTCGTCATGAGTTTACAAACGTCTATACTCCCCAACAAAACGGCGTTGCAGAACGGTTCATGTCTACCGCAGCTGATGGTATTCGTACATTGTTAATTGAAAGTAACTTGGATCCTAGTTTTTGGCCTGAAGCTCTTAAATATTTTGTTTATACTTGGAATCGTGTTTGTCCCAAACTTTTGAAGAAAACCCCTTTTGAGTTATATGGTGGAAGAAAACCTTCTGTTCGACACTTAAGGCCTTTTGGTACGGTTACTTATGTTGGTGTGCCAAAGCAAAGGCGATTTAAACTTGAAGCAAAAGCCCGTAAGGGTTATTTAGTAGGTTACGCTTTCAAAACGAAGGGGTATAGAATTTGGATTCCAGAGACTAATGAAATTATTGAATCTGGTAATGTCAATTTTGATGAATCGTGTTGTGGTTTAGGTCGCAGTGGAGCTGCACTGGGCACCGATGATTATGCCCTTTTCTCTCCTAGTGTTGAGCAAAGTCTGGAGGACGTTGTTGAAGTTGTACCTGTGGCCATCCCAGGTCCTTCCAACAGTACCCCGGATTCTCAACCTAGTGGAGTGGGGAGTAAAGATTCAGTGTCTAGCAATAATCAGTCTACTATTACCCATCTTAAGGAAGTTAGTTGGACTAGGAAGCCTGTTGTTCGTCGTACTGGTAATCGTACTGACATTTATTTTTATGAATTAGGCAAAACTAAACGTCTTAGATCACTTCATGATGTTGAAAATTATTGTAGAGAAAATAAATTGATGTTTAATCCTGATTTATTTGATTTTAGTGGTTCAAATCCTTATTCTGGCATTATTCCGATTCCAAGTAATTCATCAGATTTTTCAGATAGTGACGATAGTGACAGTGAGAGTGATTCAGTTGTTTCGAGTTTAGTTCACCCTTCAGCATGACTAGATCGGGAAGAGACTCCCAGGACTTTTAAACAGGCATGTAATTCCAGGCAGAGTCAGGTTTGGTGGAGTGCAATGAAACAGGAAATGAAGGTTATGCAAGAACGTGGGGTTTGGCATTTGACTGAACTACCTAATCACGTCACTCCTGTTGGTTGCCGGTGGGTTTACACAATAAAAAGGGATGAGTTTGGACAGATAGTTAGACATAAGGCTCGCCTTGTGGCCCAGGGATTTAAACAGGTTAAAGGTGAATCCTATGAAGAAACATTTAGTCCTGTTGTAAATTTTGGTGTTATCCGGTTCTTTTTCTCCCTTCTTGTTTCATGTTGTGGGTGGTCGCATATTCAATGTGACGTCACCTGTGCTTACCTGTATGCACCACTAAGTGAGGACGTGTATATGCTACAACCTCCTGGATTTGTTGAATCTGGTAAAGAGACTTTGTATTGCAAACTGGACCGGGCTCTGTATGGATTACATCAAAGTGGGAGAGAATGGTTTTATGAAATACATCATGTTTTAATTAAAATTGGATTTAGAAAATTATCATCTTGTAATTGTGTTTATCTTTATGGGACAGATGTTGTACTTCTTCTTTATGTTGATGATATCGTAATTTTTGGAAGACATAAGAAATTTATTGATAAAGTTTTAGTTTTATTAAAGTCAAATTTTGATATAAAAGAATTGGGGAGAACAAGAAAATTATTAGGGGTTGAGTTTGAAGATACTCCATCTGGAGTAGTAATTCACCAATCCAATTACATTAATGATGTTTGTGAAAGATTTTCTAAGTTTAAAATTCCTCATTCTTCTTTACCTATCAGTAAAGGTACTGTGTTTTCCAAATCTCATTGTCCTACATCTAGTCAAGATATAACTGAAATGTCTCATTTACCGTATCGTAGTGTTTTGGGATGTCTTTCTTTTTTAGCTGGTCGTACTCGTCCTGATATAGCCTACTCTGTTAATGTCCTGAGTCAATTTCAATCGAATCCTGGTTTGTTCCATTGGGATGGTTTATTGAGATTATTGGGCTATGTAAAATCAACTTCTCATTACAAACTTAAACTTTCTTGTAAATCTAATGATTTAGTAATTTTCTCCGATGCAGATTTCGCAGCTAACCGTGACGATCGGACCTCAATTGGCGGTCAGATAGTTTTGCTTGATAAGTCTCCAGTCGACTGGCGTACTTTTAAAGAAAAATGTGTTAGTTTGTCGACCATGGAATCTGAATTTATCGCAATGACTGAGGCTGTAAAGAATTTGGTTTGGTTTGATCGGATACGTCGTGAATGTGCTGAGGAATGTATTTTTTCTAATTTAGATAATGATGCTGTAATGAGAGTTGATAATCAAGCTGCTATAGATTTCATAAAATCACCAGTGGAAAATTATAAAACTAAGCATATTGACGTTAAATTATTTTTTATTAGAGATCTTTTAAATAATGGTGAATTTTCTGTTTCTTATGTACGTAGTAAATCAAACCTTGCGGATATTTTCACCAAGCCTTTGACAAAAATTGAACTTTTGAATTTTGTAAATTTAATATTTATAACATAATTTTTCTCTTGTACATATATGAATTTTGTATGTCATATTTTTCTTATAGATAATTTGAGTACATTTAAATATATATATTTTTTTTGTCCAGTACATTGTTTTAAATTAGAAATTGTTTAAATATTTACATTGTTTTAAAATGTGGATTGCACATTGTTCTAATCTAGTGTTTCTACTTCATACTTATGGACTTTTTGATTAGTTAAAATTGCTGATTTGTACATATTTATTATAACAGTTTGTCCCAGGTTTTTTTTTATGTAATTATTTTAGTACTTTTGATTTAAGCAAGTTTTTTTTAGTACTTTAAATTTATTTTACTTCATTTAGTATTCTTTTAAAAATTAATTTGGTAGACAATTTAATTCCCGTCTATGTATGGGAATGGTGCTTTTGGTGGCTATTTACGATGATTCGAACAGCCTATAGTACCGTTTCGGATAGGTGACCCTTGACCGGTAAATTGTCAGAGAATCATTTAGGAATAGTTTTTCTGGGAGTTACCACCATATGTAGGCCCTTGCGCGGGCATGTTACTTTTATTTTTGTAAGTCCCAATTTTTGAATTTTGGCAATGTCACTAGGTCCCGTCTACCATAATTAAAATTTGTTCTGTTTATATCTTTTATGTGTATTATAATTTCTTTTCTAGGCATCTAGAAACCTCATTTCATGTGGAACGTATGCTTCCGTGCTAGCCGGAATTTGTTTTAAAAGAAGTGAATAATTGTGCCTATATTCATTCTTGAATATGTTTGAAAGACGAATAAGTGAATGCGAAAGGCCGATGTTTTGTCCTCTTTACCAAGTTCTGGATGGTTAGAAATTGAATTTTTTTTTTTTTTTTTTTTTTGTTAAATAAAGATTATTTTTGTATTTGTAATTTGCTTTTGATATAGATTTAAATATTTGATTTGGAGTTTAATGCTGGAGTTAAAATTAATAAGTAATTTTTTTTTGGTAAATATATTTTTCCATGTTTGTTAATGAAATTTTAAAATGAAACAAATTTTTCTTGGACTTGTTTTCTGAAATGGAAGGAATTGTGTTTTTTTTTTTTTTTTTTTTTTTTGTTAGCCTCTTATCTAGGATATTCTAGACTCTGCTCTAGATTGGAGTAGTTAATTTTTTTTTTTTTTTTTTTTTTTTTTGAATTGATGGAGTTTTTAAGACTTAAGATAGAAAAAAAAATTGAAATTTTCTTTGGAGAAAGATGCTTTAAGAATTTTTGAAGTTGGATTTGTTACGACTTAATTGTTGTCCTTGTGTTAAATTTAACTATTAATTTTTATGTTATTGAGATGGTTGACTGCATTAGTTTGAAATTTGATTAAAATTTTTCATCTTGTTTAAGATGTTGGGTAATAGGTCCATGCTGATTTTTCCTTCTTAAGGAGTCATGCATTTTTTTTTATGAGGCAATGAGAGGGGGGGGCATTTGATGAGAAAATCCTTAGTTTATTTTATTCTCATCGCCTCCTAACTTTCCCTCATGCTTATAGACATAGCTATTTAATCATATTATATCATCTGTTTTGAAAGTTCATGCTATGTTTAGTCATTTTATCATTTTTATAAAATAACTTATTTAATTTATTTAATAGATTATAAATTAAGACATACTTACTTCAGTTCTTTATTTTTCAGTTGTTTAAACTTTATTTTTATACTGTTAATTATCAATTACCGTTTTGTTTACATTAAAAACGATCTTTTCCATGCAACACCTTTCATTATCAATTTTGGACTGTTTTAAATTTTCTAACGATGTTTTTCCCACTAGATGGCGACATCGTAGCTAAAGATCGATCGTCATTATGCAAATCTTAATTGTTTCTTTTTACACCTGCCAGGTGTTCGTTTGTGATTCGTCCGTTTGATCGATGACGATCTAAACGTCCTTATTTCAGATATATAAATACCAGTTCTTTTTAGTTCTGGGGGGTATTGTTGGTAATTGGCATGGATTCTGTTATCTGATATAGTAATATGAAAAATTGACCGACTGGTCCGGATCAAATTGATATTTTATTAAGTTTGAGTTATTAAGTTTTTCAAAATATGTTTGTTAAGTTTTATTAATGATTTAAAGTTATTGTATAATTAATTGATTTTATTAAACTACTAAAAATGATCATTTTATGAATTCAAGTTATGTTCATGAATGAATGTCTAGTTTTGAAGAAATAAAAGATATTTGATTTTGTATAAGACTTTCCTTCTTTCAAGTGGCAAGTATATCTTCTATTATGGTTTATTTCTCAGCAACACTTCCATTGCTGTTTCTACATTTCTGCTGATACATTTTAATAAAATACTGACTACAGAAGGCAGTGGGGACCCGGTGTGATTTTTTTACCCAATCAGAAATGTTTTTTTTTTAGGGGGCACGAAGTGTCAGGGAAGGAATGCTTGCGTGCAGCTCGTGTATTCTTTAACCTGTACGCGCGCAGCGCGCACGGGACTGCGCTGCCGAAGGCAGTGGGGACCCGGGCCGACTTTCTACCCCATGAGAAATGATTTTTTTTTCTTTTCTTAAGAATAAAAATTTGATTTGAGAAGGAATATTTGCGCGCAGCGCACGTATACCTTCACACGTGCACGTGCAGCGCACATGGGTCTGCGCTGCCGAAGGCAGTGGGGACCCGGTGTGAGTTTTTACCCGATCAGAAATGATTTTTTTTTTTGGGGGGGGGGCACGAAGGGTCATGGAAGGAATACGCGCGCGCAGCGCATGTATCCCTTAACTTGTGCACGCGCAGCGCGCACGGGACTGCGCTGCCGAAGGCAGTGGAGACCCGGGAGGACATTTTACCCGATCAGAAATGATTTTTTTTTTTTAATTTCTTTTCTTAAGACTAAAAGTTACTGTTAGTGATTCATTAATTATAGTGATTCATTTGAAAATACTGACCCGCTAGCGGGCGAAGCTCGCTAGTTTTTAGCAATAATGTCTAAACACTGTCTTTTCGTAGTAAATCGATGATGCTCTACAACTTCGTAATTAACTTTTCTCCCATTTTGAACCGTTTTTGAGATAGGAGCGCTGGCGCTTTATTTTCTTTAGATTGTAAAGATATTTCAATGGGACCTACTTCAGACCAAGATCTTTACAACAAAAGTATCAAGTAACCGTATTTTGAACTATATACCGTATGTCTCACTAGCTACGCTAGAACGTGTGCAATGTAGCTGAAGTGTGTAAGAGCATAGTGTAAGAAATTGCGAATAAACAAATGCATGTTTTTAGCATTGTATTTTTAGCATCAATCTCTAAACTATCTTTTCGTACTAAATCGATGATACTCTTCAGCTTTCTAATTCACTTTTTTCTCTTGAACCGTTTTCGAGATAGGAACACTAACTCCGCTATTTTCCACTACGGGGCGCTGCAAGCGGTTTAACTTTGTACTGCATGGCCACTTTGCTATACTTACATACCATTTTTATCACTTTAGCTGCAGCCGTTTAGTAGTTAAAAGAGTTGGGACTGATTTTTTTGGGCACCCTGTATTTTCTTTAGATCGTAAAGATATTATAGTGGGACCTATTTCAGACCAAGACCTTTTCAACAACATAAAAAGTATCAAAATCGGAGCATCCGTTCAGAAGTTTTGAGCTAACAAACAAATAAACAAAAAAAAAAAAAAAAAAAAAAAACATACGATTTGAATTGAGAACCTTCCTTCTTTTTTGAAGTCGGTTAAAAATGGAATTTTGCCATTTTATTTCTAAATTTTTGAAATTTAAAATTAAAATTTTATCAATTTTACAGTAAATTAACTCAATCCAACACATGTAAACAGTTAATTATACATAACTATACCCAAATATGGGATTAAAATCGGGATATAATTTTCCGTAATCTTTAATAACTTTTTACAAAAAATCGAACGGACGATTAACATAGGAAACATTTTGCCTCGCCCTACGGACGGCCAGTTGCATCATCCCTTCGCTTGCGTATACTAAACCTTATACGCACATTAGTTTGCGGATAATGAAATCAAGTACAAGAAAAAAAAATGACTATTTGATTAATTGAAATTATTATTTAAAAAATAAATTTCAAAAATAAAAATTTCAAAGCTATTATGACATCAGTTTTATCAGAAATTTTTGATTGTACAAGTTTAATTTTTCCTTTATTTATTTATTTATTTTTATTCATGTGCAAAAAATTTTTATTTTTATGTAAAACAGAAATAAATAATTACAGAATATTATTGGCAACAGTTTAAAATTACAACTCACAAGGAAAGTCACGACATGGAAAATTCAGATCGGGACGAAACTGCGCAGGATTATAGTACACTATGAAGGTAACAACATATTAAAGCAGTAGGACCCACTAGCCACAGAATTTCGAGAAAAAAGCGTTTAAAGTTCAGTGATCCTTAAATACAAGTTTCTTCGCTTGCGAGTCAGCGCCCCAGTGACGTGAGCGTTACGCACGAGGCTTCCACCAAAGACAACCTGGGTTCGAGGCTACCTAAAGGGCTTTTTTTTTTTTCTTTAATTTTTTATGTAATCTAAAAACTTTTTATTTATTTTTACTTTATTTTATAATTCAAGTCAAAATTTGAAAATTTTAATTAAAGATTATTTAATTTTCTTGAATGTAAAATAAATAAATTTTTCTATTTTTAATATTTATAACATAAAAATACAATAAATTTCTATAACTTAAAAAATAAATTTTAGTTTTGTTTTAACTATAAAATAAAGTAAAACTAAAGAAACTGTTTTTAATTATTTATCTAAATACTTTATTTTATTTTAGGTATATTTAAAACAATATACCTACAATTATGTTTTTTAAATAACAAAAAATAAAAAAATATTACAGAGAAATGATGATTTTAATTGCATATATAATTACTATCCAAAATAAATAATTACTTCTCCAATTAATACAGCTTCTTAAAAAATCATAGTACAGGATTACGATGCTATTAAATTATTACAGGCAGAGAAATGTTATCTTTAAATGTAGATTTTAAATGTTAATCAACATACTTTCTTCATCGACAACGACTTGCTTTTTTTTTATCCTTCTGTGCACGAAATAAAATTTCACCTGCTCTCTATTATTAACAAGCTAAAAGCATTTACGCAATTTATACACATTAAGACCAAATCAGGAATCTCAAACCAAGATTTAAATAACACCTGCTAACTATTTTACACTTTGTTTTACAGCTTGCTTATTTTTTAATTATTTAATTTTTTTGTTTGTTTTTCTTTATATTTGCTATTTAGGGTTTTGTAAAACTAAAATTTATTTTTTAAGCTATAGAAATTTATTGTATTTTTAAGTTATAAATATTAAAAATAGAAAAATTTATTTATTTTATTATTCAAGAAAATTAAATAATCTTTACATAAAATTTTCAAATTTTGAATTGAATTATAAAATAAAGTAAAAATAAATAAATAAAAAGTTTAGATTAGATAAAAAATTAAAGAAGAAGAAATAAATGTCTCGTAGGTAGCCTCGAACCCAGGCCGTCCAGGTGGAAGCCTCGTGCTTACTCTCAAGCCACTTAGGCGCTGACTCGCTTGCGAAATAACTAGTATTAAAGATTACTGAACTTTAAACGCTCTTTTCTCGAAATTCTGTGGCTGGTGGGTCCTACTGCTTTAATATGTTGTTACCTTCATAGTATACTACAATGTACTTCAATTTCGTCCCGATCTGAATTTTTCATTTTATGACCTCTCTTTGTCAGAGAAAAATGTCAGGAAAAAAAAGCAAAAATTCCCATAAAACATTTTTTTTTTAAATCTAACAGGAATATTTAAAATCTAAAGGTATGTTGCAAATCTGAACTCATACCTTTATCTAGAAATAATCTATATATTAATTTGAAACGTGTTTTTGTCTGTCTCCACTAAATTGAGAAAACTACTAGGTGTAAAAATTTGGTTGCGGTGTCTAATAAAAGGTCTTGGTCTGTAGATGTGTCATGAAAAGAGAAAAATAAAAAAAGTCGAACAGTTCCCCCCCCCCCTGGGAGGAAGGGGTTAAACACACGTTGGCGAGCATAACTCAGCTCCAAATTACTTCACGGTGAAGAAATTGTACATGGAGGGACTAGACTCGAATACTAAAAAATCACTTTCTGCGAATTTGGAATTTTTGATTTTAAAGGGGCGGGGGAAATAGATTTGGGGGAGGGGAAAGGGGGGAAATTAGTTTGAGGGGGAAATCCGTTTTAGACCAACACATATAGCACCTCATTTTAAAGATCATGAAATTTCATGATGATTAGTGATGTTCGTATACAATATAGTGCGCCCCCTGGTGGTGAAAAATGGAACTAAGTGGTTTTGTTGTAGACCCTATCATGTTACACCTTATTTTATAGGTCTTGGTATTTCCTGACCGATAGTGATGTTCGTACAGAACACACTGTGCCCCCTGGAGGTGGAAAATGCAACTAAAGGATTTTGCAGTTGACACCACCATGTGACACCTTATTTGAAAGGTCTTGGAAATTCAAGGTGATTGGTGATGCTCGTATATAGGGACCCTCGATAGAGAGAGACTGGACATTGGCGCGCCGGCTTTTTGACGAAATTCTCCATTTTAGTGCCAGTTGCCCTATTGCTTACCATTACGCTGAGAAGAAATTTTAATTATTTTACTTCATATACGAAAAAGAACTTATTTATTACATTTTTACTTTGTTGGGAGATGAATTGCTTTAATTTTGGAATACTTTTAAAAGATAAAAATGCATAATTATTTATTTTATATCATGCTTTAAATACTTTGAATTCTCTCATTGCATGCTGTTTTACGTATTTATTTCCTAACATATGAGATAATTACATTATTTATTTGCTAGCTATTAGTTTTTAAGTTCTGTTGTGCAATATCTAATATGTTAGACCTCAATGTATTTTTCTGATATATTTTAAAATACATATTTAAAATAACTGTATAAAAATATATTTTTTGATTTTTTACTAGTACGCAAAATGTATCAGATTTCTAAAAATAAATTAATAAGAATAAAGAAAATAAGGTGTATATTATTTGCTAACATATGAAATATAAATTTCTTTTAAATAATAATTGCCATAATAAATTTTATAAATAATATTTAAATATGTAATTATTTTTATTTACATAATATTAAAAAAAAAATCAATGAAATAAGCAAATGTAAATAAAATAAATAAAAACATTTTTTAATTTCTAAAGATATTAGTTAATATTTTTACAAATTATTATTAATAAAATTTTTATTTTTAATATTTAACTAAGTCATTATTATTAATAATGCGTAATTGAAATAAATAAAATATGTATTTTTAGCTTGTAAAAATATTATGTAAATATTTTTATAAAATAATAAAAAATAATTTCTGTTCTTCTGCCGTAGTTTTACATTTATTCATGAATTACTTGACAAAAACTAAGATTGCTTAAAATTTTCTAACTTTTTATATATAGAATGTATGTATGTCCTCAGAAAAAATAAGGTAGAACTACTTTCACTAAGGTAGAATTGCTTTCACAATCAACGTATTTTGCTTAATGTTGTGACATAGTCAAGGTTGTGTCCATTGTGTTCGACTGCCTGCGTGAGGTCTCTGGTGCCGGATTGTCTGCAGTCTCGAGAAACCGGGCATACCAGGGTTTTTTCATCCTCATGGTTACAAAGTAACCGCGATTTCACGGATGGCTTTGATGTGCCGTTTGGGCACCCCACGCTAGGGTGGTACCCCGCCGTTTTGTCGCCAGTTGAAACTCCAATGAACTGTTGACCTGAGGATACTCCTCCTGACCAAAGACTGTTTGATTGGTGTTTGTCGAGTGGGAAAAATTGTTCCCCCTTTTCAGGTCACTAAGATTTTTGGAAGGACTAAGAACTCCAGATATTAAATGAGGACTTGGATTTATGACTTGAAAGAGAACGGAGGTTCTCCTGGATCTTTTAAAAATGATACTCATGTTAGGTTTTCACAGGTATCTGTGATGCATGTAATGCTATAAAATGCTAAAAGTAGTTTTAAATTAAAATTATGTTAAGTTTTGAAATCAAGCCTTGTTATTCCTTGTGTGGGATTTACAACCAATTTTTGACTACTATCATGTGTTCCACGCTACGTACCTACTATATCACAGCAGAAGAAAAGTGGTGGCAGCAAGGAGGATGTGCGCCTAGAGTAAATTAGGTGCAGCCCAAGCCTTAGAGGATAAGAAACGCATCAAGAAGATTACCAGCCAACAGATGTCTCAGAACTACGAGTGGTGAGTCCCTTTCTTTTTCTATTTAAGTATCAGGGAGGTCTTAGTTGTAGGAGATTAGCTGTATTTTGGGGTAACTTTCTTGCAGGTGTTAAATGGTCATAGGAAAGATTTTTTCTTTTAGATTTTCAATGGTTCTGTGTTTTCTTTTGCAGTTAAAAGAAGAAAAATCTTTAACGAAAGTTTTAGGAATCAAAAGTAAATGGGATTTTTGTTTCTATTTGTTTTGAAATTGCTTAACTCAATATTAATCCGAGTTAAGTGAAGAAAAAAAAAAAAAAAAAAAAAAAAAGTTAATTAATAATTTTTTTTTCTGTGCAAAATAAAAGGCATCGGGTTAATTTTAATGTCATATTTTATTTGGGAGTATTTAATTGTTTTTGCTTCGTTTTGTCAATTGAATTTCAAAATTCACTCAGTTGTGGTTGTAATAGGAACTGAAGTTCAGTAATAGTGAAGTGTTTTATTGTAGTCATTAATTGTTTATGTATTTTTTATTATTCTTGCGAGAAAAAATATATTTAGCATCAATTATTTTTTTTTCCCTTTCTCTTTTTTCTTTATTATTATTATTTTTTTTTTTTTCTCTTTTCTCTCTCGAGTGCTTGATTTGTTTTTTTAAAATGGCTTATTTAAGAAAACTGAATAAAAGTACTTTGCTATTATTAGCAACAGAATTTGAGACCGACGTATCGGAGGATACGAGAAATAAAGATATTATTCAGGCAATTTTAAACGCTTCTGATTACGATGAGGAAGAAGCAAAGGATTATTTAGTGAGAATTGTAAATGATTTAGAAAGAGTTGAAAGAGAAAAAGAGTTAGAGAGGAAGGAAAGAGAGAAAGAGTTAGAAAGGAAGGAAAGAGAGAAAGAGTTAGAAAGGAAGGAAAGAGAGAAAGAGTTAGAAAGGAAGGAAAGAGAGAAAGAGTTAGAAAGGAAGGAAAGAGACAACATTAGGCAGTTTGAGCTAGAAAAATTGAGGCTTCAAAATGAGGCAGAAGTCAATAGCACAGCGTCAACGGTAACATCAGTAGAACCGGGTAGAAAACGGATTCAATTAAGAGAATTGGTGCCTAAATTTGACCCAAAGCAAATTGACATTTCTTTGTTCCTTATGATTTTTGAGCGCCAAGCGGTAAAAGAAAAAGTCGAAGAAGATTGTTGGGTATCCCAATTAATCCCGTTATTACCGACGGATATAGCGGAGCTAATTGTAAAGGAGCCTGCGGATAAATTTGAAAATTACCAGCACATAAAAAAACTATTATTTAAGCGTTTCAAGTTGAGCGCGTTGGCGTTTAAAAATAAATTCGAAGACCATAATAAAAAACCAGCAGCTTTATGGGTAGATTTGGTGTACGAATTAAAAGGTTATTTAGACAATTGGCTAGAAGCCGTAGACGTTAAAGATTTTGAATCGCTGAAAGAATTGATACTCACCGAGCAAATTAAAAAAAGGGTTCCGTTTGAAATCCGAGAACATTATTTAGATACTTGGGAAGAGATAAATAATGCAACGAATCTCGCCGAAAAATGTGATAAATTTGAAGCGGTCAGGCGTGATCACAAAAAATTCGAACGGAAAAATTCCTTCAAGAAAGAAAAAACAAATTTCGGGTATTCTAAAAATAGTTATGACGTGAAAGGAGAAAGTGATAAGCAGGGAAAAAGAGAACTAGGTAAGAAAGAATCGGTTCAGAATGAGGAAATTTTCGAGAAACCGAGAAAAATAATTTGTTATCTCTGCGGTCAAGCTGGGCATATAAGACCTCGGTGTCCTTTGAACGATAAATCGGAGGCGATTGTAAATCATGTAATTACAGCGCATTATTTGAGTCCATCTTTCAGGCCATATGTTAAAAATGCTATTATAAACGGGGTTTATCGTAACTATTTATTAGACTCAGGTTCGGAGATAGATATTTGTGACCGTTCATGGGTTAATGATCAAGATTGGTTGGGAGAGACGGTGAAAATACGGCAGCCATTAGATTCCGAATGTATTTCCTTACCTGTGGCTAGGATTACGATTGAGGGAGATTTTGGTATTATTGTGACTAAAGCAGCCGTGAAACCAATCGATTTGATTCAGGAATATTATTTAATGGGGAATAAAACCGCTAGGTTGATTGAAGCGCAGAGAAGACGCTCATTAGGTGAGAGTAAAATCACTAGTAAAGAAAAACTGCAAAATGAGTCTCATGTACAAACTTTCCATAAAAACAACTCTCGTTCGCCCATACAATCCCGTTTTTCTAACGCTAAAGGAAAAAAGAAAAATGAATCCAGTCCAAACTTTTGGGAAAACCCAGCTCCCCGTTTTGGAAAGTGGAGGACGAAAGTCACGAAATTATGTTTCACGTGTCAATCACCGGAGCATTTGAGTCGAAACTGTGACAAAATGAAAGGATATTTAAAGGGTTTTCAGGAGCCGAAAGCAAAATTTAAAAGGACTGATCATTTTGGGAAAGATAAGCGCGTAGGCCAACAGACCCGACTTTCAAATCCTTTACTTGTTAGACGTATAACAAAAGATTATCCGAGAGAGAAACTGAACAATGCAGTGGACGAACGCGAAACTCAATAGCAGGTGTTTGCTACTGGGAAGGAGGGAGGTTTTTTACAAGTTTTGTTTGTTTATTTAGTTTTCCTTCCTCTCTCAGAATTGTTAAAAGTGAAATGTTTTTTTATTTTTATTTTATGCAATTTTCTGTGTAGATTTTCTGTGTTTGGAATGTTATGCAAAAATTGAATTAATCGTTTCTGTGTTTTTAATTTTCATATATATAAATTTTGGTTAAAATGTGCTTTTAGTTAGAAGGTTATGTAGAGAAGTGTTAACTGCAACGTAACAAAATTGTTTAGATGAAAAGAAAGGAAATCTGTGCGAGGAATTATTTAGGGAAAAGCTGTAGAGAAAAAATAATTTTCTTTTTTGATTGATAACATGTCATTCCTAGTTACGGATATCGAGTGAGCCATGTTAACTAAGATGATGCATATTGTAGGTTTGCTTTTTTCCCTTGCATAATTTTCCTTTTTAAAATTTATGGAGATTCCTTTCTTTTACTTATTTTTATTTGGGTATTTTATTTATCCTTACTGTGTGGTTGCATACTTCTTTCTTCTCTTGTAGATAATTGCCTAATTGATTAACTGAATGTCATCTCTATTATTATTTTTTTTTGTATATAGCATTGTGTAGGAATGTATGAAATTTTAATTCTTAGACGTAATAATTTTTAGCATTTTACTTTTCAAATTTATTTTATTTTATTATCTTTTTTTTGAACTTGAGTGGTCTATTTATAATTTATTTTTTTTTGTGGACTATGATTTATTTAATATTTTAAAATTTTTGTGTGGCCCTGTGAAAAAAAAAACAAAAGTGTGAAAAGTTTTAAAAATATTTGAAATCTTTCAGAAATACAATTTTTATTTATTATTAATTTAGCATTTCAATTTTACGGTGAAGTTAACAATGTTATGTAAAGAAATTTTGAATTTTTTTTGTGTATATTAAGTGAATTAAGCATAATTCTCATGTTAGGAAAACTCCAACTGAGTGGATTGTTTTCAATTGTTTTTTTTTTATTGCTATTATTCATTTTTTTTAGTTAACTCACTTTTAAGGTGTAAAATTGGAAATGTGGTTTAATTTTATCTGGGGAAAGACCTCCCTGGGGCTTAATTGAAAAATGGGGGTCGCCTACTGGAGTGCTGTTGGTCGCCTGCTGGAGTGCTATCGGTCCTACCGGTCGCCTACTACTTGTCGCCAACTTGTGTCGCCAGCTTGTGTTATATGTGTGTCAAGAGCTGGATTTTGCTCTCCATAGTCGTGAAAAATCTTCTTATGGGGAGAGGAGCTGTGACATAGTCAAGGTTGTGTCCATTGTGTTCGACTGCCTGCGTGAGGTCTCTGGTGCCGGATTGTCTGCAGTCTCGAGAAACCGGGCATACCAGGGTTTTTTCATCCTCATGGTTACAAAGTAACCGCGATTTCACGGATGGCTTTGATGTGCCGTTTGGGCACCCCACGCTAGGGTGGTACCCCGCCGTTTTGTCGCCAGTTGAAACTCCAATGAACTGTTGACCTGAGGATACTCCTCCTGACCAAAGACTGTTTGATTGGTGTTTGTCGAGTGGGAAAAATTGTTCCCCCTTTTCAGGTCACTAAGATTTTTGGAAGGACTAAGAACTCCAGATATTAAATGAGGACTTGGATTTATGACTTGAAAGAGAACGGAGGTTCTCCTGGATCTTTTAAAAATGATACTCATGTTAGGTTTTCACAGGTATCTGTGATGCATGTAATGCTATAAAATGCTAAAAGTAGTTTTAAATTAAAATTATGTTAAGTTTTGAAATCAAGCCTTGTTATTCCTTGTGTGGGATTTACAACCAATTTTTGACTACTATCATGTGTTCCACGCTACGTACCTACTATATCACAATGTAGAAATATACAACAAAAAATTCCTCTGTCTTTGGATAGGAATTGAAAAAGTAACCATGTCGAAGGTTAAAACAAAATTCGTTTTTCTTTAAATTCTTCTTCTCTAAGACGAAAAAAATTACATATTTATATTCTGCATTACTTTCTGCACAAATTTAGCACAATTTCTTTTCATTTATGTTGTATAGTAAAGCGTCAATCGCGAAGAAAAAAGCATTACGTTCTACGGGGATCGCTCCGAATTGGCACTAAGATGGCCGACTTTCGGTCAATGTCCAGTCTCTCTCTATATAGGGTCCCTACTCGTATACAACATACTGCGCCCCCTGGTGGAGGAAAGTGGATTTTGCAGCGCGTGCGTAGAATGCCTGCTATACGGTGCCGCAGCCACAGGTAGCGGAAACACGATTCAGTGGTTCGTTCGGTTCAAGGTTAATTTTTAAGAATTTTTTCATGTTATATTAGCTGCCCGCATATACGCTGCCGCAGGCACCGGGGTCACGAGCCCGAGTTCCGTTCGGTTTGAGGTAATTGTTTTGTTACAGATGATTATTTTTTCGCGATGCTTTCATTTAAAAATAGAAATTCAAACAAAATAGAGTTAAAGATATAAAATCATACAAATTTAAGGCTCATTTAAGGTTATTATTATGGGCCCGGACAACGCCGGTCGGGTTCGTTTGGTTCCAGGTTAATTTTTGGGAGTTTTTTCATGTTATTAGCGGTCCGTGTATGCGCTGCCTCAGGCACCGGGGTTACAAGGCAAAGTTTCATTCGGTTCGAGGTAATTTTTTTGTTATAGCTGATTATTTTGTTTTGCGATGCTATGCTTTTATTTAAAAACAGAAATTCAATCAAAATCGAGTTAAAGATATAAAACCATACAAATTTAAGGTTCATTTAAGGTTATCATGGGCCCGGGCAACGCCGGTCGGGTTCGTTTGGTTCCAGGTTAATTATGGGAATTTTTTTATGTTATTAGCGGTCGGCGTATGCGCTACCGCAGGCACCGGGGTCACAAGGCAGAGTTTCATTCGGTTCAAAGTATTTTTTTTTTTTTTTTTATTACATCTGATTGTTTTTTTCCGCGATGCTTTTATTTAAAAATAGAAATTCAAACAAAATCGAGTTTAAGATATAAAATCATACAAATTTAAGGTTCATTTAAGGTTATTATCATAGGCCCGGACATCGCCGGGCGGGTCAGCTAACATGTAGTCTTAGTATTAAACGAAATAGAAAATAAAAGATAGCAACTGTTTATTTGGA
Organism: Salticus scenicus; assembly: GCA_963930645.1. Taxonomy (NCBI): domain Eukaryota; kingdom Metazoa; phylum Arthropoda; class Arachnida; order Araneae; family Salticidae; genus Salticus; species Salticus scenicus. The sequence goes on along the minus strand of OZ005661.1, from coordinate 64,220,292 downwards.
GTCAGTTTGAAGTTACATTGACAGTACTTTGTAGAAAGTGATGTCATATATAGTATTTCTATTTATAAGAATTTTTCCGAATATCTTCTTTTTAAGTGCTATGTCGTAAATTGTATTAGATGTTTTAACTTGAAATACATTTAAATAATGAAGCGACGATTTTTGAAACATTACGGTCAATAAAGTGACCGTCGAATTCGACGGATTCCTATTAGTCTATATATTAATTTGAAACGTGTTTTGTCTGTCTCCACTAAATTGAGAGAACGGCTAGGTGTAAAAATTTTCTTGAGGTGTCTAAAAAAAGGTCTTGGTCTGTAGATGTATCATCAAAAGAGAAAAATAAAGAAGTCGAACGGCCCCCCCTAGGGGGCAGGGGTTAAAAACACTTTTGCGGGCTTAACTCAGCTCCGAATTACTTCACAAAGAAGAAATTGCACATGGGGGGACTATATTCGAATACTAAAAAAATCACTTTCTGAGAATTTGGAATTTTCTATTTTAAAGGGGGGGGGGGGGGGAAGGGGAAATTAGTTTGAGAGGGAAATCCGTTCTAGACCCATACACGTAGTACCTCATTTTAAAGGTCTTGAAATTTCATGTCGATTGGGGATGTTTGTATACACTATAGTGCGCCCATTGGTGGTGAAAAATGGAACTAGGTGATTTTGTTGTAGACCCTATCATGTTACACCTTATTTTAAAGATCTTGGTATTTCCTGACTGTTGGATATGTTCGTACAGAACACACTGCTCCCCCTGGTGGTGGAAAGTGCAACTAAAGGAATTTGCAGTTGACACCACCGCGTGACACCTTATTTGAAAGGTCTTGGAAATTCAAGGCGATTGGTGATGTTCACATACAACATACATACTGCGCCCCCTGGTGGAGGAAAGTGGATTTTGCAGCGCGTGCGTAGCATGCCTGCTATACGGTGCCGAGCCACATGCAGCGGAAACACGAGTCAGACGTTCGTTCGGTTCAAGGTTAATTTTTAAGAATTTTTTCATGTTATTAGCGGCTCGCATATAAGCTGCCGCAGGCACCGGGGTCACGAGCCCAAACTCCGTTCTGTTTGAGGTAATTTTTTTTTTTTTTTTTTGTTACAGATGATTATTGTTTTCGCGATGCTTTCATTTAAAAATAGATGTTCAAACAAAATGGAGTTAAACGTATAAAATCATACAAATTTAAGGTTCATTTAAGGTTATTATATGGGCCCTGGCAACACCGGGCGGGTTCGTTTAGTTCCATATTAATGTTGGGGGATTTTCTTATGCTATTAGCGGCTCGCGAAAGCGCTGCTGCAGGCACAGGAGTCACAAGGCAGAGTTTCGTTCGGTTCGGGATAATTTTTTTTTTGGTACAGCTGATTATTTTTTTCGTGATGCTTTCATTTAAAAACAGAAATTCAAACAAAATCGAGTTAAAGATATAAAATCATACAAATTTAAGGTTCATTTATGGTATCATGGGCCCCCCGAGCAACAACGGGCTGGTTCGTTTAGTTCCAGGTTAATTTTTGGGATTTTTTTTTTTTTTTTTATGTTATTAGCGGTTGGCGTATGCACTGCCGCAGGCACCGGGGTCACAATGCAGAGTTTCGTTCGGTTCGAGGTAATTTTTTTGTTGGAGCTGATTATTTTTTTCGCGATGCTTTTGTTTAAAAATAGAAATTCAAACAAAATCAAGTTAAAGATCATACAAATTTAAGGTTCGTTTCTATTTATAAGCATTTTTCCGAATTTCTTTTTTTAAGTGAAATGTCGTAAATTATATTAGATGTTTTAACTTGAAATACATTTAAATAATGATGCGACGATTTTTTAAACATTTCGGTCAATAAAGTGACCGTCGAATTCGGCGGGTTCCAACTAGTATTAATAATAATAATAATAATAACTATATATATAATGCATAAACTTGATAGCATATTCATTCTACACACAAAAAAAAAACTAATATTCAATTGTCTTTTTTTTTTTTTTTTTTTTTTTCGCCCTCGATCTTTTTATAATTTTTTCTTTAATTTTTATTCGAAAAATAAATTTTGTTGTAATGTTAATATGTTAAAAATGCATTTAAAAAAAAAAAAAAAAAAAAAAAAAGAGTGTGCTTTTTTTCCCCATGAAAATAACTAAAAAATTTAAAATTCACAAAAATAACTTTAAAATGACATTAAGTTACAAAATTTAAGCCACCTGCGACAGAAGAAAGTACTAAATCAATGACCCGAAAATAATAATAATAATGATGATAATAATAATTACACTATTTTTTTCACATCTATTGCTATTTTTATAATATCAATATTACCCACAAAATTATTTTGTCAGTATAAGTTGCGAAATAATAATAATAATATTAAAGAAATAGAGAAATTACAATTTAAATGTTTCGTCCTTTTTAGCTGGTTGAAGGTGATATAAAATAGGCTTTCTAAAAATATTCATAGGGCTAAGCCTATGAATATTATATGTACTATTGTAATAATATGTACTATTGATAGATACCCACTTTCATAAAGACGAGTTTTTTTTTTTTTTTTTTTTTTTTTTTTTATCCCCAAATTTATTTAAATAAGAAAATAATATCTTGTCAGTATATAACATAAAAATTTTGTGAATATGCATTAGGAATGCACTATAGCGGAAAAGAATAAGATATTGTTTGTAATATGGGTTGGTCTGGGTAAATAAATGAAGACATGTTGCCATTTATTTATTATCAATCAAATTAAAACCGGTTTCTCAAATACAAAAAGCATTTAATCATTTTAATTTTCAATGCAACGATTAATGTAAACAGATTTGTAAACACGGCCAGAGCGTGACTTATCGAACGCGATTAGCAGATATAGATATTCAGCTTATGGTACATGCATCAGCTCAGTATTTTCATCACCAAGATATCTGAATAGAATTAAAGAAAAATAATGTATCTGTGAAATTAATCAAGAATGTTAATTATAAAATGTCGAGTTTCCTTCTTTAAAGCGTAAATAAAATAATATTAATAAATTAATTATATTTTTTAATTGAAATGGTAAAATACATTTATTTTTGTCTTTATTTTTTATGTTATTGAAAATATAATTTGTCTGAAAGAATTTTTGCGTTTCATTGTCTTTCAAATTCTTTCTTTATTTTGATTAATGAGAGCAACGTTATCGATGAGATAGCTTTTTTTTTTTTTTCTATGTACTTTTATGTGATTTGCTTTATTTTAAATGTAAAGAACAAATGTCCATGTATATTATTATTACTTTAATTTGATCCTACTGAATTTGGAGGAATGTTTTCTTTCTTTAATATGCAATCTAGGTGAAAACAAACTTCTGTCTAATTTTAAAATTAAAAAAAAAAAAAAAAAAAAATTATTATATTTGCATTATTTTTAATCTGCCTCGACAACTTTATTTTTAACACGCTTTTATTAGCTTCACCTGTATGTATGTTTGTATGTATAATGTATATTTGTAACCGCTCTGGGAGCAAACAAAAAGTCAATATTGTAAATAAAGACGTTCCCTACATGAACGCTGTGGCTGTGAGGTAAAGCTCCGCGCTGCGAACTTAAAGGTCCAGCGTTCGAGCCCAGTAAGGGGAGATTTTTTAAAAATGGTTTTTGTTTAATTCTAAATTATTTTAATTAAAGATTTAAATGTATGTAAATATTATGGTGTGTCACTCACACGATTTTCCCTTACCCTGCATTTTAAAACTAAGATAGATATTTTGTGCTTTTTAATTCACATTTCTATAAAAGCGTGTTCTTTAATTTTTTAAAACTATAATATTATTTCTTTTAATATCCTTTTTTACAAAAATTTCTCCATCATGCAATTTATTTTTTAACATCACGATTTATATTACAGTTGTACTAATTTAAACATTCATGTAAAGAAACTACGCATGCATTCATAGACGTTTTTGTGTTCCTAGGGTATACTTTTTTTTCTTTTTCTTTCTTTTTATTTTTTGACATTTTACGCGTTTTAGTTGTTTTAAGAATTTTCTTCTTCAAAAGAACAAGTATAATTTAAGTTTATTTAGCAAGACAAACTATTTACTAAACCGTTTGCATTAAGTTGCACCTCAAACAATTATACCCGTTTAGTGATACATAGCTTGTTCACATAACTACCTGCACAAAAGTTATCCCGATTATTCATCTATTTGTACATCACTGTAAAATAAATAAACATTAATATAAAGTCCATTGATTTTCTCATATTTTAGTGAAACTTGGTGAGGTATATCAGTTTCATTTGGTTTAAAATAATTATGATCAAGAAGGTATACTTAACACGTTCGCTGCCGATCCCGCGCCAGCGCGGGATGTGACGTATCGCTTTACAGGTGAAAGTTTACTTTAGGCTGCCGCTTGGCGAAATTTCGAATATCGCCAAGACGGCGCCATTTCGCATCGTGTTCCGAATAGCAACCTTACACCGGCGGCATACGAAAGCGAGCTTTTCGACGATCTAACCTAAAAAGAAAACGCGTCTTGAAAAAAAAAAATCCGAATAATAATAATACATAGGACAAAAGGAAAATTTTCATAAAATAGAATTAAAAGAAAAAAAAAATTATGAATTTATAACTAATCACAAATACAAAAATAAAACTTAGATTATACAATCACACCAAATGTCCCTGAAAAGTGTGTTGTTTTAGTAATTGATGATAAGTGTTTAGATGATAGTTTTTTTATTTCCAATAATTTAAAAGCTATAAGTACAGTCGGTAACAAAAGTGTCTGAACACTAGCAAAAATTCCTATGTAAAAAAAGTACACTTCATAAGGTTTTGTTAAATAAATCCTTATCGAATCATGTTCTTACACTGACTAAGAACAGGATTCGACAAGGATTTATTTAACAAAAATGTATGAAGTATACTTTTTTACTTAGGAATTTTAAATTTAAAAGTTTTCAAAAGTTGTATAAAGTAAATTATTTATCATTAATATTTTATTTATAGTCCTCATTCATTAGGAATGAAAAAATAAATCCACAACTGGATAATTATAGCAAATTTGAACGATTCTCTATTATAATGGTACTCTGATCTGTTCACTATACCCCTATCTCAAAATGCATGAAATTAAAAAGTATACAAAATTTTGTACTGTAGCAACCAGTATTGGCATGAAATTCAAAAATATGCCTCTAAAATTTAGGACCGTGGTTGCCCAGTCGGTAGAGCGCCGGGCTCGTAATTGGAAGATTGCGGGTTCGGTACTCGAGCCTGCCAAAAACGATTGTGTATACTAATGGTGGCTGGTGCTCATAAAATCTGTAGTGCCCGCAATGTTTTCCATGTTCCCATATTAATTATACCTCTGGGTGTCTACGAAGCGAGAGAGTCATCTCTTCCGTGGAGGATCAAAATTGTGATGGCATGCCCCTGGACAACTCTAGGGGTGAGACCCAGACCATCGCCAATTGTCCATTGCGCAGTACTAGTGTGACGTAAAACACAATCAACAAACCAACCTCTTAAATTCAAAAGTACCTCTTAAATTCCAAACCTATTCAACCAGCCAAACAGTACTAACGCAAACATCACAAATATTCATATTTCAAAATAGATGATTGGTTGGGTTTTACGTCACACTAGTGCTACGCAATGGGCGATTGGCAACGGTCGGGGACTCAGCCCTAGAAGTGGTCCGGAAACATGCGATCAAAAATTTGATCCTCCATGGAAGGGTATTTCAAAATAGAATACTTTCTCTCTAATAAAACACGTATCATCAATATGAAACCGAGGTGATGGCGTCAGCGAGATATTTTATCTGCTCAGTACAAACTAAACTATTTGCTATGGAAATTTAACTTATTACTCATTAACTCCAGAGTTTGCTTGTAACGAGCAGATGAATTTTTACACGTTTGACGTAATACAGCGTATTGACGTAACACATGACGCAAACAAGCAAAGGTAAACACAAAGCCTATAACATCTGGCGATGTAGCGCTCTTGTGCAACACGTCAAACATATTCGGCGGGTTAAAGGAAAAAAACGTCATTTCAAATTTTAGTCACGTGAAACCGGCAGCGAACGTGTTAAGCAAGCATTACTTATATCATGTTAAATTACTATATCGCGCTATGAAGAGCGTCCACACTGGAATTTATATACATACATATATATATATATATATATAAACCACTTAATTTATTATTTTTTTATTACAGTTAATAATAAATAATAAAATTTTACTTTCCTTTACAAATAACGCTTATAAACAATTGTAGAAGTTTTTCTTGAACTTGCGATAGATATAACACAAACTAAAATTAAATCGGATATTAATTTTTTAATTTCTGTCCAGCAAGGAAACATTCAAAAAGTGTCGTCTTCAAAAAATATTGAAAAAAAATATATGTGATTCTACTCTTCCTAAAACACCAGTAAGTGAAAAAATTATCGGCTGAAATGAATTACAGCGACCACAAAAAATTATCAAAATTAAGCATATTTGGCGATTTCACATTGTTAGACGATTGATTTTGAGTACTTGGCGGAGAAACAAAACACGGTTCTGTTCGTACGCGGCAATCTCGGTGCTAACGAATTGAACGCCTAACAGTGCTAAATCGCCAAATATGCTTAATTTTGAAAAAAAAAAAATTGTGGTCGCTGTAATTCATTTCAGCCGATAGGTTTTTCACTTCCTGGTGTTTTATGAAGAGTAGAATCATATATATATATTTTTTCAATATTTTTTGAAGATGACACCTTTTGAATGTTTCCTTGTAAGAAAATGCCGTATATTTCTATCGCTTTCCATAAAATATCTATATAAAAAATATTTTTCATCTTTTCTTTTAATAATAGTTGAAAGTGAGGCAAAACCGACTCACTAAGCTTTAAACTTAAATGAACGGATAAATCATCTATACACAACTAATATGCATATTTGTTTTTATTATTGTTTATTTTCTCAACTTGTACAAAAATGATGTTATAATATAATATGATGTTATAATATAAATGATGTTATAATATAATATGATGTTATAATATAAATGATGTTATAATTATAACAAAATGATAGACTGCCTGACTGATTTAAATAGTAATCACTATTAAACAACATTGTTGGAAAGTGTTAAAAACGCTTAACCCAAATGGAAATGTAATTCCAGCAATTTCCAGTTATAGCTCCTAATGTACTTGAATATTTTTGAGGGGAACTGTAAAACATAACTATAATTATATCATATTCTATATAGAAAACAATTTTTTGTGCATCTGAATAATAAATGTCAATTTTATTATTTTTTCGACAGTACACAGACACTAAAATATGCTTTATATAAATACCTCTCATAGAACGCAATACATTTAAATTATTTTGCGAGTTCCTGTACTCAAACCGGTGGCGTGATTTACACCATATCCAAAAGAGATCAATCGACAATATACTTCAATAACACATATCAGTTTTATGAAATTTCATGAACATTTACGGGAGTTGGAAAGAGGATAGTCAGGCAGACAGACGAACTGACAGACAGTTAGACTAACTGAAGTCGTATATTTGTGTGGCCCTGTAAACATGAATACTTATCATAAAAAATTCTATCGGAAACATGGATTTGTACACATGGATAAGAAATGTCAATTTTATTACATTTTCTGTAGCACAAAGATATTAATCTATACTTCCTGTAAATATATTGCATATAGAACGGAATATAATAGAATTCTTTTGGGTGTCCCTGTACACAAACCAGTAATGTTATTAGGTAATTTTCAATAGACTACATCCCACAGTGAATCTAAATGGTACATATCAATTTCAAGGAATTTCGTGAATATTTACGGGAGTTAGAGCGTGGACAGATGGACTTATAGACAAACAAACCGAAAACCTAAAATCTTTTCAACTTGGTGGAATGTGTTAAAAAACACAAATTTCTATTTGTTTGTGATTTTTTCTTTTTCTTTTCTTTTTATTTATTATTTTTTTCTTTTTTTTTTTTTAACATTATTATTGTATTTGAATTTGTCAAATAAAAACGCGGGATACTGATAAATTTTGCGTTTGGTACACATTTATTTTAAAAAAGGCGCTGAATTTCAAGCAGTACAAAGGTGTACCAAAAGTGAAAAACAACATTAAGAAGGGATTCTCGACTTTTTACAACGGTTAGTGTAGTGATGCCATTATAAAAAATATTCTTTATACCAATTGTCAATCTTATCAGAAAATTGCAAAAATTCCATAACTTTATCTTAGTCCAAAAATTTTTATTTTTACTTTTTTTTTTTTTTTTTTTAATAAGAAACTTGAAACAGACTGATTTAAAGAGTGTTTTAAAGATTAATAACATTAAAATTGTTAAAGTTGCTCAAAACGCCAAAACTGCCATTATTTAAAAAAAGAAAAGAAAAGAAAAAGAAAAAAGAAAATTAAAATTCTGTCCTAAATAGAATTTAATTTTAGAATTTAACTTTTTTTTTATTATTATTACTATTCTATGTTGCGGGACTCCGGCTTTATATATTGGTAGTTCACATAAAATTGTGACAACGTTCTTTTGTGGTCTGAGAAGAAAAAAAAAAGCTCTCTCTCTCTAATAAAACTGATTTTTAGAGATTTCATTTTAATGCCAAAGATCTCCTCTTAATGTTACCAATTGTTCTAAACAAGAAAAAAAATAAGTTGGCAAATATCTAAATTAATTCCATATGGCTAAGAAATTTATATACATCCAATGATTAAGTTTCTCTAAAAATTTATCAGATAATGTAATTTTCACCCATTTGATGTAATTATTCTACATAATTTAATATAATAGTTATTTATCTTTTGGTTCAAATATACAGGACGCGTTGAGGGAAAAAAAAATAAATAAATATTTTTTTTTTTTTTTTTATGAAGTTTCTTTCCTTAACAGCGGCTACTATATTAATTTCGCAAAATTTCTCTCAATTTCATTTTTAATATTTTTTTCAACTTTAACTTGGTCTATTTTGTCTAAAAAAATAGGCATATCGTCCTAAAAAAAGTTTTGCCTTTCTAGAAAAATGAGTACAATCCAATTAGAAAAAGTACCATTAATTTCTAGGAAAAGTATCATTCAACTTTCAATTACCTGCAAATTTCATACAATTTATATTAAAAAAAAAAAAAAAAAAAAAAAAGCTTTTTTTTCCGGTTATCAATACAATTTAAAAAATCTGGAGTGACTCCACTCGACTTTCCGAACATTGAGTAATTAACAGTTTTGTAGCTAAAGTGAAGAAAGAGCAGTTGTTAAACAAACAAAAGAGAGAAAACCATAATAGAGTGTTTGAGTATTTTTCTCCATATATTACACGATGTTTTATTTAACGCTACTGAACTTTGAGCCCATAGATCATAATGATAAAGAATTTTTCGTTGTGTCCCTGTAAAAACCTATAAATGCTAGATTCACCAAAATGCTTATAGTTAGTGCAACAGGGATTTATAATATTCATATAAATTTTCAGCTCAATTGAATAAGGCGTTTAGATGCTATCGCACTTTTAAAAATTTGGTCCCATAGGCCATAATGATAAAGAATTTTTCTTTGTGCCCCTGTAAAAAAACTGTAGGTGCTAAATTCACCAAAATCTATATAGTTGGTGCAACTATGACCTTTAACATGCGTAAAAAATTTTTGCTCAGATTAGTAAGGCGTTTAGACGCTATCACACTTTTAAAAATTTGGCCCCATAGGCCATAATGATAAAGAATTTTTCTTTGTGCCCCTGTAAAACAACTGTAAGTGCTAAATTCACCAAAATCTATACAGTTCGTGCAACTGTGACCTATAACATGCGTACAAATTTTTTGCTCAGATTAATAAAGCGTTTAGACGCTATCACACTTTTAAAAATTTGGCCCTATAGGCCATAATGATAAAGAATTTTTCCTGGTGTCCCTGTAAAAAACTATAAGCGCTAGATTCACCAAAATCTATAGGGTTTGTACTATGGTGACTTACAATATACGTACCAATTTTCAGCTTATTCGAACAAAGCATTTAGACGCTAGCGTGTTCACTCACAGACGTACACACACACATACACACATACACACACATACATACATCATCGTAAAAATAGTGGAAACGGACTCAGGGGACCTCGAAACGTATAGAAACATCAAAATCTCAAATTCGGATTTTTGACATGATTGCAATACTTTCCTTACTATAGTGTTCGGAAAGTAAAAAGAGTAATAATTATTCACAGAGAAAGAAATAAAATATTTAACTCCACGCCCCCAAACTACTAAAGTTAAATTCCTAAAAACGGCGCCGATATTATACTTTTTAGCGAAGGGGAAGTGGGTTCTGAAAATACTTGACTATTTTAACGGATTACAAACAATGCAGAAATATTTCAAAATGATCTTCAGGTTTTTCCATAATCAAAACACACATGCAACTATATAAAACACAAACTTGTTACTTCCAAGAAACATTTTCCACAATTATTGTTGTTTAAAAGGCAACATCGTGCAAAATCTAAGTAAAGTGAAAGTGAGAAGCAAATTACCTTCAAATTCATTCTTGAATCTCCTGTTTTAGATGTTTTCTTTTCTTTTACAAAAAGCAGCTGTTATGTTCTACGTAAAATTTCCAGAAATTGTTGCCAGTTTTAGAAACTCAATGTTTTAATGACTAACACATGAAACCACAAAGGTCATCCTCTGAGACTACGGATTTACCTTCGGTCTTTTATGCTGTAATTATATTGTAATTTAGAAAGGAAGCTATAGAAAAAGTATGTAGTTTTAAAAGAGAAGCGACAAAAAAAGTGCTTGGTTACCTGTCCTTGAAAAGCAATGCCTCCACAATATGTGCACAGATGGTGCGGAACAGGGATGAGAATCTCCTTATATTATTAAAATCTGTACGCGCGCGTGTGTGTGTGTGTGTGTCTGTCTGTGAGAAACGGCTTGACGCAGCAAAAGCTCGGCCGCTAACGGTCGCACGGACTTCGAACAGGTACCGATGGACAGAGAATTTATCGCAGATCTGGGTTATCTAATTTGCTAAACGATGCGACCCTAATTAGCGGAGATATTAATTAAAATGTCGACCATTGTCTAACGAAAAATGACCCAGAATTCATGATTAAATGCTTAAAAAGCGACATTTTTACGGAAAAGGTGGAAAATAAATTAGAAATATCAGTCGTATCGTTACAAACAAGATACCATTGGAAAGGGATTTTTTTTCTTAAACCGATGGTTTAAACGGCTTATCGATCGGACAATTAGATTTTTTAAAATTAACTAAACTATAAAAAAATATTGGCAATAAATCGCAAGAATCTCAGCTTTGCAGACTTTTCGTCTACAGCAGTCTTCAACGGAAACACATCTCGTATTTAATGAAGTCACCTGTTTCGTACTGCGATTAAAAATTGCAAATTTCTACTTTCTTCAATTTTTCAAATTTTATACATTTTATTTAGTATATAATATTTACACCACAAAACAAACTTGCATTTCAAATTTCATCGATTTTCGTCAATAAACAAAAGATTTACATTTTAATTGCAAATTAAATTTTATCTTTACACGCCGGACATTTTTGCAATATTCTAATACGCGTATTTCAATTTCTAATTACGATTGATTTATTTTTTATGCATCATACGAAAGATATTTTAAAGTTCTTTTACATAATTCAAAGTTTTCACCAGATTTACACGTTTTGAGGTGTCCTGATTCAATTTTCTTTTATGGCGCTGTAATATTTTCAAATTTCAATATTTCAATTTCTAATTATGATTAAATTATTTTTAATACATGATTCGAAAGATATTTTAAAGTTCTTTAATATTATTCAAAGTTTTCAACAGATTTACACGTTTTGAGGTCTCCTGAATTCGTTTTCTTTTGTAGCTCAGCTACTAATTAAAATAATTTCATAAGTAATACATCATTGGAAAGCTTTTTTGAATTGGAATCGAACAGTGGAATACATAAATTTGTACCGCCAGATGGCGCTGTAATATTTTCAAATTTCAATATTTCAATTTTTTATTATGATTAAATTATTTTTAATACATCATTCGAAAGATATTTTAAAGTTCTTTTAAATTATCGAAAGTTTTCACCAGATTTACACGTTTTGAGGTGTCCTGAATCAAATTTCTTTTATGGCGCTGTAATATTTTCAAATTTCAATATTTCAATTTCTAATTTCGTTTAATTATTTTTAATACATCATTCGAAAGATGTAGGTTAATTAAGAGGGCCTAAAAGGGTGGAGAAGGAATAGGCGTGGACCGCGCGCGTATCCCTTAACTTGTGCGCGCGCAGAGCGCACGGGACTGCGCTGCCGAAGGCAGTGGGGACCCGGTGCGAATTTTTACCCGATCAGAAATGATTTTTTTTTTAGGGGGCACGAAGGGTTAGGGAAGGAATACGCGCGCGCAGCGCGTGTATCCCTGAAGTTGTGCGCGCGCACGGAACTGCGCTGCCGAAGGCAGTGGGGACCCGGTGCGAGTTTTTACCCGATTAGAAATGATTTTTTTTTAGGGATACGAAAGGTCAGGGAAGGAATACGCGCGCGCAGAGCGTGTATCCCTTAAGTTGGGCGCGCGCAGAGCGCACGGGACTGCGATGCCGAAGGCAGTGGGGACCCGGTGCGAGTTTTTACCCGATCAGAAATGATTTTTTTAGGGGGCACGTAGGGTCAGGGAAGGAATACGCGCGCGCAGCGCGTGTATTCGTTAAGTTGTGCGCGCACAGCGCGCACGGGAATGCGCTGCCGAAGGCAGTGGGACTCGGTGCGAGTTTTTACCCGATCAGAAATGATTTTTTTTAGGGGGCACGTAGGGTCAATGAAGGAATACGCGCGCGCAGCGCGCACGGGACTGCGCTGCCGAAGGCAGTGGGGACCCGGGCCGACTTTTTACCCAATCACAAATGATTTTTTTTTTTAATTTCTTTTCTTAACACTAAAAGTTACTGTTAGTGATTCATTAATTATAGTGATTTATTAATTATAGTGATTCATTTAAAAATACTGACCCGCTAGCGGGCGAAGCCCGCTAGTAGCTGCTATATTCTCCGAGACACAAATTTTGATGCGTATAGAAACCATTAACATAATTATATCTTTCTGGAATTATTTTTATCGGGGAACATTCCTGGACGAAATATTGGCTAGATCTTTTTAATCACCAGTCAGATTCCCCCTTCTTATGTTATACCTATATGGGATTTTGTTGCTTCGAACTATAAAGATATCTCATTCAAAAATGAAGTTTTCTAATGCTATTTTTTGAATATTACTCCTTGAACATGTCGCCTTTTAACAAAGTGAGCATTTTTTTTTTCTTTTTTTTTTTTTTTTTTTTTTTTTTTTTTAATGAAAGACACAAATTTAAATATTTTATTGCAGAAAATTTTGGAGTGGAAAGCTGATTTTATATATATATATATATACCAACTATGCGAAAAATACCAGAGCCGGGAATCGAACCCGGGCCTTCCGCTTTACGTGTGGATGCTCAAACCATTGAGCTACCCTGGCTGATTACCAGCTAGGCATTTCTCACATAACATACGTTGGCAAAGTCACCGAGTCTGTAAACACAGCTATATCAAGTGACATTATTAGTCGTGGCACAACTCCAATAGACCACGAAATTTTAATTTAATTTAGAAATTTATTTATCAACCATTAGAGTTCATTTCAGAAAATTTTTCATTCAGAGTTCATTTCAGAAAGCGGAAGGCCCGGGTTCGATTCCCGGCTCTGGTATTTTTCGCATAGTTGGTATAAAAAAAATCAGCCTTCCACTCCAAAATTTTCTGAAATGAACTCTCATGGTTGATAAATAAATTTCTAAATTAAATTAAATATTTTATTTCATTAAGTAAACTTAGGACTCTAATTTTTAATTTCGAAAAGCATTAATAAATAAATAAAATATTTATTTTAAGAAAACTTAGAGTACTCTAATTTTCAATCTCTAAAAGAAATATTTAAATAAGTATTCTTTAACCCCATTTCTTGCGACCATGGAAACCTCTGCGCAAGTGCGGACTCAACGAGTCCACTGTTAAAATAGAGGAGATGAAATTTTCGTTGAGAGAAAATAATCAATAAGGATACCGAACGTCTGGATGTTTACTAAATCCCAACCTGTCGGTAAACTTGCCACCCCTCCAATATTTTGGACTCGTCCTCATTGCCAGACGTAGGAAACGTTGTTACACTATACTTCATTTCATTAAGTAAACTTAAGACTCTAAGTTTCAAAAAGACAAATTTTCATTATGAGTATCTTTCAAAAAAGGTCGTCAACCTTTAAAACGAATGGTTGAGCCATCGATCTGTGATAATTTAAAACAAAGTTATCGATTTCTTTCTTTTTTTTTTTTAATTTTAATAAAAACAAGAACGGAAAATCATACAATACGCATTGATTATTAACACCTTCCAAGTGTACGTACTAGTTGTATCGTTTAACCTATGTTATCACGCAACAGGCAGACAGAAGGACTGAAAAGTATACAGATAGACTAATCGAATTTAAAATCACTTTTAAACATTGTTGGAAAGTCTTAAAAAGACTTTGAATAATGAAAAAAAAAATTTAAAAAAAAATCTGAATCAAATGAATCCACAAAAGAAAATGCAGCCATTAGTTTATAATTGCAGCCCTTAATGTGTCTGAATACTTTATAGTGTAGCCCTGTAAACCTGAAGGTTAATTGCGTCCTATTCTATACAAATCATTAGGTTAGAATATTAACAATACATGTCAATTTTTTTTTTTTTATGATTTTTACAGTAGAAAGTTATTTAAATGAGACTTTTAAAAATGTCTGTTTTAAAACGCAGTGTACACTGTTAAAAATTTTCTCCTAGGTTGAACCAAAACATGGTACATTTTTTCTGCCACCATGCGATGGTGAAACCTTTTACCATTATTTGGTGCTTTACTAAACCAAGGCTTGGTACTTCAATAGCTACATCCATAAGACGGAGAAATTTTTTACCATAATTTGGTGCTTTTTTAAAACAAGAAACGCCAAATCATAATAGAAGGTTTCACCATCACATGGTGGCAGCAAAAATGTACCATGTTTTGGTTCAACCTAGCAAACTGAAGCTACTGTAGTACCAACATTTGGTTCAACTTTGAACTGAAAATTTTAACAGTGTAATGGCATTTGTTTGGTTGTCCTTGTACACAAACTAGTTGTACAGGAACTAATTAATGTGATTTTAAATAGGGAAAATTCCACAGTGAACTAGTTTAATATACGATTATAACATTTTTTTTTAAATTCTGAAAATATTTACGGACACTGGAGAACGGGAAACAAACGGATAGAAAGATAGACAATTAAACAGACGTATACACAAATTGAAATCATATTCACACTTAAAAATTGTTAGAAAGTATTGAAAACGCTTAATGTAAACGAAAGTACAATTCCAGCAATTTTTTTTAATAGTTCTTAATGTAACTGAATATTTTTCTTGTGGCCCTGTAAATCTAATGCTAATTATACTATATTAAATAATCTGGTGTGTCACTCACACGACTTTCTCTTACCATGAAATTTAATACTATTAATAGAGATTGCACATTAAAAGGTAAGATAACGAGTTCTGTTATGTAAACCTGTGTTAAACAATTCATATTAGGCTTCTGAAGAATTTTATATAATAATTAGTTCTATGTGAGGGGGGCTACCGCCCCCCTCAACCCCCCGTTTCATTAATGCACCTACATTTATATAGAATTTAATTCGGTTATTAAAAAATAATTCTGTTTTTAGAAAATAATTCATTAAAATTATTATTTAAAAAATTATCTTTTATGATAATGCAGACGATTTCCGTATTAGAGTAGTAGTATAACACCAGATATCCCAAAAAAAGTCCATTTTATTCTCAATATTTAAAAAAAAAACTGTAGTGTTTGTAAAAAAACTGACTGTAGTGTTTTGTTAAGTAAATATTTGCTGAGTCATGATTTTCGTTTTATGTTTTTATAAAAAAGTAACTTGATGATAAAAATTAGCAATCAAATTAAAACATATATATATATATATATGAAAAGTGTCGATGTGTGCTTCATACTTTTGCTTCCGACTGTAGAAACGGGCCGCGGTAGCCCAGTCGGTAGAGCGCCGGCCTCATAATTGGAAGATTGCGGTTTCGATACTCGAGCCGGCCAAAGACCGTCGTGTACACTAATGGTGGATGGTGTACGTAAAATCTGTCGTGGCTGCAATTTCCTCCATGTTCCCATAAAAAATTATACCTCTGGGGGTCACCGAAGCGGGAGAGCCATCCCTTCCGTGGAGGATCAAAAATGTGATGGCATGTCTCCGGACCACCTCTATGGGTGTGTCTCAGACCGTCGCCAATTGCACATCTGTGCAGCACTAGTGCGACGTAAAACCCAACCGACTGTAGAAACTTTATAAAATGAAGTCTAAAGACGTTACAACGTAAAAACAAAAAAATTTCGCACACACAAAAATGAAATTTATTTTTATTTCCCTGTACACGAAATTCTTACGATCATATAAATACACTCTGTCACCAAAAAATATATGCAGCCAGAAGAAATCGAAACACATTCACGAAACTCGGTACAAACGTAGTCTGGTAAGAGATATGGAAATGATTAAAATTTGAACGCCAATGAGACAAGGCTAAACACGTTATACGCATCTGAACTGCACAGTTGGGCGAGTTTAAAAGCATGATTTCTCGCGCCGTAGAGCTATTCAAACGAATTCGTCGACTTTGATGGACGGTATTGTGACTTGAGATGCCTCTGAGACGTAACCAGCGGCAGTACTGACAATTGTCGGATAGTGAAAGGGGCCGTATAGTAGGCCTCAGAGAAGCAGTTTGGTCGTTCAGGCATATCAGCCGCCACATCGATGGTAGTTGCTCGGGATTGGTAACAGTGGGTCACGGAAGAGAGAATCAACCATTGTGGAGGGTCAAGACGTCCCAGGAGCACAAAGGAACACGAGGATCGCGCAATCATAAGAGCGACCACGTCCGCACCAACAGCGTCATTAGCCTCGATTCAACGCCATTTACCACATTCTAGGCATCCAGTAGTATCAAGGGAAACCATTCGGAGATGGCTGGCCGACGCTGGTATAAACAGCCGACGTCCATTAAGACGCCTATCCCTCACCCCACATCATAAGCAGTGTCGACTGGATTTTTGTCGATCCAAAGCAAGCTGGAGTGTCACCGACCTAACGTGTTATCGTCCGTGGTGAATTACGATTCAGTCTCAGTGCTGATGATCATCGCACACGCATGTGGAATCGGCCAGGTCAACGGTCTGATCCGGCATTTGTTGTCGAGCGGCATACAGCTATTACACAAGGTGTAACAGTGTGGGGAGCGATCTGTTGGGACGCACGATCACCTCAAGTCGTCTTTGAAGGCACTATGATGGCTCGCATTTACGTGGACAGCATTTTAACGCCGGTTGTTCTGCCTATTCTATCAAGCCGCCTAGGGGGCCATTTATCAGCAAGACAACGCTCGTTCATATACTGTTCCACTCTACCAACAATGTCTTCGAGGATATGACGTACTCCCATGGCCTACCAGGTCATCAGACCTCTCGTCAATAGAGCATAATAGGACGTGTTAAAAAGGCAACTGCAGCCGTGTTGGAATACTGGTGAATTAACTGCTCAGTTGCAAAGGTTATGGCATAATCTTCTGCAGAGGGATATAGATGACCTAATTGATTCGATGCCACTACTTGTTTCGGCTTGTATAGCTGCCAGAGATGGCTTTACTACTTACTGATTTGCAACCTTTTTCATCCCATAACTTCTTAATAAAACGATCTTTTGTTCTGCATTTTTAATCATTTGTTTATCACTCCATACACTACAAACATGTTAAGTTTCGTGATTGTAGCTCATTTCCTTCTGGGTGCATATATTGTTTTGTGACAGAGTGTATCTTACATAATAGACCTTTTTGTATATCCAATTTTCACTTTCTACTAATATCAGTGTTTGAAAAAAAGAGTCAAGATAATAGAGTCAAAAACACACACATACATACACAAAGGACAAACGCTAAAGCGTTATTTTCAGATTCGGGGAAATTCAAACCTTATAGTAATAGCAAAAATCTCAATCAAAAATTTTTAATCCATAACCATACACTTTCTACTACATATGTGTTAGAAAAATTGTATCAATATATTGAATGAAAACCTATTTAAATTTACGAAATGTTAATTAAAAAAATTGAATAGAAGATACATTTAAGGAATATTTAATGGGGAATTCAATTTCTTCCTTTGAGCAATAAATAACAAATTAATTCTGTTTGACATTCGTAATTGTTTTAATGTAATCCTGTCACTAGAAAGAATATCAGTTGCAAGTAACAAGCTATAGTAAAATTTTCTCTTTAACATCCGACCGTTAATTGATCAGAATAAGTATTTAATTTAGGAAATGTCACTTCGCGATTAATTAAGTCATGCTGATGAATATTCAACTTGAATTAACAATGTATGAGAACAGAAAAGTTATGTCGTTAAAAATATCTGCCTAAATAAATTAAATGCATACATACTTGAAATATTTTATTAAGTTCAGGCGAATGATCCATGTACAGGTACATACAAATTAATTTTATTATTTTGCGATTATAATTGAAAATTGTACTTGGTAAATTTTAACATATAATTGCGCAAATTTCTTATATTTGTGAAAGAATGTTTCATAATATGGCCCTCAAAACATTCACGTTCTTTAACAGGGCCGCAAAAAAAAAAAAAAAAAAAATCTGGAGTGACTCCACTCGACTTTCCGAACATTGAGTAATTAACAGTTTTGTAGATAAAGTAAAGAAAGAGTAGTTGTTAAACAAACAAAAGAGAGAAAACCATAATAGAGTGTTTGAGTATTTTTCTCCATCTATTACACGTTGTTTTATTTAACGCTACTGAACTTTGAGCCCATAGATCATAATGACAAAGAAATTTTCGTTGTGTCCCTGTAAAAACCTATAAATGTTAGATTCACCAAAATGCTTATAGTTAGTGCAACAGTGATTTATAATACTCATATAAATTTTCAGCTGAATTCAATAAGGCGTTTAGATGCTATCGTACTTTTAAAAATTTAGTCCCATAGGCCATAATGATAAAGAATTTTTCTTTGTGTCCCTGTAAAAAAACTGTAAGTGCTAGATTCACCAAAATCTATACAGTTTGTTCAACTGTGATCTATAACATGTGTACAATTTTTTTGCTCGAATTAATAAGGCGTTTAGACACTATCACATTTTTAAAAATTTGGCCCCATAGGCATAATGATAAAGAATTTTTCTTTCTGTCCCTGTAAAAAAACTATAAGTGCTAGATTCTCCAAAATCTATAAAGATTGAGTATTTGTGATCTATAATATGTGTATAAAATTTTTGCTCAATTGAATAAGGCGTTTAGATGCTATCGCACTTTTAAGATTTTGCTCCCATAGGCCATAATGATAAAGAATTTTTCTTTGTGTCCCTGTAAAAAAACTATAAGTACTAGATTCACCAAAATCTATAGGGTTCGTACTATGGTGACTTACAATATGCGTACCAACTTTCAGGTTAATCGAACGAAGCGTTTAGCCGCTAGCGTGTTCACCCACAGACATACACACATACACACATACACACACACATACATACATCATCGTAAAAATAGTGAAAACGGACTCAGGGGACCTCAAAACGTATAGAAACATCAAAATCTCGAATTCGGATTTTTGACATGATTACAATACTTTCCTCACTATAGTGTTCGGAAAGTAAAAATTCGGATATTTTAATAGTTACGCCTGAAATTTCCTTGAGGTACATTTCGAATTGTGTTTTAAACGCTTTTTTTTTTTTTTTTAACTGCGTTAGTTTTATTTGTACTATGCGATATGTATGCAATTTATTGCGTTTATAGAATGATATACAAAATTAAGGGGATATATAATTTTCTGTTGAGTGTAGTTCTTGAAAAACGTTTCTTTTGCCATGTTTGCCAAAACTTTTGCCATTTACTGAAAAATTGCTAAAGAAATTTACTTTTTTTTTTTTTTTTTTTTATGAATAAGAAAATATAGTTTTGGTGATCAGTATTCGAAGAAAAACTTTTGCTGTAATCACGTGTTTATAGTTCCTTTGAATAACACAATGAATATTTTACCATTTTTAACTCTTTCTAACAAGGTCGAAAAGTGTTAATTTCTTCGGTTTGTCTATCAGTTTGTCTATCAGTTCGTCTGTCAGTCAGTCTGCATGCCAGTCTGTCCGTCTGTCTGTCAGTCTGTCCGCGCTCTAACTCCTGTAAATATTTATGGAATTACCTGAAACTGATATATGTTATTCAAGTTCACTATCGGATGTTCCCTATTGAAAATGGAGTGCGTACTAGAGGTCTACACGGGCCGGAATTTCTAGGCCTGGGCCCGGCCCGGCCCGGCCCGTTTGTTTTTTAACGGTGTATGGCCCGGACAAAAAACGATAAAATCAGGCCCGACCCGTCCCGGTCCGATTCAAAAATATGTAAAACAACAACAACAAAAAAAAATATATGAATGTCTGTCTATGAAAAAGATTTTTAGTATGTGTTTTGCAGAGGTTTTATATAACCAAACAATAGTACGTTCTTTAACAAAACTGCTGAAAATTTACAAGGTTATTATATATAAACAGAAATTCATTATTATAGACAAGGCACAAAGACAAACAGAAAGTCAAATCGAAAATATTAGCATTCATCAAACAATATAGGAAGGCATTTAAAATGGTTAATACTACTAAAAATGCACTTTCAACCATTTCCTCTTATATAGCGTAATGTATCCGAATCGTTCATGTGCTCCGGTAAACAAAACTTTAATGTTAATCCAACCACAATTAAATTGAAGTTACAAACACTTTTTAACAAAATAGAACTTTGTGTGACATAAAAGCCTGTAAAATTATGTAAAATAAATGACTGAAGAAATATTTTATAATTTTCTTTTTTCGTTGATTAACGAGGAAACCAGAAAAAGATTCGGGCCGATACGGCCCGGAGAAAATTTAATTCAGGCCTGGCCCGGCCCGAATATACACAAAAAAAACTGAGCCCGAGCCCGGCCGTGCCCGGCCGTGCCCGGCCCGAGCTTGAAAAAGAATTTTAAGCCCGAGCCCGGCCCGAGAGCAAATTAAAAAATTCGGCCTGAACCGGGCCCGAAGGCAGGGCCGGGCTCGGGCTCGGTCCGTAAGCCCGGCCCGTAAGCCCGGCCCGTGCAGACCTCTAGTGCGTACCTCTACTCGTTTACGTACAGGGACACCCGAAAGTATTCCAAAGCATTGCTTTCAATGAGAGGTATTTCTATAAATCAAATTTTAATAACTTTACTTTGCACAAACTTATGGAAATTGAAATATGTTATTGATTGCTTTCTATAGAATATAGTATGATTAGCATTAAATTTAAAGGGCCACACAAAAATATTCAGTTACTTTAAGAAATATTAATAAAAGTTTGATGGAATTGCTCTTTCGTTTATATTAAGTATTTTTAACACTTTCTAACAATTTTTAAATGTGAATATGATTTCAATTTGTGTATGTGTATGTCTGTTCGTCTGCCAGTCCGTCTGTCAGTCTGTCTACGGTCTAACTACCTTAAATACTTATAGAATTTTTTTAAACTGATATATCTTATTCAAGTTCACTACCGTATGTTCCCTATTGAAAATGGAGTGAATACCTGTGCCGGTTTGTGTACGGGGACACCCGAAAGTTTTCCAGAGCATTGTGCTCCGAGAAATGTATTCCTGTAAACCATATATTAATACCATTACTGTAGACAAATCTTAATAGAATTGAAATATGTCATTTCAGTTCACTGTTTCTTATGTAAAAGGGCGTAAACAACAGCATTGGTTTGTGTACAAGGACACTCGAAAGTATTCCAAATCATTGCGTTCTATGAGAAGTAGTTCTATAAGCCAAATTTTAATTACTCTTCACAAAGCTTAATGAAATTGAAACATGTTATTCATATGCACAAAGAATGCTTGCTATTGAATATTGTATAATGAGCATTAGATTTACAGGGACACACAGAAACATTTAGTTTCTTTAAGAGATATTAATAAAAATTGCTGAAATTGCACGTTCATTTAGGTTAGGCGATTTTAGCACTCTCAAACAATTTTTAAGCGTGAAAACGCTTTCAATTTGTGTATTTGTCTGTCCGATTGTTTACCTTTCTATCTGTCTGCCTCCCGCCTCAGCGTCCATAAATAGGGGAAACCGGGATAATAAGAGACAAAAGGGGTAATAAGAGACAAAAAATATTAATAAAATCTATACTATTAATCTAAATAACTTGAAATTAATGTATCGTATTAATTTCATTAAATGGACTCCTCTTAATTTTTTTAGGTGATTTTTAAACTTAAATTTTTTGTTTAAAAAAAAATTTAAATTTTCATTAAATCCTTGTCTCTAATAACCCACGTGGGGTAATAAGAGACCAGGATTGTAACTGTCCATATATAGCAATGTAAAATCATGTGTGATGATAAAAGACATCTGGAAACAATTCTGAATCAGCCAATAGTTTTTAATTTTTTTTATTTACATCCATTCAAAAAATATGTTTTCTCAAAAATTAACTGTCATAAATGTGTTTGTGAAATTCATTTATTTTAATATTAGGTCCTAAATAACATAATACTGCACTTAATGATAGTTCTACATAATCAAAATAACCTAGGTATTAACGAAAAACAACAATATAATTTTTAAAATGGGCAGAAAATATTTTATGCATTTTCTAAAGTGCAGTCGAAAATAGGCAAAAAACAGTATCTTTGAAGTGTATACAAGCGAACAAAATGTTATAAAAAAAATTTCTAGTAATTATAAATGAACTTATTTATTATGTAATGAAGTATTAATGACTAAATACTAACTTATAGACATTCTACACATAATTTTACATAATCATAAACCTTAAATATGCCTAATGAGTAAAACTGCTTTTTGATTTAAAGTGAAAAAAAAAAAAAAAAAGTTATCTTGGTAAACTTAGACTAGGCCTAACACTAGGTAAACTCTTCATAAACTAGTCAGGAAGAATTAACAGGGGACACAGGAATTAACAGTGGGGGTAATAAGAGACTCATGTTTCTTATTACCCCCACAAAAAATAAAAATGGGGTAATAAGAAACATACCTAGAACATGTAAATAAAGAATGCTTTCAAGGTTTTAAAAAATTGTACATCAAAAGTCATAGTCTTGGTCAAAAGGTTACACATTAATAAATCCCGAACATCTAACCCACAAAAAAAAATTACAAAAAATTTACAAAATGTCACGAACTTTTAGGGTAAGTTCAAAGTAAAGGTTTTTCTCATCGTATAAAAAAAAATTCAAAATGTGTTATAAAATTCTCAATAAGTGTATTGTAGTAAAGAATACACATGATACTTAATATTACATATATTTAAAGTTGTCTAAGTATATTTTTTGGAGGTTTTTTTGACTGCGTCTATTATAACACCTGTCTCTTATTACCCCGGCTTCCCTTATATTAAAAAAAAAAAGCTTTTTTCTTTTTGTGTGCATATGAATAATATATTTCAATTTCATTAAGATTTCCTCAAATTAAAGTTAGTAAAATTTGGTTTATAGAAATTACCACTGTAGACAAACCAGTGGTTCTATTTAAACATTTTACATATAGGAAACATCCGATAATGAACTTGAATAACATAATTCAATTTCATTAAGATTTCTGTATAGTAAGGGTATTAAAATATGGTTTGTAGAAATACCTCCCTTAGAACACAGTGCTTTGGAATACTTTTGGGTGCCCCTGTACACAAACCAGCAGAGATATTAACCAAGCGGACAGACACACGGGTAAATGGGCAGACGAACAAACAGACAAATACACAAATTGAAATCATATTAACACTTAAAAAATGTTAGGAAGTATTCTAACGCTTAATGTAAACTAAAGTGCAATTCAAGCAAATTTTTATTAATAGTTCCAGACGTAACTGAACAGTTTTGTGTGGTCCTGTAAATCTAACGCTAGTCATACTATATTCTATAAAAACCAGTGGTGGTATTTACTCCATTTTATATACGAAACATCCGATAGTGAACATGAATTACATAATTCAATTTCATTAAGATTTCTGTACAGTAAAGGTATTAAAATATTGTTTATAGAAATACCTCTCTTAGAACACAGTGCTTTGGAATACTTTTTGGTATCCCTGTACACAAAACAGGAGAGATATTCACTCCATTTTCAATAGGGAACATCCGGTAGTGAACTTGAATATCATATATCAGTTTCAAGAATTTCCATAAATATTTACAGAAGTTAGAGCACGGAGAGACAGACTGACGGGCCGACGAACAGACAGATACAAAAATGAAATCATATTCACACATAAAAATTGTTAGAAACTGTTAAAAATACTTAATATAAAAGAAAGTGCAATTCTAACAAATTTTTATTAATAACTCTTAATGTAACTGAATATTTGTCTGTGGCCCTGTAAATATGATGCTCATCATACTATATTCTATAGAAAGCATTCTTTTGTGCTTATGAATAACATATTTCAATTTCATGAAGCTTTGTGCAAAGTAAAATTATTAAAATTTTGTTTATATAATAGAAATACTCTCATAGAACGCAATGGTGTGGAATAATTTCGAGTGTCCCTGTACACAAACCAGTGGTCGTATTTTCTGTATTTTACATAATAAATATGTGATAGTGAACATGAATAACACATTTGAATTACATTAATATTTGTGTGCAGCAAAGGTATTAAAATATGGTTTATAAAAATACTTCCCATAGAACACAATGCTTTGGAAAAATTTCAGGTGTCCCTGTACACAAACCAGGAGATGTATTCACTCCATTTTCGATAGTAAACATTCGGTAGCGAGCTTGAATAACGTATATCAGTTTCAAGAAATTCCATAAATATTTACAGGAGTTAGAGCACGGAGAGACAGACTGACGGACAGGCGAACAGAAAGACAGATAAACAAATTAAAATTATATTCACACTTAAAAAGTGTTAGAAAGTGTTAAAAACGCTTAACGTAAACGAAAGTGCAATTCCAGCAAATTTTTATTAATAGCTCTTAATGTAACTGAATATTTTTATATAGCCCTGTAAATCTAATGCTAATCATAGTATATACTATAGAAAGCATTTTTTTCTGCATATGAATAAAATATTTCGATTTCATTAGACTTTGGCAAAATAAAGTTATTAAAGTTTGATTTATAGAAATACCTCTCATGGAACGCAATGCTTCAGAATACTTTCGAGTGTCCCTGTACACAAACACGTGGTGGTATTTACTCCATTTTATATAGGAAACATCCAGTAGTGAACTTATATAACATGTTTCAATTTCAATAAGATTTCTGTACAGTAAAAGTATTAAAATATGGTTTATAGAAATACCTGTCATAGAACACAAAGTTTTGGAAAACTTTCGGGTGTCCCTGTACACAAACCAGTGGTGGAATTACCTTCATTTTATTTAGGAAACATCGACAGTGAAGAGTGAAGTATAACATATCTCAATTTCATCCAGATTTGTGTACAGTAAAGGTATTAAAATATGGTTTATAGAAGTACCTCTCATAGAACACAATGCTTTGGAAAACTTTGGAGTGTCCCTGTACACAAGCCTGTAGAGGTAGACACTCCCTTTTCAATAGGGAACATCCAATAGTGAACTTGAATAACATAGTTCAATTTTGTGTACAGTAAATGTTTTAAACTGTGGTTTATGGAAATACTTCTCATTGGACACAATGCTTTGGAAAACTTTCGGGTGTCCGTGTACACAAACCATAAGAGGTACGCACTCCATTTGCAATAGGGAACATCCGATAGTGAACTTGAATAGCACATTTCAATTTTGTGTACAGTAAAGGTATTAAAATATGGTTCTAATAGGACACAATTCTTTAGAAAACTTTTGGGTGTCCCTGTATACAAACCAGTGGTGTACTCCATTTTATACAGGAAACATCTGATCGTGAACTTGTATAACATATTTCGATTTCATTAATTTTGTGTACACTAAAAATATTAAAATATGGTTTATAGAAATACCTCTCATAGAACACAATGCTTTGGAAAACTTCCGAGTGTCCCTGTACACAAACTAGTAGAGGTACACATTCCATGTTCAATAAGGAACATCCGATAGGGAATTTGAATAACATATATCAGTTTCAAGAAATTCCATAAATATTTACGGGAATTAGAGTGCGAACAGACAGACAGACAAACCGAAGTCTTTAACACTTTTCAACCTTGTTGGAAAGAAGATAATTCATGAAAGATCATTTTAATAAATAATAATTTCAGTAAATTATTTTTATTGAATAATTTTTTATAGGAATGTATGGAAGAAAGTCATGTGATGATCATAATACACTATGTGAATGACATACCTTTAATTACGAAGCAAGAAAAATCTCATCGGATTACATAAGAAAAGGGAGAAAAGGGGAATCTGACTGATGTGCACTGTGCAACCTTAAACGAATTTTTCCGTTCAACAGTTACATACAAAAGAATATCTATGAGGGAGTTAATATGTCGAATCTGAAGAAAATCCGTAGTTTTTTTTTTTTTTTTTTTTTTTTTTAAGGAACGTAATTACGAGACTTAAAATTTAAGTATATTTATACAGGACGTCTATCAATTTTCTAGAACTAGCCAACTAATACATACAAAAAGACATCTAAAAGAGTGTTTATATAGCAAATTTGAAGAAAATTATTAAAACCGTTTTTAAGTTATGAACCTACGGTCCCACCTGTGGTTTTCAAATTTTCACCAAAAGTTGAAACAAACATCTGTAAACTAGACCTGTCTTTATTCTGAAGTTTCGTCATTCTGTCTTCATTAGTATTTAGAGATATGATAGTCAAAAGATTCCACAGTATACCCACATATACACTAACCAACTGCCAAAAATGACTTTTTTTTGTACTCAGGAAACCTTAAAACACGTAAATCAGGTGAAAACTCGGTATCAAAAATTTTGACCAACTATAGTACTTCCATTACTTACGGTAATCGTGTAATGGATGTAAAAATATTAAATTAAAATTGAGATAAAAACCTGCAAAG
Source organism: Salticus scenicus (assembly GCA_963930645.1). Taxonomy (NCBI): domain Eukaryota; kingdom Metazoa; phylum Arthropoda; class Arachnida; order Araneae; family Salticidae; genus Salticus; species Salticus scenicus. Next base: position 64,193,069 of record OZ005661.1, on the reverse strand, counting down.
GAAATTTCAAGAAATAAATATAGTAACCGTTGCTCTGGAACGCAACATCCTATTTTAGGGTAAAAAAAAAAAAAAAAAATATTTACTTATTGTATTTTATTTTTAGATCAATTAAAAAAATAATAAATCCCTCTATCCTGAACTATATTAGATTTGTTCGATAAACTATATATTCAGGCAACAATTCTTATGGTTTTTGATGTATTTTTTACAGATTTGAAATCTTTAAATTGCATTTTCTCAGTTAGCATTTTTTCATGAAGTCATGATTTTCAAAATTTTAAAACTTCTACAAATATTTAAGAAAAATCTTTATATATATATGATGTTTAATGGAACTTGTTACTTAAAAGAATTAGGGATGGTTTGAAATTCATTAATTGGTTTTCGAGGGAAAAAAAATAATAATAATCTCGTGTGTCACTCACACGACTTTCTCTTACCCTGAAATTTAATACTATAAATACAGGTTCCAGATTAAAAGGTAAGATAACGAGTACTGTTATGTAAACCTGTCTTAAACAATTCATATTTGGCTTCTGATGAGTTTTATATGATAATTAAGGCTTCTGAAGAGTTTTATATAAAATTCATTGAGGGGGCTACCGCCCCCCTCAACCTCCCGTTTTATTAATGCACCTACATTTATATAGAATTTAATTCGGTTATTAAAAAATAATTTATTAAAATTATTATTTAAAAAAATTATCTTTTATGATAATGCAGACGATTTCCATATTAGAGAAGTAGTATAATACCAAATATCCAAAAAAGTCCATTTTATTCTCAATATTTAAAAAAAAAAAATCTGGAGTGACTCCACTCGACTTTCCGAACATTGAGTAATTAACAGTTTTGTAGATAAAGTAAAGAAAGAGTAGTTGTTAAACAAACAAAAGAGAGAAAACCATAATAGAGTGTTTGAGTATTTTTCTCCATCTATTACACGTTGTTTTATTTAACGCTACTGAACTTTGAGCCCATAGATCATAATGACAAAGAAATTTTCGTTGTGTCCCTGTAAAAACCTATAAATGTTAGATTCACCAAAATGCTTATAGTTAGTGCAACAGTGATTTATAATACTCATATAAATTTTCAGCTGAATTCAATAAGGCGTTTAGATGCTATCGTACTTTTAAAAATTTAGTCCCATAGGCCATAATGATAAAGAATTTTTCTTTGTGTCCCTGTAAAAAAACTGTAAGTGCTAGATTCACCAAAATCTATACAGTTAGTTCAACTGTGATCTATAACATGTGTACAATTTTTTTGCTCGGATTAATAAGGCGTTTAGACACTATCACATTTTTAAAAATTTGGCCCCATAGGCATAATGATAAAGAATTTTTCTTTGTGTCCCTGTAAAAAAACTATAAGTGCTAGATTCTCCAAAATCTATACAGATTGAGTATTTGTGATCTATAATATGTGTATAAAATTTTTGCTCAATTGAATAAGACGTTTAGATGCTATCGCACTTTTAAGATTTTGCTCCCATAGGCCATAATGATAAAGAATTTTTCTTTGTGTCCCTGTAAAAAAACTATAAGTGCTAGATTCACCAAAATCTATAGGGTTCGTACTATGGTGACTTACAATATGCGTACCAACTTTCAGGTTAATCGAACGAAGCGTTTAGACGCTAGCGTGTTCACCCACAGACATACACACATACACACATACACACATACACACATACACACATACACACACACATACATACATCATCGTAAAAATAGTGAAAACGGACTCAGGGGACCTCAAAACGTATAGAAACATCAAAATCTCGAATTCGGATTTTTGACATGATTACAATACTTTCCTCACTATAGTGTTCGGAAAGTAAAAAAAATTACGATTTTTTTCTAAGGTTTTTTTTTTTTTTTTTTTTTTTTTTTTTTTGTTAAAAGTAAAAAAAAAAAATCGATAACTTTGTTTTAAATTATCGCAGATAGATGGTTCAACCATTCGTTTTAATGGTATTGGCGAGCTCTTTTGAAAGATACCCATCATGAAAATTTACTCTCTTCAGGGGGGACTTCCCCCGAGGTGGGGAGGCGAGGCTCCTACATACACAAAAAAAAATTTCCATTTAACTATCTCTATTACAAAAAATATATATCCGGTTCATTTGTTTTAGTGCAGTCTATAGGTGTTAAACTCTACTTGCCTTCAATTACCCCCGTAGACGTAATGTATTAGAATTCTCTTGATTGTCCCTGTACACGAACCATTTGCTTGATCTTAACGAAAAGCTTACTGTAGCATCCGAATTTGATACACATTTAGAATACCAAGTTTGGAATGTCTGCTAGTATTTGTTCTTGAGATATGCTGATAACAGACAGACACACACACAGACACACAGACCATTTGCTAAAAACATGATTTTCGTATTCAAAAGACCTCAAAACGTGTAAATATAACAAAATCTCACTTTCGAAAATTTGACCCAAAAACAATACTTTCTCTACCTTATGGGTAAGAGAAAGTAATAAAAAAAAACAGTGTGTCTAAGTAAAAATTTGGAAAAAACATGCTTTTTGTTATATATTTATATTTAATATGCACATATATATATATATATATATATATATATATATATATATGTATATATATATTAAGATATTGCAAAGTCCATCCCTTATTCTTTTAATTGTGGTTCCATAAACATCCAAAAAAATAGGAAGTATTTTCTAATATGTCTGTAGAAGTTTTAGAATTTTGAAAAGCATGAATTCATGAAAAATAATCCGGTGTGTCACTCACACGACTTTCTCTTACCCTGAAATTTAATACTATAAATTCAGGTTGGATATTAAGAGGTAAGATAACGATGTTATGTAAACCTATGTTAAACAATTCAAATTAGGCTTCGGGAGAGTTTTACACGATAATTAGTTCTGTGTGAGGGGGGCTACCGCCCCCCTCAACCCCCCGTTTCATTAATGCACCTACATTTATATAGAATTTAACTAGGCCTAACACTAGGTAAACTCTTCATAAACTAGTCAGGAAGAATTAACAGGAACCACAATGGGTGGGGGGGGGGGACACAGGAATTAACAGTGGGAGTAATAAGAGACTCATGTCTCTTGTTACCCCCACAAAAAATAAAAATGGGGTAATAAGAAACATGCCTAAAACATGTAAATAAAGAATGCTTTCAAGGTTTTAAAAAATTGTACATCAAAAGTCATAGTCTTGGTCAAAAGGTTATACATTAATAAATCCCGAACACCTAACCCACAAAAAAAATTACATAAAATTTAGAAAATGTCACGAACTTTTAGGGTAAGTTCAAAGCGAATGTTTTTTTCATCGCATAAAAAAAAATTCAAAATGTGTTATAAACTTCTCAATAAGTGTATTGTAGTAAAAAATACACATGATACTTAATATTACATATATTTAAAGTTGTCTAAGTATATTTTTTGGAGGTTGTTTTGACTGCGTCTCTAATAACCCCTGTCTCTTATTACCCCGGCTTCCCCTATATTAAAAAAAAAAGCTTTTTTCTTTTTGTGTGCATATAATATGTTTCAATTTCATTAAGATTTCGTCAAATTAAAGTTAGTAAAATTTGGTTTATAGAAATTACCACTGTACACAAACCAGTGGTTCTATTTAAACATTTTACATATAGGAAACATCCGATAATGAACTTGAATAACATAATTCAATTTCATTAAGATTTCTGTATAGTAAAGGTATTAAAATATGGTTTGTAGAAATACCTCCCTTAGAACACAGTGCTTTGGAATACTTTTTTGTGCCCCTGTACACAAGCCAGCAGAGATATTCACCAAATTTTCAACAGGGAACTTCTGGTAGTTAACTTTAATAACATATATCAGTTTCAAGAAATTCTATAAATAATTATGGGAGTTTAAGCGCGGACAGACACACAGGTAAATGGGCAGATGAACAGACAGACAGATACACAAATTGAAATCATATTAACACTTAAAAAATGTTAGGAAGTATTGTAAACGCTTAATGTAAACTAAAGTGCATTTCCAGCAAATTTTTATTAATAGTTCCAGACGTAACTGAACAGTTTTGTGTGGTCCTGTAAATCTAACGCTAGTCATACTATATTCTATAAAAACCACTGGTGGTATTTACTCCATTTTATATAGGAAACATCTGACAGTGAACATGAATTACATAATTCAATTTCATTAAGATTTCTGTACAGTAAAGGTATTATAATATGGTTTATAGAAATACCTCTCTTAGAACACAGTGCTTTGGAATACTTTTTGGTATCCCTGTACACAAAACAGGAGAGATATTCACTCCATTTTCAATAGGGAACATCCGATAGTGAACTTGAATATCATAGATCAGTTTCAAGAATGTCCATAAATATTTACAGAAGTTAGAGCACGGAGAGACAGACTGACGGGCAGACGAACAGACAGATACAAAAATGAAATCATATTCACACATAAAAATTGTTAGAAATTGTTAAAAATACTTAATATAAAAGAAAGCTCAATTCTAACAAATTTTTGTTAATAACTCTTAATGTAACTGAATATTTGTCTGTGGCCCTGTAAATATGATGCTCATCATACTATATTCTATAGAAAGCATTCTTTTGTGCTTATGAATAACATATTTCAATTTCATGAAGCTTTGTGCAAAGTAAAATTATTAAAATTTTGTTTATATAATAGAAATACTCTCATAGAACGCAATGGTGTGGAATAATTTCGAGTGTCCCTGTACACAAACCAGTGGTCGTATTTTCTGTATTTTACATAATAAATATGTGATAGTGAACATGAATAACACATTTCAATTACATTAATATTTGTGTGCAGCAAAGCTATAAAAATATGGTTTATAAAAATACTTCCCATAGAACACATTGCTTTGGAAAAATTTCAGGTGTCCCTGTACACAAACCAGGAGATGTATTCACTCCATTTTCGATAGTAAACATTCGGTAGTGAGCTTGAATAACGTATATCAGTTTCAAGAAATTCCATAAATATTTACAGTAGTTAGAGCACGGAGAGACAGACAGACGGACAGACGAACAGAAAGACAGATAAACAAATTAAAATTATATTCACACTTAAAAAGTGTTAGAAAGTGTTAAAAACGCTTAACGTAAACGAAAGTGCAATTCCAGCAAATTTTTATTAATAGCTCTTAATGTAACTGAATATTTTTATATAGCCCTGTAAATCTAATGCTAATCATAGTATATACTATAGAAAGCATTTTTTTCTGCATATGAATAAAATATTTCAATTTCATTAGACTTTGGCAAAATAAAGTTATTAAAGTTTGATTTATAGAAATACCTCTCATAGAACGCAATGCTTCAGAATACTTTCGAGTGTCCCTGTACACAAACACGTGGTGGTATTTACTCCATTTTATATAGGAAACATCCAGTAGTGAACATATATAACATGTTTCAATTTCAATACGATTTCTGTACAGTAAAAGTATTAAAATATGGTTTATAGAAATACCTGTCATAGAACACAAAGTTTTGGAAAACTTTCGGGTGTCCCTGTACACAAACCAGTGATGGAATTTCCTTCATTTTATTTATGAAACATCGACTGTGAAGAGTGAAGTATAACATATCTCAATTTCATTCAGATTTGTGTACAGTAAAGGTATTAAAATATGGTTTATAGAAATACCTCTCATAGAAAACAATGCTTTGGAAAACTTTGGAGTGTCCCTGTACACAAGCCTGTAGAGGTAGACACTACATTTTCAAAAAGGAACATCCAATAGTGAACTTGAATAACATAGTTCAATTTTGTGTACAGTAAATGTTTTAAACTGTGGTTTATAGAAATACATCTCATTGGACACAATGCTTTGGAAAACTTTCGGGTGTCCGTGTACACAAACCATTAGAGGTACGCACTCCATTTGCAATAGGGAACATCCGATAGTGAACTTGAATAGCACATTTCAATTTTGTCTACAGTAAAGGTATTAAAATATGGTTCTAATAGGACACAATGCTTTGGAAAACTTTTGGGTGTCCCTGTACACAAACCAGTGGTGTACTCCATTTTATACAGGAAACATCTGATCGTGAACTTGTATAACATATTTCGATTTCATTAATTTTGTGTACACTAAAAATATTAAAATATGGTTTATAGAAATACAGTAGACTCCCGATTATCGGCGGTCCTCAAGGGCCTGAATTTAAAAGGGAATTTAAAAATACAGAACAAATTTATTACAAAAAAGATCGAAGAGAGTAATGACCTACAAGGCTTTTGGAGATATTACACGATTCTTGCCAGCATTTATGTCATACACACTGCTTGGGACGCAGTTAAGCAGTCTACATTGGTAAGGTCTTGAAGAAAAGTTCTACCAAATGTGGAAAATACTTTTGTAGAATTTATAGACGAGGAAGAAATTTTTGCTCATGATTTGGGAACTTTAGCTAAATCATGTTACTGGATGAGAAAAAGTCAATGAAGGAAACATTGAAGAGTAGATTAATTGTGACGCCAATGATCCATGTATTGAACACCTTACAGATGAACAAATTGTGGGCCAAGCATTAGACCCAGTTTCAGAAGATAGTGAAAAGAAAGGAGATAAAACTCAGCAGAGAATCAGCCACAACGCAGCCCTAGCACATGCAGATGGACTTATAAAATATCTCGAGGAACAGGACGATGTATCACTTTGTGACAAAATGCTGATAAAGAAACTGCAATCGCAAATTTAGAAAAAGTGTTTTAGTAAAAAAAAAAAAAAAAAAAACATAAATGCTTCACTGATTTTTTTGTTAAAAAATAGAGCAAAATGTAAGTAGAATTTTTTATTAGTGTGTTAAATTGTATATGTAGGTCATGCTTAACTGTTAATTAAATAGTATTGCTTAAAAGGCTTTACGTGTTGATTTATATCCGCTTTTTGACCGTTTTGCGGATTATCCGCTGATTCGATTATCCGCGGATGCATATTCCCCGTTCACCGCGGATAATCGGGAGTTTACTGTACCTCTCATAGAACACAATGCTTTGGAAAACTTCCGAGTTTCCCTGTACACAAACCAGTAGAGGTACACACTCCATGTTCAATAAGGAACATCCGATAGGGAATTTGAATAACATATATCAGTTTCAAGAAATTCCATAAATATTTACGGGAATTAGAGTGCGAACAGACAGACAGACAAACCGAAGTCTTTAACACTTTTCAACCTTGTTGGAAAGAAGATAATTCATGAAAGATCATTTTAATAAATAATAATTTCAGTAAATTATTTTATTGAATAATTTTGTATAGGAATGTATGGCAGAAAGTCATGTGATGATCATAATACACTATGTGAATGACATACCTTTAAAATACGAAGCAAGAAAAATCTCATCGGATTACATAAGAAAAGGGAGAAAAGGGGAATCTGACTGATGTGCACTGTGCAACCTTAAACGAATTTTTCCGTTCAACAGTTACATACAAAAGAATATCTATGAGGGAGTTAATATGTCGAATCTGAAGAAAATCCGTAGTTTTTTTTTTTTTTTTTTTTTTTTTTTAAGGAACGCAATTACGAGACTTAAAATTTAAGTATATTTATACAGGACGTCTATCAATTTTCTAGAACTAGCCAACTAATACATACAAAAAGACATCTAAAAGAGTGTTTATATAGCAAATTTGAAGAAAATTATTAAAACCGTTTTTAAGTTATGAACCTACGGTCCCACCTGTGGTTTTCAAATTTTCACCAAAAGTTGAAACAAACATCTGTAAACTAGACCTGTCTTTATTCTGAAGTTTCGTCATTCTGTCTTCATTAGTATTTAGAGATATGATAGTCAAAAGATTCCACAGTATACCCACATATACACTAACCAACTGCCAAAAATGACTTTTTTTTGTACTCAGGAAACCTTAAAACACGTAAATCAGGTGAAAACTCGGTATCAAAAATTTTGACCAACTATAGTACTTCCATTACTTACGGTAATCGTGTAATGGATGTAAAAATATTAAATTAAAATTGAGATAAAAACCTGCAAAGGAAATTTCAAGAAATAAATATAGTAACCGTTGCTCTGGAACGCAACATCCTATTTTAGGGTAAAAAAAAATATTTACTTATTGTATTTTATTTTTAGATCAATTAAAAAAATAATAAATCCCTCTATCCTGAACTATATTAGGTTTGTTCGATAAACTATATATTCAGGCAACAATTCTTATGGTTTTTGATGTATTTTTTACAGATTTGAAATCTTTAAATTGCATTTTCTCAGTTAGCATTTTTTCATGAAGTCATGATTTTCAAAATGTTAAAACTTCTACAAATATTTAAGAAAAATCTTTATATATATATGATGTTTAATGGAACTTGTTACTTAAAAGAATTAGGGATGGTTTGAAATTCATTAATTGGTTTTCGAGGGGAAAAAAAATAATAATCTGGTGTGTCACTCACACGACTTTACCCTGAAATTTAATACTATAAATACAGGTTGCAGATTAAAAGGTAAGATAACGAGTACTGTTATGTAAACCTGTCTTAAACAATTCATATTTGGCTTCTGATGAGTTTTATATGATAATTAAGGTTTCTGAAGAGTTTTATATAAAATTCATTGAGGGGGCTACCGCCCCCCTCAACCTCCCGTTTTATTAATGCACCTACATTTATATATGATAGATGTATTATCATCTCCATAAACTTTTCATTTATTTACTGTCATTTATTTCAGAACTATAAACAAAGTAATATCAACTATAATTAAATTTGACCTTGAACACCGCGAGTGAAAGATTTATAGACTCATAATAACTTTTTCTTCTCTCTAAATAAACATTTTCAAACCATTATTTATTTTACAGAACTATTAAATTCAAACTTTATGGGAAATCATGTTATTCTAAATTACTGTTTTATTTATTTCAACAATGTAATTTAATGATAGTATAAACAAAATAAGATATTAATTTTTCCTTTCAAATGTCATAATATAATATAATATAACAATTTATGATCCATAATGATATACTTAAAAATTGTAATTTAAAAATTCTTCAAGCAGTCTGTAACTTTTCCTAAACCAGGAAGGATGCATAAAAATGCACTCCTAAAATATATACTAATAAAGCTGATTACAACACAGAAATATTTTAAGATTCATTTAAACAAATTTAAATAATTATCTTTTTTTTACATTATTAGTCGTAATATACGCTTATTAGTGAATGCTTAACAACTATGAAGAAAGCCTCTTTTTTGGATTAAAATATGCCTGTAGATAGAAGCTCCTACTGCACTACCGAATACAAGGTAAGTGAAGAACTTATCATTTTTCTTTAAAGTCTTACCTTGTTGTGATTTTTCAATAATGATTTACTCAACATTGATTATGAAGACCGACTTAAAAATCTCTGGCATACAATAATTAAATTCATATTACATAGGCTATTAGTGGTGGAAGTTATTACTGTAAATTAAATTAAAATTAACAATGGCGTCTTATAAAGACAATGCAATTATTGAGAAGCTCAATGCTTCTAATTATGCTACGTGGTCTTTTAAGCTAGAAATGTTATTGATAAAAGAAGATCTTTTTGACGCCATAACTGAAACTCCACCAGAGCCTATCACTTCAGATTGGTCCAAAAAAGACAAAAAAGCCAAAGCCATGATAAACCTATTTATTAGTGATGATCAGATAGTACATGTAAAGGGTTTGTCCACGTCAAAAGAGACATGGGTCAAACTAAAAAATTTACACGAACGTACAAACCTTTCAAGCAAGTTATACTTACTAAAAAACTTGTATAGCTGCAAATTAGCCGAAGGAGGCAACATGATTAAACACATCACAAACATTTTAGAAATCAAAGAGAAACTTACAGCCATCGGCGAAAATATAAATGATTCTCATCTATCAGCACTTTTACTGTGTTCGCTACCTCCGTCATATGATCCTCTTATTACTGCTTTAGAAGCAAAATCTGAAGAGGATCTTACACCAAGTTATATTCAAAGTAAGCTGATGGATGAATATAACAGAAGATCTAGTAATAACAAAGCGTTGCAAGTTGATGATAATGCCGTAGCTTATCAAATTAAAAGACACAAACAAAACTTTCCGAAAAAACAAGTGAATAAATTCTGCACATACTGCAAGATGAAAAATCATAATACCAACGACTGTTGGTACAGAAAAGACAAAAACAAAAAACAAAACTATTCATCAAGTGGCTATAACAATAAAAATAAAAACTTTAATTCATCTTTATGTTTTGAAAATAGTGAATCAAAAATGAAACATGACAGGGATGAATCAAATGCATCCGACGATGAAACTCATACAAGAAATAAATTAAAAAATTTAGCATTCATCGCCTGTAAAGAAAACAAAAACAATTGGATCGTAGATAGCGGCTCCTCCTCGCATATCACAAATAACAAAAATTTATTTAGTGAAATAAAAAATTATGACAATTCAAATGTTGTCATAGCAAACGGAAATATTTTAACATCACAGGGCTCAGGTGATGTAGTTATTACTACTGAAACATCTGAGGGGGAAATAAACAAAATAAAGTTACTCGACGTACTTTTTGTACCAGACCTCGAAACAAATTTAATTTCTGTTAGTAAAGCCACCAAAAATGGCTGCACGTTAATTTTCAAAAATGATAAATGTATACTACAAAAATTCGGAAAAACCTTCCTTGAGGGGGAACTAAAGGGTAACTTATATGAAGTAAAACAACCCCAAAACAGTTCAAATGAACATATTAATTTAACTCACGAATGTAACAATAAGAATTGTATCACGCTTTGGCACAAGCGGCTCGGTCATAGAAATTATGCTGACATAAAACACATTATGGATAAGGAACTAGCAGTGGGAATTAATATAAATTTCTGCAAACATGATAAAACATGCGAAACATGCATTAAAGAAAAACTGACAGATTTACCATATCCACAGCAATCTAAATACAGGACTAATAGAGTACTTGAATTAATACATACAGACATCTGTGGGCCATTTCAAACACCCACCATAGGGGGGAAAACATATTTTTTAACGTTCATCGATGATTACACCAGATTCTGCATGATTTATCTCTTGAAACATAGAAGCGAGGTATTAACCATGCTCAAACAATATATAGCATTAGTCAAAAATAAGTTTGGTAAATTACCTGAAAGAGTCAGATCTGATAACGGGAGAGAATATGTGGGAAGTGAAATAGAAAATTACCTAAATCAAATGGGAATTAAACACGAACTTACAGTTCCTTATTGCCCAGCACAAAACGGAGTGGCTGAAAGGAAAAACAGAACACTGGTAGAAATGGTGAGAAGTATGCTATCAGAAGCAAATCTAGATAAGCAATTTTGGGGGGAAGCTGTCAACACAGCAAACTATATTATTAATAGACTCCCCACAAAAGGAAATAATAAAAGTCCCTACGAATTATGGAATGGAATTAAACCTGATTTATCTCATTTGAGAGTATTCGGGTGTAAAGCTTTTGCGTACATAAATAAACAAATAAGAAGAAAATTAGACAATAAAGCGCAAGAGGGAATCTTCGTAGGTTATGACTATAGATCAAAGGGATACAGGATTTACACGGGAGGAAAAGGTATTATTATCGCAAGAACGGTTAAATTTATAGAAAATCAAAACTCTAAACTCTCATCACAAGAAAAACCAGAAAATGATATTAGTCAAAAGGAAACTGTAAATGTAGAACTTAATGACACACCTGAAAATAACACCGAACAAACACTTGAAATAAACAATGAACCTAGAAGATCCTCGAGATCTAATATCGGTGTACCTCCAGATCGACTAATTTACATGGTAAAACATGATCCAATACATGAACCGCAAAGTTGGGCGGAAGTTCAAAATCTCACAAATCCTGTTGAGAAAAATAATTGGATAAAAGCAGCAGAGGATGAAATATCATCGTTAAAAGAACACAACACGTGGACATTAGTAGATCCACCACAAGGAAAGAAAATTATCGGTTCAAAGTGGACCTTTAAAACAAAATATGATGACTCCGGGAAAATACAAAAATTTAAAGCACGACTGGTAGCTCAGGGATTTCTCCAAAAATTTGGGGAAGATTATGATGAAACATTTGCACCGGTGGTGTCCTATACTACAATACGTTCTTTCCTAAATTCTGCAGCTTACCACAAATTAAATGTAAGACACATAGACATTAAAACAGCATTCCTACACGGTGACTTAAACGAAGAACTGTATATGCAACAACCCGACGGTTTTATTAATCCAGGGGAAGAAAATAAAGTGTGTAGGTTGAACAAATCAATTTATGGGCTTAAACAAGCTGCTAGAGCTTGGTACTTAAAAATTGGGAGTTTCCTAAAAACCCTAAATTATGTCGAGAGCAAAGCTGATTCATGCCTCTATGTAAACAATACGTCAGACAACATTTCATTTATTATAGTATATGTCGATGACATATTAATTGCCGGAAATAACGGGCAAATTAATGAAATAATAAGGAAATTAAGCAAAGAATTCGAAGTTAAGGATTTAGGAGAGGTTAGTTTCTATTTGGGCATGAAAATAACTAGAAATGATAGAGGGGATTTCGAAATAAATCAAAAACTCAAAATCGAAGAGTTAGTACGTAAATTAAATTTAGAAATCTCTAAACCAACATATACACCAATGGAAACAAATTACTTAAAATTTGATGATAATGATAACCCATTAGAAAACAACACTAAATACCGACAAACAATAGGAAGTTTGCTATATTTGGCTACAGTTAGCCGTCCTGACATATTAGCTGCCGTAAACATATTAAGTAGGAGAAATGAAAGTCCAAGAAAAAAGGACTGGGAAACAGTAAAAAGAGTTGTCAGGTATTTAAATACCACAAAAAATCTAAATTTCGTTATCAGTGCCAATGAAAAACCTAAACTGGTAGTTTACGCAGATGCGGACTGGGGAGGAGACAAGTCCAACAGAAAATCAACATCAGGCAGTGTTTTCATGATAGGAGATAATCCTATTCAATGGATCACAAAACGGCAAAATTGTGTCGCTCTTTCGTCGGCTGAGGCCGAATTTATTTCTGCCACGACTGCTGCGAAAGAAATCATGTGGACACTAAAATTATTAAAAGACTTGCACTTGCCTCAAGAGTTACCTATCAAAGTTTTTCAAGACAATATTTCGTGTATAAAACTGATAGACATCGGTTTTACTGCAAAACTGAAACATGTTGACCTGCAATTCAACTACTTAAAGGATCTAAAAGAAAAAGGTGTGATAGAACCCGAATATTGTCCAAGTGACAAAATGACTGGTGATATCTTCACCAAGGCACTTCCAAGACAGATTCACGAAAAACACCGAGAGAAATTGAAACTGATTAGTGGAACTTAAAAGATTTATGGAGCTGAAGGGGGAATTGATAGATGTATTATCATCTCCATAAACTTTTCATTTATTTACTGTCATTTATTTCAGAACTATAAACAAAGTAATATCAACTATAATTAAATTTGACCTTGAACACCGCGAGTGAAAGATTTATAGACTCATAATAACTTTTTCTTCTCTCTAAATAAACATTTTCAAACCATTATTTATTTTACAGAACTATTAAATTCAAACTTTATGGGAAATCATGTTATTCTAAATTACTGTTTTATTTATTTCAACAATGTAATTTAATGATAGTATAAACAAAATAAGATATTAATTTTTCCTTTCAAATGTCATAATATAATATAATATAACAATTTATGATCCATAATGATATACTTAAAAATTGTAATTTAAAAATTCTTCAAGCAGTCTGTAACTTTTCCTAAACCAGGAAGGATGCATAAAAATGCACTCCTAAAATATATACTAATAAAGCTGATTACAACACAGAAATATTTTAAGATTCATTTAAACAAATTTAAATAATTATCTTTTTTTTACATTATTAGTCGTAATATACGCTTATTAGTGAATGCTTAACAACTATGAAGAAAGCCTCTTTTTTGGATTAAAATATGCCTGGAGATAGAAGCTCCTACTGCACTACCGAATACAAGGTAAGTGAAGAACTTATCATTTTTCTTTAAAGTCTTACCTTGTTGTGATTTTTCAATAATGATTTACTCAACAATATAGAATTTAATTCGGTTATTAAAAAATAATTTATTTAAATTATTATTTAAAAAAATTATCTTTTATGATAATGCAGACGATTTCCATAATAGAGAACTAGTGTAATACCAAATAGCCAAAAAAAGTCCATTTTATTCTCAATATTAAAAAAAAAAATCACGATTTGTTGTTTTTTGTTAAAAGTAAAAAAAAAAAAAAAAAAAAAGATCGATAACTTTGTTTTAAATTATAGCAGACAGATGGTTCAACCATTCGTTTTAAAGGTATTGGCGAGCTCTTTTGAAAGATACCCATCATGAAAATTTACTCTCCTCAGGGGGGACTTCCCCCCAGGGGGAGAGGCGAGGCTCCTACATACACAAAAAAAAATTTCCAGTTAACTATCTCTATTACAAAAAATATATATTCGGTTCATTTGGTTTAGTGCAGTCTATAGGCGTTAAACTCTACTTACCTTCAATTACCCTCATAGACGTAATGTATTAGAATTCTCTTGATTGTCCCTGTACACGAACCATTTGCTTGATCTTAACGAAAAGCTTACTGTAGCATCCGTATATGATACACATCTAGAATATCAAGTTTGGAATGTCTGCTACTATTTGTTCTTGAGATATGCTGATAACAGACAGACACACACAGACACACAGACATTTGCTAAAAACATGATTTTCGTATTCAAAAGACCTCAAAACGTGTAAATATAACAAAATCTCACTTTCGAAAATTTGACCCAAAAACAATACTTTCTCTACCTTATGGGTAAGAGAAAGTAATAAAAAAAAAACTGTGTGTCTAAGTAAAAATTTGGAAAAAACATGCTTTTTGTTATATATTTATATTTAATATGCACATATATATATATATATTAAGATATTGCAAAGTCTTCCCTATTCTTTTAATTGTGGTTCCATTAAGCATCCGAAAAAATAGGAAGTATTTTCTAATATGTCTGTAGAAGTTTTAGCATTTTGAAAAGCATGAATTCATGAAAAATAATCTGGTGTGTCACTCACACGACTTTCTCTTACCCTGAAATTTAATACTATAATTACAGGTTGGAGATTAAGAGGTAAGATAACGATGTTATGTAAACCTATGTTAAACAATTCAAATTAGGCTTCGGGAGAGTTTTATACGATAATTAGTTCTGTGTGAGGGGGGCTACCGCCCCCGTCAACCCCCCGTTTCATTAATGCACCTACATTTATATAGAATTTAATTCGGTTATTAAACAATAATTCTGTTTTTAAAAAATAATTTATTAAAATTATTATTTAAAAATATTATATTTTATGATAATGCAGACGATTTCCATATTAGAGAAGTAGTATAACACCAAATATCCAAAAAAAAGTCCATTTTATTCTCAATATAAAAAAAAAAAAAAAAAAAAAAAACATTTGCACTCCGGGTGTGCCGACAGAAATGAAAACGTGAACAATTACGTGTGTATTTCTTGAATCGTCAGGTAATATTTTATTGTGCAGGAAATACTTTTAAATGAAGTGTTTTTTTATTCATTAATATAAACTACTACTACAAAAATTGTATTACAATTTCACTTAATGCGCTAACGGCAATAGAGACAGTGTCCGGAGATGAGAGAAGTTGTGTAGAGCCGCACCAAATTGTAAAAACGTGAGAAAAATGTGGCTTTGGCTTTTCTCCCTGTTTTGTGAGGTCTAACTGCAAAGTTTCCGGCTGCAATCTTTAAGAGACAGTGTCCGGAGATGAGAGAAGTCGTGTAGAGCCGCACCAGATTGTAAAAACGTGAGAAAAATGGCGGCTTTACCTTTCTCACGGTTTTGTGAGGTCTAACTGGAATAGAGACAGTGTCCGGAGATGAGAGAACTCGTGTAGAGCCGCACCAGATTGTAAAAACGTGAGGAAAATGGCGGCTTTGGCCTTTCTCACTGTTTTGTGAGATCAACTGCAACGTTTCCGGCTGCAATCTTTAGGAGACAGTATCCGGAGATGAGAAAAGTCGTGTAGAGCCGCACCAGATTGTAAAAACGTGAAAAAAATGGCGGCTTTGGCCTTTCTCACAGTTTTGTGAGGTCTAACTGCAATAGAGACAGTGTCCGGAGATGAGAGAAGTCGTGTACAGCCGCATCAGATTGTAAAAACGTGAGAAAAATGGCGGCTTTGGGCTTTCTCACGGTTTTGTGAGGTCTAACTGCAATAGAGACAGTTCTCGGAGATGAAAGGAGTCGTGTAGAGCCGCACCATATTTTAAAACAATATACAGTATATAATTATTAACACTTCACATTAGCAAGTTAATTGTATGATACATTATTTGTATCATACAAGGATGGAAAGCGTCAGCTGACGATGACGTGAGTTCAATGGTTTTTGTTCACCCAAAAGTTTTCACTTCAAATGGAAAGCGTCAGCTGACGATGACGCGAGTTCAATGATTTTTGTTCACCCAAAAGTACCTGCAATTTCCCCCATAGACGTATTGTATTAGAATTCTCTTGATTGTCCCTGTACACGAACCATTTGCTTGATCTTAACGAAAAGCTTACTGTAGCATCCCTATATGATACACATTTAGAATACCAAGTTTGAACTTTCTGCCATAATTTGTTTTTGAGATATGTTGATAACAGACAGACACACACACAGACACACAGACACACAGACATACACACAGACCATTTGCTAAAAACATGATTTTCGTATTCAGGGGACCTTAAGACGTGTAAATATAACAAAATCTCGCGTTCGCAAATTTGACCCAAAAACAATACTTTCTCTACGTTATGGGTAAGAGAAAGTAAAAATGCAAACTGAGAAAATGATATTTAAAGATTTCAACTATGTAAAAAATGTATCAAAAATCATAAGTGTTGTTGTCTGAATATATATTTTATCGAAAAAACCTAATATAACTTAATTTATAACCATTAAATTTAAATTTTGTTGTTGCTCATCCCCAAAGACTAGCAGTTTTAAATCATATCTATGATATTGTGCCCCCTAAAGAAATGGAGAAACAATAAAGGGCTGTGAAAAAGGCCCTGCCTAGAAAGCCCAGGCAAGCGAAAATATGATCAGGGGAGGTTGCTCAGTAGAACACTTGGCACAGACTTCAAAACGCTTGGAACCACCTAAAAATGTCAAGGATGACCACTAAGGAAGCGAAGTGTGGATGGTTTGATCTTGCCTGTTACAATCATGTGCCAGAGAGCCACCTGGCTGTGTGACTCTTGATTATAACAATTAAATGGAAATAGTATAAGATATTATATGATACCTACCTCAGTGGTGTCGTCAAAGGTACCATATCCCCTTAAAACAAGAATTATGAGAGAAAGTTTTTAACCTGATTGGTAGAACACATAATAATGTATTTAACATCTAATAAAATACTTTATTACAATGCTATACCGACTGAAGCTTTGATTCTTTGTTAACATGGAACAATTACAATGTTGTTTAGAAAGCTTAAAGTAAGTAGCTCTTAGTATTAGCCAGATGTTATGAAATATTTAATTCAAACTGAATTTGATTCCAAAAGTTTATTTATTGAGGTATATAGCTCATTCATATTTATTGTATATAAATATGGCATTTGATCGTATGTTTATCTTGCATTTTGCAACTATGTTCTATTATATGATATTTTTCATTTCTTTCTATGAAAAGGTTTTCATATATATCTATCTATATATACACTGCTCGACATTGAAACTGCAACACCAAGAAGGAATGATAATAACGGAATGAAATTTGTTGGACACATACATTATAGTAGGAAGAACAATTCATTAAAATTTCAGGAAATTTGGAGTAATATGTACTGAGAAAACAGTACATAAAGCAGCGACCTCTGTGAGCAATAACAGCACATATCTGCCTAGGCATTGAATCGAACAGCGATTGGATGACATGTACGGGTAGAGCACTTTATGAAGCTTCAATACGATGCCACAATTCATCGATCGAAGTTACTGGTGAGTGGGGGGGGGCAGTCGTTTTTCAACGATTAAACAGTCATTTTCATTGGTGCGAGATCAGGAGAACGAGCAACAGTCGAACACATTCGGCATCAATGAAGGTCCAGACAATATGGACTACTTGCGGTCATGCATTGTCCTGCTCAAATGTTGCGCTTCGGAGGCCTTGAACATAGGACAGTGCTATGTGCCTTAACTCGTCAGAAATGTAATAGCTGGTATTCAGGGTGGCGGGAATGAAAACAAGAGGTGACCGGGACGTGTATCCAATGGTACATCATACCATCAATGCAAGTGGTGACTCAGTATGCGGCTACCGAAATTCTGATTACCCTCAAAACTGCATCACTGATATGGGCGCCATTAATGTGTGATCAACGATGAACCTGCACGCAGGTATGGCGTGAAGTCACTTTTCAGACAAATCAGAATCCTGTTTACAGCATCAAGATTGCCTTATCCGTATTTAACGGCATTATGAATAATACACATTGCCAGCTAGGATTCGACATCATCATACTGTTCATCATTTGCAATGATGTTATGGGTTCCGATTGGATATACGTCTCGATTACTTCATGTTCGTATTCCTGGCACTCTGAACAGCGGCCGTTAAATTTCTGATGAGTTAAGGCCCGCCCTTCTGCCCTGTATTCGAGGCCTCCGTAGCGCAAAATTTAAGCAAGATAATGCACGACCGCAAATTGTTTGTATTGTCCGGACCTTCTTTGATACAGAATGTGTTCGACTGTTGCTCTGGCCAGCGCGTTCTCCTGATCTCGCACCAATGAAAATGACTGTTTAATCATTGAAAAGCGACTGCCCCACCACCACTCACCAGTAACTTCGATCGATGAATTGCGGCATCGTGCTGAAGCTTCATGAAGTGCTCTACCCGCACATGTCATCCCAAGTCGAAATTCATGCTGGTATTTGTTTGCTAGGCAAGCACTACATGCTTCATCCCAGCTAGTAAAATAGCATAAAACTACCATAAATATTTGCTAGTTCCACCAGAACTATCAGCAAGTCATGGTGTGTTTTGGCACACTTTATATGCTTGTCCAGCATATATATCCCAGCTTGTGTAGCTTGAATATTTTGCTGGTCTAGCAGACATCACGACCACTACTTGCTTGCACCTTTTGCTATTCTAGCAGAAATTCACAACCAACGGATGCTTTTTTTCTTTGCTAGACTAGCATTAAATGCTGTATCCCAGCAAGTGAAATAGCATAAAACTAGCATTAATATTTTCTGGTCACACCAGAAATACCAGCTTGTCATGGTGTGTTTTGGGACCCTTTATATGCTTGTCCAGCATATATATTCTAGCATGTGTAGCTTGAATATTTTGCTGGTCTAGCAGCCATCACAACCACTACTTGCTTGCACTTTTTGCTATTCTAGCAGAAATTCACAACCAACAGATGCTTTTTTTCTTTGCTAGACTAGCATTACATGCTGTATCCCAGCAAGTAAAATAGCATAAAACTAGCATTAATATTTGCTGGTTGCGCCAGAATTACCAGCTTGTCATGGTGTGTTTTGGCACACTTTATATGCTTCTCCAGCATACATAATCAAGCTTTTCATGCTGGTATTTGTTTTCTGGACTAGCATTAAATGCTATATCCCAGCAAGTAAAATAGCATAAAACTAGCATTAATATTTGCTGGTTGCAACAGAATTACCAGCTTGTCATGGTGTGTTTTGGCCCACTTTTATTGCCTGCCAGCATACATAATCAAGCTTTTGATGCTGGTATTTGTTTGCTGGACTAGCATTAAATGCTGTAACCCAGCAAGTAAAATAGCATAAAACTAGCATTAATATTTGTGGGTTCTACGAGAATTACCAGCATGTCATGGTGTGTATCGCCCTCTTTTATTGCTTGTCCAGCATACATAATCCAACTTCTGTTGCTTGAATAAGTTGCTGGCCTAGCAGAAATCAAGACCACCACTTCTTGAACTTTTGGCTATTCTAGCAGTAATTCACAACCAACAGATGCTTTTTTATTGCTATTCTAGCATTACTTATCTACCATCAGTTGCTTTTAATTTTTGCTATTCTAGCAGGACTTTCCTACCTTCTGCTACTTTTACTTTTTGCTATTATAACATTACTTTTCTACCAGCAGCTGCTTGTAGAGTGATTTTGGCCCAGAGTGATTTTGGTGCCCCCCCCCCTCAACAAATTTAAGCAATTTTCTCAAAAGAAATATCTTAATTTGTGCAGGAAGTTTGAATGTCGGTAACAAAATTAAAGCATCGTCTTCATAAGAAGTTAGTTTAAAATTATTATTATTATTACAACAAAGAAATCTCAAATAGTTATGATTATTTTTAGGTGGAATATGTTAATACTCCTTGCGGAAAAAATAAAATTGTTTAGAGAGAAGTTCTATAAATACGTCAACACCCATTTTCAGCCAAAGGTGCGTAATCGCACCATTTCAATAAATATTTTTTTATTAATGCTGTGATGTATATTTTTCCCTAATTTTATTTTTCTGCTATTTTTAAGGGTTTTTAAGACATCCATAAAATATTCGTAATTCAATTGGAGTAAACACTATCTTGAGAAATTTTCAAGGTATGCAAGTGTTCTAACCTGAAACAATTATTGACAAATTCGACTTTTTGAAAATGTATAATTATTCCAATTGAGATTGAGCATATGTTTTTATAATGGAATAATGTTGCAAGTTCTGTAAATAGAATAAAAATAAAAGAAATGTCATAAAACTTTTAGTAATTTTCATTCAAATTTATTTTTAATTTAACTTTTTTATTTAAATATGCACCATTTTATTTCTTAAATAAAATATCATTTTTCATGCACAAAACTTTTTTTGTGCCTTAATGAATGTAATTTAAGCATATTTCAACGAAAGTAATACCACATTTTATAAAATTTCTATGCTTGGCCTAAAATGGGTTAAAATGTTTCTATTTACCTCCTGGATTGAGTCTGTAATCTATTTATTCAAAAGTTTCACTCACAATTTCATAATATTGGAAGATGTTTTATTTTATTTTAATTTCATCTCAGACTTTCTTTAATTAAAAAATTAAGTACTATTTTAACGTGAAAAGGGCCAGGTGCAACTCTTAATATAATAATCACCCCAAAGGATAGTATAAAGACATGCCATCACAATTTTCAACTTTTGCCTTAAGTACGGAGAGTTTTAAAAAATGTTGGATTTTGATTGATGAATAGCATTTTAAAGTTAGAAAATATAACTGGATACCAACTTGAGGTTTAG
The DNA here is from genome assembly GCA_963930645.1 of Salticus scenicus. NCBI lineage: Eukaryota > Metazoa > Arthropoda > Arachnida > Araneae > Salticidae > Salticus > Salticus scenicus. The sequence goes on along the minus strand of OZ005661.1, from coordinate 64,171,659 downwards.
TTTCAGTGGGTTCAACGCTGCGTTAGAACGTAGGTTAGAAAATTAGTGATGGTTTGGGATCCTATACACTAAGGGGATCAGATTCCAAGTAAAGATTACTACCATTAGCTAGATTTCAGTTAATTTTTTCAAGGAAACCTTTGCCAAAAATAGCACTTTAAATTTTTAAGATTATTTTGGTGCCCTAGGCCGAGGCCTAGTTGGCCTGTGCGATAATCAGGCCCTGCATATAGCATGCAATGCTATTTTCTACCTAAGCGGCCTACATAGCATATTACGCTGGCAAGCAAAAAAAGCATGTAATAGCTTATTAAGGTACATATCATGCTATGATTGAAAGAAGCTTGTGTAGCAAGTTAGCACTTCTTACTGGGATATAGCATACCATGCTATTTCTACTTAAGCTGCCTACATAGCACATTATGCTGGCAAGCATAAAAAAGTATATAATAGCTTGTTAAGGTACATACCTTGCCATGATTGGAAGAAGCTTGTGCAACAAGTTACCACTTCTTACTGGGATATAGCATGTCATGCTATTTCTACCTAAGCTACCTACATAGCATGTTATGCTGGCAAGCATGAAAAAGCATATAATAGCTTGTTAAGGTACATACCTCTCCATGCTTTGGAAAAAGCTTAAACAACAAATAAGCATAAAATGCTTGTACATAGCCTGTCATGCTTTTGCTGTGTTAGCTAACTAATATAGCATTCGATGCTAGCTAGCATTATAAAGCATATTATACCATGAAAATCTAGCAGACATAGCAATACATAGCAATAACTAGCATATTTTTGTTGCTGGTACTAGCATGAATTTTAACTTGGGATCCAATCGCTCTTCCATTCAATGCCTAGGCAGATATGTGCTGTTATTGCTCACAGAGGTCGCTGCTTTATGTACTGTTTTCTCAGTACATATTACTCCAAATTTCCTCAAATTTTAATCAATTGTTCTTCCTACTATAATGTATGTGTCCAAGAAATTTCATTCCGTTATTATCATTCCTTTTTGGTGTTGCATTTTCAATGTCGAGCAGTGTATATATATATTAATAAACTAACAATTTTTATTAGAGGTAGTGAACTATACTGTTAAAAATAAAATCCTACAATTCATTAGAAAAATAGTTTCTTTTAACTGCACCCAATATTTTGGAACAATGTTTCACTATTTTTTAGTGGTGCTATTTGAGTAGCAAGCAACATTGAAATGTTGAAACTTAGCACCAGAATATTGGTTGCGGATAAAAATGCTTATTTAACACCATTAATTTGGTGAAACGTTGAACTATTATTTTCAACACTGTACGAGGCATCTAAAATATTATCAACCTTAGTAACTGGCGAAATCAGTCAACTAGAGAATTTCTGTTTTTTTAGTAATAGACCAATGTAGTTAATTACTAAGTGTGTAAAGCATCACTTAAGTTTTCGCAACGGATGTCTGAGCTTTCGAAAGTTTCTAGCATTCTACTTTGATAGTGTGTTTCGATCCGATTGTTTAAATGGTCTAGGAAAAGATTACTACCATTAGCTAGATTTCAGTTAATTTTTTCAAGGAAACCTTTGCCAAAAATAGCACTTTAAATTTTTAAGATTATTTTGGTGCCCTAGGCCGAGGCCTAGTTGGCCTGTGCGATAATCAGGCCCTGCATATAGCATGCAATGCTATTTTCTACCTAAGCGGCCTACATAGCATATTACGCTGGCAAGCAAAAAAAGCATGTAATAGCTTATTAAGGTACATATCATGCTATGATTGAAAGAAGCTTGTGTAGCAAGTTAGCACTTCTTACTGGGATATAGCATACCATGCTATTTCTACTTAAGCTGCCTACATAGCACATTATGCTGGCAAGCATAAAAAAGTATATAATAGCTTGTTAAGGTACATACCTTGCCATGATTGGAAGAAGCTTGTGCAACAAGTTACCACTTCTTACTGGGATATAGCATGTCATGCTATTTCTACCTAAGCTACCTACATAGCATGTTATGCTGGCAAGCATGAAAAAGCATATAATAGCTTGTTAAGGTACATACCTCTCCATGCTTTGGAAAAAGCTTAAACAACAAATAAGCATAAAATGCTTGTACATAGCCTGTCATGCTTTTGCTGTGTTAGCTAACTAATATAGCATTCGATGCTAGCTAGCATTATAAAGCATATTATACCATGAAAATCTAGCAGACATAGCAATACATAGCAATAACTAGCATATTTTTGTTGCTGGTACTAGCATGAATTTTAACTTGGGATCCAATCGCTCTTCCATTCAATGCCTAGGCAGATATGTGCTGTTATTGCTCACAGAGGTCGCTGCTTTATGTACTGTTTTCTCAGTACATATTACTCCAAATTTCCTCAAATTTTAATCAATTGTTCTTCCTACTATAATGTATGTGTCCAAGAAATTTCATTCCGTTATTATCATTCCTTTTTGGTGTTGCATTTTCAATGTCGAGCAGTGTATATATATATTAATAAACTAACAATTTTTATTAGAGGTAGTGAACTATACTGTTAAAAATAAAATCCTACAATTCATTAGAAAAATAGTTTCTTTTAACTGCACCCAATATTTTGGAACAATGTTTCACTATTTTTTAGTGGTGCTATTTGAGTAGCAAGCAACATTGAAATGTTGAAACTTAGCACCAGAATATTGGTTGCGGATAAAAATGCTTATTTAACACCATTAATTTGGTGAAACGTTGAACTATTATTTTCAACACTGTACGAGGCATCTAAAATATTATCAACCTTAGTAACTGGCGAAATCAGTCAACTAGAGAATTTCTGTTTTTTTAGTAATAGACCAATGTAGTTAATTACTAAGTGTGTAAAGCATCACTTAAGTTTTCGCAACGGATGTCTGAGCTTTCGAAAGTTTCTAGCATTCTACTTTGATAGTGTGTTTCGATCCGATTGTTTAAATGGTCTAGGAAAAAGGTGGAATTCTCTTTCGAACTAAATCATCGAAGGAGTTTGCTGCAGGGATAGTGTCGATTTAAATATATTGATATTGATTAATAGTACATTAATATATTTTATATGTTTACATTGAAACATAATTTAAATATATATAAATTTTTTTTTATCACAATACTTTTTAATTTATGCAATTTTTAAACTGAAAAATTCAAATAGTCAATTACTTATTTGACTGTTGCCATTTGCTATATGTAAAGGGTGAATTACTTAGCAAAATCTCATTTCGAAACTCCAATTGCCCACTGCGCAGCGGGCCGTGGTAGCCCAGTCAGTAAAGCGCCGGCCACGTAATTGGAAGATTGCGGGTTCGGTACTCGAGCCGGCCAAAGACCGTCGTGTACACTAATGGTGGCTGGTGCACGTAAAATCTGTCGTATCCGCAATGTCCTCCATGTTCCCATCAAAAATTATACCTCTTTGGGTCACCGAAGCGGGAGTGCCATCGCTTCCGTGGAGGATCAAAATTGTGATGGCATGTCTCTGGACCACCGCTAGGGGATGTGTCCCAGACCGTCGCCAATTGCCCGTCTGCTCAGCACTAGTGCGACGTAAAACCCATCCAACCAACCAATCATTTTGAAACTATTATTAAGAATAAAATAAATTGTAGAAGAAGAAAACAAAGAGAAATATTCACAGTTATTAATCCTCATACATATATTGATTAGTACTTAGAAAGTTTTCCGAAAATATTGTCAATGATTGTATTAGAAAATAAGATAAAACTTTAAAAAAATTTCACTAAATGATCAATTACTGGTCGTTTCTCCCTATACAAATTGTACATGGTTTGTTTTGCACCATAAAATTCAATAAATTGCAGTTTACTTTCATACATGTGTGATTCATTTCTTATAGCGCATTGCGTATATGTGGATAATGTATCAGCCACCAAAATTCTAATGCTTACTGAATACTAATTAAAAACCTCAATATTTTTTAAGTATTTTAAGCAGTGTAATTTAGCTACACTGTTAAAAACAAAATCCTACGATTCACAAGTAAAATGGTTCCAAATTAACTGTAATGATTATTTTAATAAATTTGGTGCATTATGTTTCACTATTTCATTCTTGTCATTTTAATAATAAGCTCTACTAAAATATTTAAACTTATCATCATCAAGATAGGGTCAAGTGGGCTAATTGTGAACAGTTTTATTTTCAAAAAAACTGTAATTTTTTTCTTTTTTTTTCTTTTTTCAACATTATAGGCGTGAAGCTTATAGTGTATTTTCCATGATAGATATCTTCGTCATTAATCTAAAGCACTCTAAAGCAAGTTATAAATGTTAATTTAACGTCCTACCGAAAGTTTTGAAAAATGAATTTGGCAACTCAGTGTTCAAAGATATTTAGTACGAAAGGAAAATATTATATTTTAGATTAAAAAAAAAAAAAAAAAGTCATATTTAAAAACATGCTAGTAATACATTTATGTATCTCTGATATTCTTTTAATCTTTCTAACAAAGTTGAATGCTTCAAAGTGTATGATCATAATTACCCCCAGTGTTTTTCAGAAGTGGGGTAATGATGACCATACTATAATAACATAGTAACAGCAGAAATATTGAAGATTTTTTTTTATTATTATTATGTTCTCATTTAAAAAAGCATACGATCTTCAAGTAATATAGAAAATCAATACAGCTAATAAAATTACTTATGATTTGCACTAAAAGCTACAATCGGTATATCGGGGGGGGGGGGGGATCACAAATATTTTGGTTTTGGGAAACTTATAGAGGCGCGCCACAACTGATTGGGGGGGAAGGGGGGGGACAGGACATTTATGTACGTTTTTTCTAAAAAAGTTCTTTTTTCTGAACAATGCTAGACATTTATTTTTAACATGTTAAAATAATTTATAACGCCTCTAGTAGGATATGATGTTTTGTTTTAATTTGATTTAATATATAAAAGTTATTCAGTTTGTATTATTTATTTAACCACTAGGTTAATTTTCCAAATAACACATAATAGAATTATGTGTAGTTAGAAATACTTTAACACCAAATCAAAACAGTACTGGTCTCAAGGCCTACAACAAAATTTATATTAGTCACCATAAAGAGAAAACAAAGTATTTATAATCTCCTTTAGTGGGGGTCACAAATACCCCAACTTTTTGTAACTGTGCTTTTGGTGGGATATCTATAATATCCCCATTAATTTTAAAACCAAAAGCATAGGGATTAAAAATCAACGAGATATATAAATTAGAGTGCTGATTCAATGGATGAAGGATTAGCTTTCCGTGGTTCAAGATTAATCACATGACATGCTTCAATAGGTTGCTGTGTTTGGCCCTTTATCGCTATTTTGGCATTTGAAATATCAGTTCGACAAATTATCATTATTATTAGGTAACATGACACTCCTATGACCGAAATAAATTGTTTTTTAAATAATTTTACGCATATTTCACATTTTAATAAATAATAAAAATACCTTTTTTTCATCGTTTCCCAACAAAGTTTAAAAGTGTTTATAAAAGAAAATTTAAACTTTTAAAGAGCTAAATTTAACAACAAATAATAATTTTTCAACTACTTTTAAGCATTGTCGGTTAAAGTTCAACTACACGAAATAAAAAAGAAGTAAAATCAAAATCAAAATGATTTAGAACAAAAGAATATTAAACTACGTAAGTAAACAAAAACATTGGCGGTTATGACTTATGCGAAGAACAATCTCCAAACCGTTGCCATAGAAATTTACTGAAAATAAGCTGTTACCAAGGGAACCACCGAATACGCAGGTGCAAGGAGAGCATGTCACATGACTCATCTTGGACCTTCTCAATGGTTACCATTTATCACTCTACTTTATATATCTCGTTGTTAAAAATTTAATGGGGTGTTCTTGAAAAGTTAAAGTTAACCATAATTATTTTTAACAAAGTTATTTTCATTAGAAAGGAAAAAAAATTACAAAGATGAAAAGTACAATAAGTGGTCATAATAAACCCCGCCTGACTCTATTGGTTGCAGCTAAATTTGATTTATTGGTATCATTTGTTTTGGTAAAAAATTTAACTGTTATTTTTAACGTTGTAATACCCACACAGATATTCATCAAACATAGCTGCAAACCATCCTGATTAACCAACGTTCTCATGGGGAAAAAAATAATCGTGAAACGGCCACACGATTTCCATTACCCACTATTGCACGCATTATATGCACTTATTTTTTCAAAATAATGTGATCAAAACACATAAAATTAACCTAACAAAGTAGACACCTAAAAATTTTCCAGTAAGAGAAAGTTGATACACGTGTAAAGACATGTAAAACAGAGTTTACATAACAATTTAAAAAATAAGAAAAAAAAAAAAAAAGAATAGAAATCGGTAAATCCATTTTTTGAAAATCTGATTTCCGAGATCTAAAACTGAACTACTTGATCACTGGACTACTGTTAATTTCCTTGTAGAAGCCATAATGTAATACATGAGACAGTATAACTAAAATGGGTTTATTTAATAAATTTCAAGAAAATCGTTACAGCCATTTTCGAGATACCGACTTTATCAAAACTTGACATGCTCAATTGTTGACCGGAAAACAACAATTACATACAAAAGGGTATGAATGGGTGTGTGTGTGTGGGGGGGGGGGGGGGGTTGTAATATGGCGAGTTTGAAAAAAAATCGTACAGCCGTTTTAAAAGAAACGCATTTACGAGACCTCAAATTGAGCTATTCATACAGGACACCTATCAATTTTCTTGAACTAATCAATTATATCATACAAAAGAACATCGAATAGAGTGTGTATATAGCAAATTTGAAGAAAATCATTAGAGCAATTTTTGAGATACGGACTTACGGTCCCACTTCCGGTTCTTCAACTTTCACCAAAAGTTGGAAAAATCATCTGTACACCAGAACTGTTTCGATTCTGAAGTTTCGTAGTTCTATCTTTAATAGTTTCGTAGATATGATAGCCCGAAGATTCCCCACATACATGCATACACACATACAGACCAATTGTCAAAAAAATACTTTTTTGGACACGGGAGACCTTAAAACATGTAAATCAGTTGAAAACTGATATAAAATTTTAGGACCGAATGCAATACTTCCATTACCTATGGTAGTCGCGTAACGGAAGTAAAAAAAAAGAAACAAACACACAAATAAACAAAAGAAAAGAAAGAAAGAAATTGTATTGAAATAGGTCCACTCACTTAGCAATTACAATATTATAGACAGATTCAAACTCTAGACGCATACACCAGACACACACTGACATACAAAGGCCTCAAACTTGTAACACACCTCATTTTTCATCGGAGAGTTAAAAATGAATTTTCTTGAGTTAATATTCATAAAACTAAAAGAAAAAGAAAACATGATAATAAAATTTGTATTTTGTTTTCATACAGAACATATATAGAATAAGGCATTACATATCAATTTCATACTTTTAAATGGCATTTTAAGTAGATATTTATTAAGCATTTATTTCTATTATTATTTGGATATTTTGTTCTCATTGTAAAGAACATTTTCACGAATGATATTATTTCACCATTTTTAAATCAACCGAAATCATTTTAATGTGCCTAAATTGAAAATAAACGTATTTCAAAGACTAGTTACCACTTTAGTATGGAGTAGTAAGCCTTGAAAATCGTTTAACTCTCAAGAAAGAGATATTTGTAAGTCAATCAAAATCTGGTTTGTTCTGCTGGAAAATAACCAAGACAATATCAACTTCCTTTCAAGACTATTTACAAACTTTAAACTGGGTGTTGCCGATACAACCAACGATTCCATATTGTTCAAGGTAAAAATACAACTCTTGAATAAAAAGTGAGGACTTTTCGTACAAAACAGATCTGCAGAAACTTAAATTGCAGACTTTTCTCTAAAAAACTTTATTTATTTTTGTATGCACTTTTTCTTATTCAAGGTGAACAACAATAACTGTAACAACAGGGGGAAGTTATGAATTCAAAACCACACTTTTAATACATGGAAAATTCGATGAAATCCAAAATATTTATGAAATAAGAAATAAAAATCATGGAATTTGCAGAGATTATAAAACTCTTTTTAACTATACTTTATGATACTGATATACTATGTATTTTATCCTTTTAAAAATTTAAATTAATAATAATAATAAATTCAATTTTCTCGATGATATTTATTTACTGAATAATCTTTCTAAATAGCTATTGCCTGTAAATAGAACTAAATCATTATTCTTTTGTTGATGTTCTCACAAGTTTCAAAAGTTTGTCGAAAGGTTTTATTAAATAAATAGTTTTCATTTCATCTCTGCGATAGTACTGACAGCGCATAAATGTCAGTATAGTTTATGAATACTTTCCAACTGTCTCAGACTATCCTAGAATGGAATTTAACGAATTTTTCTTGCCATCAAAATCGACTACCAGATCTCACATTTATTTTAATAATCTTCTTGAGAAACTTTTACCACGAATGTAATTAGCTCTATCCTTGAACTTTCATATATATGTGTTTAGCATCCCACATGCCAATTTGGCGAGATACTAATCAAATCTTGGTCATGATTGATCAGCTAAAATTCACTTTTTTTCGCCATGTATTCTTGGCTATAACATCGACCATAGTTATACGTCTGTCATGAAGCCACCCTCATATTTTACTGCTCCAATGGCTTATTAAATAAATGCACGTTGAAAATGACCAGGTTGTTTTTCATTGCGTTAGGAATATTTTTAATTTTAAACCTTTAGCTTTGCAAAATGGTAACACTCTGAACTGCCCTATATATTCAACGAAACTTTATATTTTTTTATGTACGATAATATGTTACTTAGTACGAAAAAATTTTTACTCTGATTTTAGAAGTAGTATTTTATTGTACTAGCAAATACTATTATAAGCAAAATTTTGCGTAACTTTACAAGTCTATAATATGATATATTAATTCGCTGAAAAAAAAGGAGGGGGGAGTCCATTAAACAACATTAATTTCATTAGAGACATGGATTAAGCATTAAACTTAACCCCTTAACCTACAATGACGGGCATAGCCCGCGTACGATGGTCGGGCCAGAAGTGAATATTACGGGCATAGCCCGCGTACGGTGATCGGGCCAGAAGTGAATATTACGGGCATAGCCCGCGCACGGTGATCGGGTCAGAAGTGAATATTACGAGCATAGCCCGCGTACGATGGTCGGGCCAGAAGTGAATATTACGTGGAATATTTGATATGCAATTACAGTCTGATGCAATAATTGTTTATTACAAATTGTTCATTACAAAATATTTATTTATACAAAAATCCAAAATTAGTAATTTGTAACGGTATGATATAGTTCAAAACATTCTGGTACATGTAACGGAACTTTACACTTTTTACACTCCCATGTTGTTTCCTTACATTTTTTATTTTTGTGACAAACTGTACAACGTTTTGACGGTCTTGATTTAGAGGGTGTTGGATCAATGTGCTTTGGAAAATGAGCCCAGTCCTTCGCATACAGTCTGTCTGGTGCATCTCCGACAGATGATACGCCTCGTTCTCTATAAATCGGTTTTGGCATATTCTTTAATAGAGATTCGGCTATATTGATCCTATAGTCGACATAGCATTGTTTCTTTCCATCATTCAGGTTTTTCCATAAAATGTAGGAGTTAAAAAGACCAATATCAAACAGATAAAAATTTTTTTTTTTTTGTATCCTTTCATGTATTTCCGCATTACTGGAAAACATGCCAATATTTGATCTTGGAGATCAATTCCGTTCATTCCGTGGTTGTACTCTGCAATACAACTCGGTTTTAGGGTGTGGTTGGATCCTTGTGAAATAATTTCGACTGCTTCATGTTTTGTCAACATCATATATACATCTCGCTTATCTTTCCATTTTATAGCGAGTATTCGGTTGCAGCTTCTTATTATGTATTCCCCCCTTTTTAATTTTACACTGCACAAATCTTTTGGCATATTCTTCCTATTCGAACGTACTGTGCCAATTACATTTGTTTTATATTTATGTGATAACGTCATAAATAATTTTGGGGAAGAATACCAATTGTCCATGTATAAAGTGTGACCCCTGTGCAGCACTGACTCAGCAAGCTCTTTGACAACACATTCCGAAGCGCTGTCATCACAGTTTATTTTATCGTTGCCGGTATAAATTTTAATTGATAACAATAGCCTGACTCAGATTCACATCTATATTAATAAAATCAGAGTTTTGTCTGTAAATTTGTCGGAATCGAAAGATTTTGCGATATCTTCACGTTTTACACCCCATGAAAGCCGAAAATGACTTCAGAAAATTTTGCCTGTGTGTGTGTGTGTGTGTGTGTCTGTGTGTCATCGTGTCCGAATGTCGCTTTTTTTGTCCGGGCATCACTTGAGAACGGCTGGACGGAATTCAACGGTGCTTGGCAGGAATTTAGGTCTTCACCCAACTTAAAATTATATCTATCAACTTTTCAGAAATTCCCCCCCGTTCCCGCCCCTAGGGGGTAAAAGACTAAAACACGTTTGTCCGGGCATCACTCGAGAAAGGCTGGACGGAATTCAACGGCGCTTGGCAGAAACTTAGGTCTTCACCCAATTTGAAATTATATCTATAGAAATTTTCAAAATTATGATTAGTGTTTAAATTGTGATTAAAAAACGCCTGCGCATGCGCCATAAATATTTTTTCACTAAAATGCTTTGAATGGAAAAATAAAATATAAAAATAATTTTTTAAGTTAAAGACTTTTGTATTCGCGTGATTCGCACTACAAATTATGAAAAGATTGAAATGAAGTGTTGCCATCTAATTTTCATACTTTAGTTAATTTTAAAAAATCTAATTGTCGTATCGAAAAACTGTTTACACCCCAGGATTCAGAAAATTCACCTCTTTCATTTGGTACTGAATTTGTAATGATAGGTCTGATATTTCTAATTTATTTTTCCCTTTATCCGTTTTTCCGTTGCCACTTAAATTTCATACTTTAGTTATTTTTTAAAAATCTAATTGTCGCATCGAAAAACTGTTTGAACCCCTGGATTCAGCAAAATCGCCCCTTTCATTCGGTATCAAATTTATAAACATAGGTCTGATATTTCTAATTTATTTTACCCTTTTTCCGTTTTCAATCCAGATTCGATATGGAACAGCTTTAGTATTGGATCCCTTTGGCAAAATTTGAAATTCGGCACCGAAGTAGCTCGGACGTTTCTCGCCAAGATCTTTAATTGCACAATTGAGATAGCCAATTCAGTTCATCGCAAAAATGGCTTAAAATATTTAAAGTCACCAAAGGGTTCCGATACTTAAGCTGTGCTTTTTTTATTTTTTTATTTATAATATTGCCTATTAAAGACTTCTGTGGTCACGAAATTTGGTGCGTAAATTGTTTGTATGCACCCGGCACTTATTGTAACTGCATTTCACGAAATTCGAAATCCCCCCCCCCCTTCTCGGAGTCGGAGGGCAATAAACATGTGTAAAAACATGTTTTTCCGTTTGAATTCGCTTTGAATTATCTTAGAATGGCGAATTTTGGTGTGTGGATATTGATTAAGTTTACGCATTATGTACATTAGTGGGATTTCGCAAAACCTCGAACTCACCCGCTGAGGGTGGGGAAGTAAGAAGTGGGTAAGTTGTGCCGAAGACAGTGGGGACCCAGACTCCTCACATTGGGAGCGAGAAAACTTCTACCAATCACAGCGAGAACTTAGGTTATTAATAAAGATATGGCATTTTGACAACTCATTTAAGTTTAATGTCCAACGAAGCGGGCAAAGCCTGCTAGTTATTATATAAAGCAGTTGCTTTGATATAAAACTAGTGGTGTTAAAAAATAAAATTGTAATATTCATGAGGCAAACTTGCACGCTCGTTGTACGAGAATTTACAGTATAAAAAAAAGTAAGTTTTATCAATTTGCAGTACAATATAGCTGCAGATTTCGGTGATCGGCAATGAAAAAAGTCGACATATTTAGCCAATTAAATGCGATTAAATTCAAATTATGTCAGTGAGCTGTTAAATTAGACATCATTAGCAATTAACATTAATCCAGATTTTTTTTTTTTTTTTTTTTTCTTAAGTATTTTTCTGTTCTTACATTCCTTTTAGAAATCCCATCTCGTAATTTATAAATATTGACGCCAAACCTTGCCCTTTTGGATGGATTGAATTGCTTATACGATAGACGCCCCCTGAATTTCCTAAGCGATTCATCAATATAAATGTCTTTTTTCATTATATACACTTCTTTAAATTTTTGGTTCAAAAAATTAATAACAGGTTTAATCTTGCTCATTTTATCGGTATTGGCAACCAGATTATTGTTTGAGAAATGCAAAAACCTTGTAATTTGTAGATATCTCTTCAAAGGCATTGATTTTCTAAATATGGGCGTTTCGATAACAGCCCTCTTCGACCAATTCATTTGGATTCTTGGCTTTTTTACCTGTGACCTGTGACATTATAATGGTCAAGTCGAAATATCTTTTCATTTCGGTAGAGTCTACAGGAAACCAAGCGTCGTCGATTTTTCGTGTTCTATGTGGATATTCTCGTTGATCTGCATACTGGTTAGTTTCGGTCACAATATTGTTCCAAAATATGTCATCAAATATTAGATTAAATACAGTAGAAGATCTTTATAACGCAATTCTCTATATAACGCACAACTTCTCAAACATAAACAATGAATTTTGCAGTTAAGAAACATTTTGTAAAAAACTGTTACTTTGTAGAGAACTTAGTGTGATACATTTGTTTTTCTTTATCTATTTAATTCAAACCTTTTGAATAAAAAAAAAAAATGCTTTCATTAATTTTTTTTTTTTTTTCTTTTTGAAAATGAGTCATAATGAATGATTTGGTACAGGCATATATGACTACTTTTATAAACTAATTTAACTATGAAATATATGATACACCCAACTACTGTTCCAAGGAATGTAACTTAAAAATACCCTACTCTCTTTTGATATGTTTCAACATATTTGGCCATGCTTACAAGGTAAATTTAATGATGTGTGAAACATGATCTGTATAATGCAAAATTCTATATAACGCAAAACCTTGTGTTTTTAGGTTTGCGTTATAAAGATCTTCTACTGTATATCAAATTCTCCTCCACTTCCTCCTAATTGACATAAAGCTCCCTCTATACGGCCAGGAGTCATCGTATAGTCCTAGATTTTTGGACTATTTCTTATTTCCTTCCAAGGCCAGGACTCTGGTAGTTGATCGTCATCGGATGTATCATCAATAACTAATCGCCTACACTTTCTCCGAACTCGACATATATCGTCACTACTGTCACTTTCGTTAGCAAAATTATCAGCACAATTCTCACTGCTTTCATCACAAAATCTCTTTCTTGAGAACATCTTCTGGGGTTGCTTTTCTAGAATTTACGAACGTAAATTTCGACGTGTGAATGTGACCAAGAACAACTTGACACTGATCACGATCCGAAGAGATAACAGAAATACATCACGAGCCTTGTCTGTGCTATCTGCAAACCGCGATCGTCCTACCACTGGCGATGCCCGTCAATTTTACGATTGGCCAAATCAGCATGTTACACAAGTCGTGCGAATTACTCGAACGCTGCGCGAGCTTGTATACGATTTTGGCCCAACATCTTCAAATCTAAATCGTAGGTTAAGGGGTTAATAGCAAAGAGTTACATTTTGTTGTATTCTGTTTGCTGTTATATATTAGATGTAAGCAACTTTTTCTGCGATAATAGAGTTTGCAGATGTTTACATCTACACATATTTCAATAAGTCTTTTAGTTTGAATAAATATTCCTAACCATTATCTCAGTTTTCGTGTAATTGTTTTACTTTAAATCTCATACTATTACACAAATCAATAATTATGACCAAAATGTAAAGGGGGAAAATAAGACTTCGATATATGTGAAAATGTGCAAGTAAAATTGAGAGGATCGAACTCATGATTTTAAACATGGATAAGTTTTTCGACTGCGTTACTGCGATACCCAAAGTTTGAATTATAAAAACTAATAATAGTAATAATAAATAAATAAATAAATAAAAATAAAATAAAAATGTAGCACTCGTTATTGGCCAGTCGCCTAGCAAGTTTCGCCCACTAATGAATCTTACTGGTTAATTATGACACGAAAAACAGTCGATATTGACTAATTACACACCGACACATCGATATTCACATTCGTATTTTCTTTTTTTTAACTCACTTTATACATACATACCGCATACTTACTTACCTATTTATAAACGCACACATTTTGATTGGTTTAGTTAATAAAGCAGCCACACTGCACATACACACATATTTTAACTTTCTGAACATACAGTCGGTAACAAAAGTGTCCGAACACTAGCAAAAATTCCTACGTAAAAAAAGTACACTTCATACGGTTTTGTTAAATAAATCCTTGTCGAGTCCTGTTCTTAGTCAGTGTATGAACATGATTCGATAAGGATTTATTTAACAAAACCATATGATGTATACTTTTTTTACATAGGAATTTTTGCTAGTGTTCGGACACTTTTGTTACCGACTGTACATACATAAGGAAAGTATTGTAATCATGATAAAAATTCGACTTTGAGATTTTGGTGCATCTATACGTTATGACATCCCCTGGGTTCATTTTTGCTTTTTTTTTTATGTTGATGTATGTATATATGCCTGTATGTGTGTGATTATGTGTATGAGTGAAATCGATAGCGTCTAAACGCTTTGTTCAAATAAGTTGAAAGGTGGTACGTTTGTTATATCTCACCATAGCGCGTTATGTATATATAAATGGCAGTGCATAGATTTTGGTGAATCTAGCACTTAAAGTTCTTTTTTTTTTACAGGGTTATCAAGAAATTTTCTTTATCATTACGGCCTACGGGCTGAAATAGCGTTTAAATCCTTATCCGATTGAGCTAAAAATTTATATACATGTTATAGGTCACGGTCGCCCAAGCTGTATAGATTTTGGTGAATCTAACACTTATAGTATTTTTATAGGGACATAATAAAAAATTCTATATCATTATAGCTATGGGTTGAAATTATTTAAAGTTTAATAGCGTCTAAATGCCTTAATCAATTGAGCTGAAAATTTATATGCATTTTATAGGTCACCACCGTACGAACTATATAGATTTTAGTGAATCTAGCCCATATAAATTTTTACAGAGACACAACGAAAAATTCATTAGCATTATGGCCTGTGGGCTCAAATTTTGTTAAGTGCCATAGCATTAAACGTCTTATTCGTTTGAGCTGATTGATTTCAGACATCTCTTCATTTATTTTAACAATCTTTGATTACGTAATGTTCGGAATGTTAAGTGGAGTCACTCCAGGCTTCTTTTCTATTTCTTTTATTTATACACACACACACTTACATACATTTTATTATCCTAAATATATTCATGACCAGTGTTCATAATCTAGATTTCTGCATGCATCGTATAAATTTAGTCGTTTCAGAATTTTTTTTTTACAGTAAACCTTTCAAATAAAAATAATATAAAGAAAATATAATGTACAAATATAGAAAATCAAAGCTTTCTTTTCTTCTTTTGTAAATTTCACGCAACAACTAGGTAAAATTACACATATTACACATATGGGCATTTTCTGTAATCGCCATTCTGACGTAAAAAGATGCAATATTTCTCAAAAGACAACTATGATGATAATTACTTAATAGTACAACTCGTAACATATCTCAAACGAAACCGTTTATTTGTGAATAAATATAATCACTGCCTATTCAATTGCTGCATAATTGGTTTCAACTGATCCTGTCCAACACAATGACCACAAGTTGAATGCACTTCAGATAAACAACAAATGCAAGACGGTCATTATATTTGCTCATAAATATTGCAATATATTTATCACACCATTTTCCCCGGAAATGACATAAAAAATTGAGCTGCCTACGATAAGTGATTTTATATTATGGAAAACATGACATGCTCTGGTGAATCTGGCCAGAAATTTTCTTGTAAAATTGCCCCCGGTAGATTTTCTGTCAAATCATTTGCTCATTATGAAATAATAATAACGGTATAAGAAATTTTTTAGAGGTCTAATACATAAACATAGTAATACAATGAGGCATATTACTAACGAATAAGAAAGAGTTACTAGAAAAAATTCATAAAGTAGACCATCATCAGATTGCAGTAGTCGGTATCAAAATTGCCCCTGTGAAAGAAATGATCATTTGTGACAAATTTAAAACATTAAATTGTTCCATCACGTACCGATTTTCTTTTTTATGTGTGAAAGGCAGAGGGGGGGGGGGGGATTGGATCTTTAAAAATAAAATAAATTTATCTTGCTAAAGCATTAGCGTTATCAGAGCTATTATCATTAGAGCTGTTATTTTTTATTTTCTTTCACCTTATTTCTTTCTTTTTTCTATCAAAAAAAAAAATCCCCGTGTTTTTCTAAAAAAGTTTTGTATTGTCCTTTAAAGGTCTACGATTTTAATTAATATAGGAACGCATGCACATTCTCAGTTGGGAAGTGCTAATAATTTGTGCGAGCTGCATGTTTTTTTATTCCTGTTTCTTTTCTTTTCTTTTTCTTCTTCTTCTTCTTTTTTTTTTTTTTTTTTTTTTGACAGGCAGGGTAAGTTTATTTATTTTTATTTATTTATTTATTTATTTTTTATTATTATTTATTTATTTATTTATTTTTTTATTTTTTTTTTGACGACCAGTATTATTTGTAGATGATAAATAACGTTTTAACTTTTAAAATCGCATTATCTTAATTAAAATTCTACTACTTAAAAGCTATTTCTGATTGAGAGAAGTAGAATTGTGTTTCTTTTCAACCTATCCACTTTTAATAATTGAGTATGGAAACTACACTACCTTTTCACAAATAATCGGACACTTTCGATTTTAAACATTTTGTCAAATATCTCAAAAAGTACTAGACTAATCATCCTGAAATTTCCGAAGTGTAGTTATACCTCATATATTTAAAAATTTTGCCCAGAAAACAAAAGGGAGACAAGTAAGAAATTAAATAGAAATGAAAATTGTTGGGATCACCCTATGAAAAGTAATGCATGAAATGCGATCTGGCTGTAGCAAGTGATTATGAGCTTCCTTCTTATTACCTGTATAAATTTTTAGGAGACTACCACAAATATACAGGGAGATATAATTGTTTCTTGAAAAAAAAAATTTTTTTTAGTTGACAACATTAGACAGAGAATACTGTAATCAGAATGCAAAAATATTAAATATTTAATGAAATATGAACATTTTTACTAAATAAATTTTAATTGCGTGTGTGCAAGGTTTAGTGTAATTTTATTGGAATAACTTAATAACCAAATGTATTGAATTACTTACAGTCGGTAACAAAAGTGTCCGAACACTAGCAAAAATTCCTATGTAAAAAAAGTACACTTAATACAGTTTTGTTAAATAAATCCTTATCGAATCATGTTCTTACACTAACTAAGAACAGGATTCGACAAGGATTTATTGAACAAAACCGTATGAAGTGTACTTTTTTTACATAGGAATTTTTGCTAGTGTTCGGACACTTTTGTTACCGACTGTACATAAAGTATCGTGTAAATTCAAAAAAGTTGTATGTAATAGAAGGAACTGTTATTCTGTTCCTCTAAAAAAAGAAAAAAGAAAGAAAAGAGAGAAAAGATAAACTATAAGGGGTTTTACTCACATTTTTATTTTCATTCAAGCAAAGGGGGTGAGGGGGGGAAGACGTTCGAATCATTGTAAATAAATATTGATAAAACCTTTTTTTCAATTTCCTTATTTTTGAGAAAAACTGAAATTCACTTCCTTCTATCGCGCACAACTTTTTGGTTTTACACGATATTTGTTTGAGGTTTTCATATATAAGTGGTTCAATACTATTGGCTATTACATTATGCAAATAAAATATCGTTAAAACTTGCGCATGCGTAGTTAAAAACTATTTACTAAAAATGCTCATATTTCGTTAGATATTTATTATTTCTGTATTCTGATTGCAGTATACTACGTCTAATGTAGCATGCCATGTTTACTAAGAATGACTTTGAACTGGGTTTAATATCTTGCTTGTTATAGTTAAAAAAGTAACTTTTTTTATTTTTATTTTTAATTTTTTTAAAGAAACCATTGTATTTCGTTCGTTTCAGCGTTTTTTCAAATTCATTTCTCTTAACATGATAACTATGTTAAGAGAATGTCCTGTTCTAGAATTTTATGAATAGTATACATATACTGAGCAGAATCCACCTATGCCAACTAGTTTTTCTTTTAAATCAAATAGGATATTGTTTATTGTTGTACTTTAGTGTCACTTTAAAACAGTGTTTCCCAAAATGTATATCAGGGTGCGCAGGTGTGCCCTGGAAGGTTTCTAGATATATCCTATGGCATTCCAGACAAAATATGTATCTAGATATAAAAAGTATACATAGTTACTCTATTATAGAATTTATTTACATATATATCGCTCTTATCCTTAATACATCATTATTGCGTTAATTAACAGTGGCTTTTCTTACAAAAAGCAGTCATTTTTTCTTGTTGTATATATTGCATAGTTGAAAATTTCTCAAATGGTTTAATTGAAAATTTGAAATGAAATTTGAAAAATTTAATGCTTCGATATCAAAAAGTTTGAGAACCACTGTTTCAAAGTGAGATTTTTCCTTTTGCAAATAGCTATGCTAGCTCTCATAATTTTAAAATTTACCGCAATTTTGAAAGTGTTTGTAGGAAGGGGAAAAAAGGAAAAAAAACCTCTTCTACCTACCAAACTCTTAACTTTTGTTCTTATTGCCATTAGACCCCTTTTTTAATTTTTTATGATAAACTTTCTTTTAGCATTTCCATTTCTAAATATGATAATTTTAATCTTATAATGTCAATTTGAATTTGTATTCTTGAATATTAAATTTGTAGTCAATAAATTTTTCTGAGTTTAAAACTTTTTCTCAGCACAACTTCAACGCTCATTTGGTCTCAGTTTTATCACACATCTATTAAAATTTAATTTTCGGCAAGCCGAGTAAAAGGGAAAGAAAATCTACATGCAAAACAAAGTGTAACATACTTAAACAAAATAAATAAATAAACAAATAAATAAATAAATAATAATCAAATTCATTTTCTAATGAGCTCAAAATGCGTAAAAAAAGAAGGAAAGAATGCTGCATTACGCTTACAGTATATTTACAGAATTTACAATATCATAGGATTGACTATGGGACAAACATGCGCGATCCTCATTTCTCTCCGTCTTTTCTTTATATCCCTAATGCGTTTAATAAAGTTTCTTTTTTACAGCTTAGAAGATGTCTTACTGTTTGCGTTTATATATATATATATATATATATATATATATATATATATATACATATATATGTGTGTGTGTGTGTATCCTTTGATTTTTATAAAAACTTATAGGAGGTTTAGTTTTATTTTCTAGTTAAAATTGTTATTGATATGTTCACTTTATTTCATTTGATATTTTTATTTTGCTAATAGCATGGTCTTTTCTTAGTTTTGGCAAGCTAGAGGGAGAGTACATATGGTAAAGCTGGCTAAACCTCACAATGTCGTCTCAAGTCAACATGGCTTGCTAATTTTTGTAAACTAAGAATTCACTCCTCTTTTAATATTAACTTTTGATAATTTATGATTAAGTATTTATGATTATACATATATATATATATATGCGCGTGTGTTTGTACGCATCTTGTATATTAAAATATAAAGCTGTTTCTTTAAGACCAAAATGAGAGCATTTCAACATGTGCGAAAATTTTTTATCACATTCCTTTTATTGGAAGTTGAGCAATACGAACCATCGATGAATCAACTATTCCATAGGAAACGAGAACAATGAGGTTGGGGTTTCGTGTGATTTAGCGTTTTTCTACAACTGCACAGTTGACAATTTATGAAAGTCTAATGGTTCCTCCCTAGGGATAGTTCAGAGACTTGTCATCACAATAGAGAATTTGCACGTTTTCCGATTTTATTCTTATATAATAGAATAGGAAAAGGTAAGAAAATAAATACAAACATTTTCTTTATTTGATATCTAATTACTGATTTATAACAATTTTAACATCGCACTATTTACTCTATCGAGGAAACGCAGTATAATATATCGTGACGTCACTCTTTATGACAACAAACGGGAGTAATCGTTGTTTACATTTGATTTTGTGCTTCGATTTTCTTCTTGAATCAGTGAAATAGGTTTTGTATTTTATAATAATGACGGATATTAAAAAATCCTAGTATAAATATTGTATTGTACCACTCTGCACTAATACAACGACTAAATGCTTCTCAAAAGCTATTCTTTAGCGTTCCACAGGATCCTATTAAACGAAAACATTGGACAACCGCCATGAAAAGAAAGCAATTGGAAATAATGATAATGAAAAATGATGACAATGGTATTAAATGATTATAAGATGAAAAAGAAATGCTCAGAAATCACATAAATGATTGATAATTACGAAAGCTAAAACGAATTGCTGCTTGCTAACTAGGCTAACAAAATGTAAACATTGAAGCATCATAAAGTGTGACGTCAGACAGCGTTTTGAAGTCACGTGATTTTTGGTTAATTTTAAAGTTATTTTTGAAATTAATGAGACCTTTTTTTGCACTTTTAATAAACTTTTTGAAATTTATGAGCCTAAAATTATCATAAAAATAGGATTTTGTTCAAATCCCCCATGTGTGCAAATTGTCCATTCTGATTCTCCTCAAATGGGGATGAGTCACGATCGTATCCATTAATAACCTCAACTCCCGGTTGAACACAAAAACTTGAAAAGCGTATAAAGTCAGGGTACAACATTTTAGAAAAGTTTGACGCGTTGCATCTGCCATCTAACGGCATTGTTATTTTCAGATTTTTTAGCTGAAAATAACCAATTAAAAATTATATGAAATCATTGACACTAGATGGCAGAAGAAGCGTGCCAAATTTTCTTTGAAAGCTAGACTCTGCCTTTAGACGCTTTTCAAGTTTTGGCGTTGAACCGGGAGTTGAAGTTAATGGTGAATGCTGCTTCGGTATTCCCTATAGGTTTTATTTTTAGGGAACATGGAGGAAACTGTAACCTTGGCGGATTTTACGTGCACCAGCTACTATTAATGTACACGACGGTCATTTTGCGGTTCGAGTATTGAACCCGCGATTCTCCGATTACGAGCTCGACGCTTTACCAAGTGGGCTACCATGACCCACTTGTAAATTATTCAGTCAATAGAGAAAAAATTTAAGGCAAGTATTTTAAGATAGGCGTGACTAACAGGAATTAATTTTTTCTATGAATTATGCAATAAATATTTTATATTTTTTCCATTTTTTTTAATCGAAAAAAAGAACTACAAACGCACACATATGCCTCTCGAAACCTAACAAAAATTATTGTGTGTACCAGTGGCAAAGCGTCCATGGAAGCGATGGAAGCAGCGCTTCCCGTATTTAAGATTTTTAAAAAGCAATCAAGTAACGTCGCCTCGTCGAAAGACTGAATTGATTCTTCCTCTGCTTTTGGAAGCGCTTCGCTTCGGCGCTTCTATAGTTTCTGAACCACGCCTCGTCCCTAGTGTATACTCTTGAAATTTCTTTGTAGTCACTTTGAAAACCGATATCGAAGGCAACAGAACGTACTCTTCTATTTGATATTTTTAAAAAAACCGCCCGGCTAGTACAAATATTATTTTACGCGTATTCGTTTTTAGCAAATAATTAAAAAAAAAAAACAGAGATTATTAAGTCATTTTTTTTATCGATTTAGAAATGTAATTACCGCATTTTATTATTGTTTGCTTATTTTTCATCTGATTGATAGATGATAAAATTAGTATTCAGCACTACTCTGCATCAACTATTACTGAAATATGAAAACAATTTCTCCTACTCCGATTCCGAATTCAAACTAACATTTTAACACATTTCACTTATTTCGATTACAAAACATACGCAATGAGTCATTAACGGAGAGTGAAATTGATTATTATACAGATTAACAACATAACTTGTATTATCATGCGATACGCTTGAATGGTTCTCGGTAACACTTGACAAGACCACAGAGAAATTATCACAATTACTGTATGTTGACAGTTCGAGCTTAAAAGAATCTGTGCTTAAATGAAACAATTATATGCACGTATTGTATTGCAAAAGTCACTTAGTAAGATTATTCTGGAACAAGGGCATAAAACTATCAACCTACATTGTACTCCGATTGATCCATGATGTTCATTTATTAGTAAAAGAGATGTATGTAATCAAAGGTAACATAGGTCGGGAAAAATAAAAACCTTATATATAGAGGAGAGTGGGGATGAATGGGACATTTTTCATGTTTTTATTGATAACGTTGACCATATGTAATTCAGAATTTTGTAACATGGCTCATAAGTACACTTCAGTAATCAGTTACATATAAACATACTAACTTTAATAAAAAGTTATCATTTTTAATTAATAATATATATATATATATATTTTTTTTTTACATGCATGTACATTGTCCCATTCATCACCACCTATGGGGATGAACAGGACAGGACTGGATTTAACAAAGAAAAGAAAACAAAATGGAAAGTAAATAAATTTTTAAAGTTAAATTGGTTTATGTGATTTTATTACACACTATGAATTTACTGAAATTAACATAAACTGATGCAATGACTCAAATTAACATAAAAAAGCAAAAGTCCTTTGGTTCCCACAGTTCCTAGTGCTCTAGGCTTTGGTAATTTAATCTAATAAGACCTAATCTAAAAATAAATAAATAAATAAGACCCTAGAAAGAGATAAATCATTATAATAGAGTACAAATTATCCAGATAAATTTTTGTTTCCGACTGATCGGGAAAATCAGATACACTTGATGAATGATCTCAGTGCTGCCATATATCAGAAAAAATTTCAAGTTTCTGGTGCTTACAAAACATAAAAATCAAGCTATTGTCCCATTCATCCTGCGTCCCATTCAACCCCACTCTCCCCTATATTATTTATTTATTTATTTTTTAGCTGCATGATTTATTTTTCTTTGTAGACTTTATGTTTTCGAGAAGGCTGAATCCAAAACTGACCCCAACTTCTTCCCATCACATTGAGAAAAAAAAAAGTATACCACCTCCATCTAGAATGAATAAGTAGTCATTTTATGAATCCCTAAACTACAAATATCTATTTACGAGCTATGGGTTTAAGGTAAATAAATAATATGGATAAACGAAATGATCACGAATTCCTAGTCTATACTTTTCTAGATGGTGAAACAATATTTTGAATCTTATGAATCTTTTGTATTGCGAGAAATTCTCGCTTGATCTCCTAGAATTGGGTCATAAACCAACATTATAGTTACTAACACTCGCCTCTCGAGTTCGCATTTATTTGCAAAGATTTTTAAATTAGTTTGACCCCGCGATAATGTAAAAAAAATCTGGAGTGACTCCACTCGACTTTCCGAAAATTGAGTAATTAACGGTTTTGTAGATGAAGTAAAGTTAGAGGAGTTGTTAAATAAACAAAAGAGAAAATTATAATAGGGTGTTCGGGTATTTTTCTTTACATAGTACACGATGTTTAATTTATAACGCTATTTTATCAAACACGTAGATCATAACGATAAAGAATAATTCGTTGTGTCCCTGTAAAAACCTACAAATGTTTAGATTCACCAAAATGCTTATAGTTAGTGCAACAGTGACTTATAATATTTATATAAATTTTCAGCTCCATCGGATAAGGCATTTAGATGCTATCGCACTTTAAAGTTTGAACCTATATGCCACAATTATAAAGAAATTTGCAATTTGTCCCTGTAAAATGAACCATAAATGCTAGGTTCTCTAAAGTTCATAAAGTTCGTGTGATGGTGACGTATAACATGTATATGAATTTTCAGTTAATTTGAATGAGGAGTTTAGTCGCTGCCGCACTTTAAATAATTTAAGCCTATAGGTCTTAATGATGAACAATTTTTAATTGTGTCCTCGTAAAACTTGTTAAGTGCTAGAGTCACCAAAATCCATACAGTTTGTGTGATGGTGACCTATAACATGTATCTAAATATTCCACTCAAACGTATAAGGCATTTAGATGCTATAGCACTTTAAATAATTTCACCCCATAAGCCATAATGATACAGAATTATTTGTTGTGTCCCTGTAAAAAAACTAGAAGTGCTAGATTCACCAAAACCTATATAGATCTGGAAACTGTGACCTATAATATGTGTGTAATATTTTGTTCAATTGAATAAGGCGTTTAGACGCTATCGCACTTTTTAAAATTTGGTCCCATAGACCATAATGATAAAGAATTTTTCTTTGTGTCCCTGTAAAAACATTATAAGAGCTAGATTCACCAAACTCTATGCAATTCATGCAACTATTACCTATAATATGTGTATAAATTATTTTCTCAGTTTAATAAGGCGTTTTGACGCTATCGCCCTTTTTAAAATTTGGTCCCATAGGCCATAATGATAAAGAATTTTTCTTTGTGTCCCTGTAAAAAAAAAAAACTATAAGTGCCAGATTCTCCAAACTCTATACAGATTGAGTAACTGTGACCTATAATATGTGTATAAATTATTTTCTCAGTTTAATAAGACGTTTTGACGCTATCGCACTTTTTAAAATTTGATCCCATAGGCCATAATGATAAAGAATTTTTCTTTGTGTCCCTGTAAAAAAAAATAGTTTTTTTTTACAGATACACAAAGAAAAATTCTTTGCCAGATTCTCCAAACTCTATACAGATTGAGTAACTGTGACCTATAATATGTGTATAAATTTTTTGCTCAATTGAATAAGGCGTGTAGATGCTATCGCACTTTTAACATTTTGGTCCCATAGACCATAATGATAAAGAATTTTTCTTTGTGTCCCTGTAAAAAACTATTGGTGCCAGATTCACCAAAATCAATAGGGTTCGTGCCATGGTGACTTGCAACATGCGTACCAACTTACAGCTCATTCGAATAAAGCGTTTAGACGCTAGCGTGTTCACTCACATACATACACACACACATATATTATCGTAAAAATAGTGAAAACAGACTCAGGGGACCTCAAAAGGTATAGAAACCCCAAAATCTCGAATTCGGATTTTTGACATGATTACAATACTTTCCTTACATATGTATGTTCGGAAAGTAAAAACGATCTAGAATTCTAATAGGGGTTTTTAGAACTCGTTAGCAAAAGGAACTAGAATTTATAAAGATGACATGGATCTGTTTTTACTAGACACACAATTTAGTTTCTCGATGCCAGTTACAGATTTTTTATTTATTTTTCAGTGCACATATGTGGTTTATATTTTTCAAAATAACAGGGCTTTGCCGGGAATCAAATCCTACTCTGGCATTTTTCACATAGTTGGTATAAAAATTCAGTCTTACGCACACCCACTTCTATAAATGGATGTTCATGGTTGAACAGCGTTCAGAGTAAGTTCAACGTTCAGTTCGAAGTAATTCAAAATTATTTATCCTAGTTGTAAAAACCTTTTAACAACATTCTTGAAATGTTTTACAATGTATTTATTAAAAAACAAAAACATTTTCATCAAGAAAAATATATATATATAAGTGGTAATTTACAAATATTTACAGTAATATTAATGATAATAATAAATTGATACTTCATACTGATTTTCTAGTAAAATATCTAGTAAAAAAATGCCAATGTCAATCAATTTTGAATAATGTCTATTATTTCGATGTCCGCAGCTGGTTATTCAAAATAAATAAATAAATAAAATAATAATAATAATAATAAAGGTATGCCTTAATCGCAGGTTTTATTTATATGATTTTTAAACTTTTTTTTTTTTTTTTTTAACCATTCTGGGGAAAAAAAGTTTTTTATTATATATTTTCTAAAAAAGAAATATAGTATTTCATTTTCCTTTTTTACTTTCCGAACATATATATGTATTATGTAAGGAAAGTATTGTAATCATGAAAAATTTCGACTTTGAGATTTTGGCTTATTTACACGTTTAGAAGTCTCTGAGTTCATTTTAGCTATTTTTACAGTGATGTATGTATGTTAGTGAACACGATAACGTCTGAACGCTTTGTTCGAATGAGTGAACGTTCGGACGTATGTTATAGGTCACCGTAGCACGAACCCTATTGATTTTGGCAGTCTAGCACTTATAGCTTTGTTACAGGGACACAAAGAAAAATTCTTTATCATTATGGCCTATGGGCTGAAATTATTTAAATTTTTATAGCGTCTTAAAGTCTGATTCGATTGGGTTAAAAATTTATACATAAGTTATAGGTCACCGTCGCACGAACTGTATAGATTTAGGTGACACTTATAGTTTTTTTTATAGGGACACAAAGAAAAATTCTTTATCATTATAGCCTATTGGCTCAAATTATTTAAAATGCGATGGTGTTTAAACACCTTATTTGAATGAACTGAAAATTTATACATGTATATTTATTATAGATCACCATCATACGAACTGTATGAATTTTGGAGAATCTAGCACTTATGCTTTTTTTTTTTTTTTTCAGGGACACAACGGAAAATTCTTTATCATAATGGCTTATTTAAAGTGCGAGAACATCTAAATGCGTAACTGAAATTTTTTTTCATGTTATTGGTCACAGTCGTACGAAATGATAGATTTTGGTGAATCTAACACTTATAGATTTTTACAGGGATACGAAGAAAATTTCTTTATCATTATGATCCATGGGCTCAAATTATTTGAAGTGCCATAGCGTTAATTTAAACAACATAGCATATGGAGAAAAGTATTCAAACACCCTATTATAACTTTTACTTTCTCTTACCCATAAGGTAGAGAGAAAGTATTGTTTTAGGGTCACATTTTCGAACGTGAGTTTTTGTTATATTTATACGTTTTGAGGTCCCCTGAATCCGAAAATCATGTTTTTAGCGGTTGGTCTGTGTGTGTGTGTGTTATTAGCATATCTCAAGAACAAATAGTAGCAGAAATTCCAAACTCGGTATTCTAAATATGTATCATATAGGGATGCTACACTAAGTTTTTAATTGAGATGAAGCAAATGGTTCGTGTACAGGGACACTCAAGAGTATTCAAATACATTACGTCTATGGGGAAAATTGCAGGTAAGTAGAGTTTAATATCTATAGACTGCACTAAACCAAATGAAATTAATATATATTTAATACGCATAAAAACATGCCTCATGTAGAGTGTGGCAGGGAAATCATTCACTGTTCATTTACAGGGCTAAACAAAAGAACTAGATTATAGTGCGACAATAGCTGAAAATTGATGGAAGTGCATTTCAGGTTGTGCCGTATATTATTACTATAGGATTGTTTTTAGGTGCACTGTGTGGTTTGTACATATTCTTCAAAAGATATACAGGGTTGCAAATTTTTAAGCGATAACTTTTTTTTTTTTTTTTATTGTTAGTGAAAGTGCTTTACTATAATATTTTACCACGTCCAGGAAAGCTGCTCAGGAATGGCAATGAATTCTTCATAGACATATGATAAATAATGTATGTTTTTAAGCTGAATAGTCATCGCTTATTTTTTGTGTATTTACACGTTTTGAGGTTTCCTGATTACTAAAGTCAAGTTTTTAAAATTTGATTATCGTCTGTTTGTCTTATAGTAGCTTAAAAACGAATAATTTCAGCAGATCCAAAAGTTGTATTTTCAAATTAATGTAAATTTGTTACTGGAAATGTTTGATCAAGACTGATAAGTTTCAAGGAATATTGCATGTGAAAGTCGTATGAATAATTTTAAGTGAACTTTTAATTTTAATAACAGATTTAAATTCTATATAAATGTAGGTGAAGTAATAAAACGAACGGTTGAGGGGGGCGGTAGTCTCCTCACACAGAACTAATTATCATACAAAACTCTTCCGAGGCCTAATTTGAATTATTTTAACATAAGTTTACATAACAGCATCCGTTATGTTACCTCTTAATCTCCAACCTGTATTTATATAGTATTAAATTTCAGAATAAGATAAAGTCGTGTGAGTGACACACCAGATTATTTCTTTTGTTTATTTAACGACTTCACTTACTTTAATTTATTTATACACCCGTTAACTACTTAATATTCGGAAAGTTGAGTGGAGTCACTTCAGATTTTTCTTATCTCTGTAAATAATACTAACTAGTAATACACTTGCTAATTTTTATCGCTGAATATCTTTAGAATTAGCTCTTCCATCGCAGCATCGGAGCCAAACCAATGCATGTGATATTTATTAACACGTCATAATTCCGGTCAAGGGTGTTGAAAAGATGGGTCGCGGATAAGAAAGATTATGCAAAGAAAACATTGTTTATTCCAGTTCAATAGTTTTCACTCTTGAACATTGTTAGAGTGGAGAAATTTCTTTTTTCGACAGATTTACTATTTGTTAATCTTACATAGTATGTTTATTTATTTTGTTGTGAAATGGGATTTTACTTTTATATCAAAAATAGAAATATTTAAATGAATAATAGAAATGAAATTTATGCAAACAATAGTTATCTATATTACTTATTCGTATCCCTTATGTTGTCAGAATATCTGTTATTTTTGAATATGTGTTATATTTGTGAAGCGAGAGAGCATTTTAAGTTCTTTTCAACATAAAGGTCATTCGACAGAAAATCTGCAATTTGAATGCATAAATTTTCAAGTTAAAAGTTTCAAGATAAAGCCTGTAAAAAATTTTTTGAAGCACTATACTTATGGTATAAGTATTATCATAGTATATAATATACCACACACATCCACTTTTGTAAGCACAGGTGGGATAATCATTTTGTATATAGTCATCACTACTATAGAATAAATAGGTCCATAGAACTGATAGGAATTATAACACGACCTTTCATCAAACGAAAAATGTACGCACAAAAGACTTTTGTGCGTCCACGTTTTGATGCTGCTCTCATGCCTACATTTTTGCCTAATGAAGAATTGTGCTATTATTTCAGCCAAAACCTTTTTCGTGAATGTTTTTCTTTTCTTTTCTTTTTCTTTTTTTTTTTTTTTTAAGGTGTTTTCATACAATTTTTTTTTATTTATTAATATTAGAAAAGTTGAAATAACTGTGCCTAACATGTTTGTTAAATTTTTAAATTACTTTGTATTTTGAAAAACAAAAGTAGAATAAGCCAGACTTTATTTGCACACAAAAAGTGAAAAAAGTGACACATATTTTAAACATTATACTAATCACTTTTTGTTCATTTATGTTAATATTGAGCTTTAAAAAAATTAACAATTAATCAATCATAGTTTTATAGTTCAATGTTAATACAAATACCTAGATAAATGAACTTATTAAACATTTTACGATTATAATGTCCTTCTCAAGAATTAGGGTAATCCTCTAAATACAATAAAAAGAAGAGAGTGTGAAAACGAAGTTGATACATTTAATAGTAGTTCAAGGACAGTGATCACAGAATGTTTTTTATAAGTTAAAAATGCAAGTTTATTTTAATTATTTATTTATATATTCTCAATGATTAAAAAAAAACAATAGGGAACATATTTCATCATCAAGCGTTAAAAATCTCATTTCTTAGATTTAATATTTAATATGTAAGTCTTGTAATTAAAATCAGAGACTACTAAATTCTGATCTAAAGCATTTGTTTCCCGAACAATTAGGGTTAACCGACCATTAATTGTCCATTTTGTGGAAATTCCTTAAAGTTTATTGTATTTTCTAATCAGAGTCGCGCCTAGGAAAAGCGAGGCCCAATGCGAAAATTTTTGCGAGGTCCTTTCCTTCAAAATTACTCACCTGTATTTATTTCACAATTAATAGATTTATGAACAGGGCCTGATTACCACACGGGCACTCGGGGCACTTGCCCTGGGCACAAAAATTTTAGGGGGCACAAAATTTTACACAGTTTGTTTTCAATTAATATGAGAAAGTGTGATCAACAGTAATCCCATTTTATTGAAGTACAGTGCATGCAGTAAACTTGTCCGTTGTCATGAGAAACTAATTAGACTTTCGATGCAGAGCATGAATAATTAAAATTAGAAATAGTTTTTAAAAATTACTTAAAAAAAAAAAAAAAAAAAAAAAAAAAAAAAGTTATTTAGTTTAAAGCAATAAAATTTGATATACTTGATATATATATATATATAAATGAATTAAAAGATTACCCAACATAATTATTATTATAAAAGGCTCTTATATTTGTGTATAATAAATATGCCATCTTTTTGAGAGATAAAATTTAATTTTTAAACAAAAATTAGATTGTGCCCTGGGCACGAAAGTATCTTAATCGTGCGCTGTTTATGAATGATATATATATGTAGGGCCCTCGTTAAGGGAATGGACGGGGAGACTCTGGGGTCTCGGCACGCACTACTAAAAAAATAAATAAATAAATAATCCTGTAAACTTAGGAAAACCACAAATCTATATTTTTTTAATTGAAACTTCTTTGGCACACTATACATTTCTTCCTTTACAATGAATGCATTTGACTTTTGCTAGACTGAAAGCCCTTTCAGTCTTTCTCCAGAATGAATTCATATAATCCTTTGCTAAAATAACTTTTTATTTACCGTCAGATTTATTTATGCAACAAAGTCCGCAATTTTTTTTTTTTTTTTTTTTTTTTTTTTTTTTTTTTGACATAAAAATATTATTTTTAACTATTTATTTACTTGTAAGTAATAAACTTGAAATCCATTTTTGTCAAAAATTAAAGTTGCACATACAAAAATCTTATGGTAAATCTGACTTCATTTTAAAAATATATTTATATATATATATATATATATATATATATATATATATATATATATATATAAACATTTTATAATACAACTAAGGTAAAGACACCAGTGCTCGTCATCCCTAAAATCTGCGCCAGTAGTCGTCATATTCTTAAAAGAAGTCTTAAAATAACCGTTTTATAACCTGTATGAATTTGAATCTACCCGCACAAGATTCTCCAAAGCCTTCTGCTTCTTATAACACAAAAAATTCGATTTCAACTGTTGGGGAAGAGAAGGGAGAAGCAAAATAAGGGAAGTATACGTTAAATTACAATTGAATTGAGTCGACGTAAAGCAAATGATTAAGGAAATAGATATGCATTTCTTGATATATTTGTTGTTTGCTGCATTTGACATTGCTCATAAAGCATTGTATGTAATGTTTATGAAATGTAGAATACGATTTATGTGCAACTTTTTAAAATTTGACATAATATCAAGATTTTTAAGGTATGACGACTACTGGTGCATATTTTGCATGTTTTACCAGTGCTCGTCACCCCTGACGAACACTAGTGTTTTAACATTTTTAATAACAGGATAATTTTTTTGATTAAAAATACTATATTTTCGTTTAGAATTATGGTGGTATAATTTTTACTTTAATTGGAGTATCGGCATCAGTAGTCGCCAGGGGTATTCGTAAATGTAAACAAATGTATTTTAACCTCAAGAAGGTGAACTTTATTGCACTTGTAACTTTTGTATAGTTTGTTTGAATAAAGTCAGTCATGGTACCTTTAATTCACTATATTCACTATATTCACTATAACTGACTTTAAACCACCTAAACTTTTCCATATTATTCTGCTGGAAAAATTAAACAATGGCACATAAACATATTTAGTTATAAAGAGCTTTTTCTAGTTTTCTGCTATACATTTTAGAAAAACAGACATGATTATTCCATACATCTGTCTAATGCATTTTGAATTTTTATGATGTCATGCTTTTGCGAAGATGTATTTAAGTTGCTTCATATTAATTAGTTATAAACTATAAGTACCATTTAAGTACTTTTTTATGCATTTTATATAAGTTTTTTATTGACCGTTCTAATTTAATTTTAATTCATATATATATCGAAAATGATAAATTACAAAGGCTTAATTTCATAGTTAACATGACTGTGAGTCGGTTAAAAATTATGTTAAGGCTTTTTTGTTACGTTAGATGCAGGTGAATAAAAATTTATATAGAAAATATTAAACATTGAAAACATTTCTTAAGAAAGTTTTCTGTTTATACATTATATTAATTATGTAAGATAAACAAATAGTTGAAATGTTGATCAGAATTACCCTGTTGACTGTTGTTCTTAAATAATTAAAATTGTAAGATACAGATCCATAATATTTGATAACATTAGTTTGATGTGTAGAATAATACTAGCAAGCTTTGCCACCTTCGCTGGTCCCTATATTTAAATAAAATAGAAAAAAATCCATATCATTATCAAAAATTAAAAAAAAAATAAAATAAAAAATTTAAATCAGTTGAAACCGCAGTTAATGTTCCCGCTGTCTTCTGTAATAGCTTTCCGTCCCGCAATATGATGACTGGCTTCTACTGCCTTCGGCATAGACTTAACCGCTTTTTATCCCCCCCCCCTCCCACGGGTAAATTTAAAATTTTAACGAAATATCATCAAGTTACATATTGCGTACTTTTAACCAATACCCACACATCAAAACTCTCTTTCCTGAGTTATTTGCAGTAGACCTAAGGTTAAAAACGTGTTTTTTGTCCGCCCGCCCGAGGGAAGAGGGAAGGGGTAATTTCGCAAAATCGCCTTATAATGCGTGTTGGGTACACACAACCAACCAACGCATAAAACAAATCCCTTCCCGAAAATAATTTGCAGCAGAGTTAAGCTTGAAAACATATATTTTTTTTTTTTTCGCCACCCGAAGTTTCAAATGTCTAGCTAGTCAGGAAGTTAGTTAAATAAATTTTTTGTTGAATCATATGAACACTACCGAACGGCAGCTGGGACTCGAAACAGTTGGCTAAAAGTATTTAAAAAATGCATTCTCACCGTGTTCTGAGCTATTCTGAAAGTTTCAAATGCCAAGGTAGTCGGGAAGTTAGTTAAAAATCAATTGCAAGATTTGTACTGGACAAACAAACAAAACAAACAAGAATACGAGTTAATAAAAAAACATAAATCAATCTTACTGCGATAATTAGGAACAAAGTCACTCTTAAAAACGAGATTATTACCCCTTACCCTGCTACTTACCCTCTGCTTAAGTAAAGATATTTTTGAGAACGAATAAAATTTTGAGAACTTTTCTTAAAAACAAACAATTTTCAAATTATTACACATATGAATTTGTTTTATTCGCAATATTTTGAATTTTACCATTTAATGTTTTGTGTTTTAAACCCTAAGAATGGATTTGGACTCTAAATATGTGCCAAAGATATTCTGTTTCATTAAATTTTGTAAAAGCGCAATTAAAATCAAACTATTGAGCAATTGCGTTTTATTTACATGAAGACCACTGGTGCAAACACCTGACGACTACTGGTGAAACGCATTTTTCAAGTGACGACCACTGGTGCATTTTTATAGGTTTAATTTTTATTTTTTTAATGGCTTAATGTATTGAAAAATTGAAAGTGTCTAACAACAACTAGAAGAAACAGTGTATAAAATAGACCAAAGTATAATATTGATACACGAATACTACACGAATACCACGCGAAAAAAACAAATATTTTAAAAATAAGGCCTTAAGAGTGACGAGCACTGGTGTCGTTACCTTAGAGATTTGTAATCTTGGAGCAATCTGTTTTTATAAGATTTATATTTAATTATTAGTAGACAGATAATGACAATTGTAGTAATTTTATTACTTGAAAAATTTGCCTAACAGTACAATGAAATTCTAACAGCTATTGAAATACATAATCTTCTTTAGGCACAATGAACACATTTCTTCCTGCAGAATTAATTCATCTGATCTTTGTTAAAATAATTTCACACGTTTATTTATGAAAGGGGGAAAGAAAATAAACTATTTTGGATTCTTTATTTCAAGATAAGCAATTCTCCAACTAAGCTTCAACAGAAAATCTACCAATTATGGAACAAGAAAACATTTTGTCTACAGGCATGCACAGGATCACAGAAGAATTGAAATATCTGTCTTAGATAATCCAAGATTTTCGTTTAAATTGGTATTAAAGAATTAAAACCAACCACAAGCTCTAATACTTTCGGCATTTTTTTATGTATCCATATAAACAAAGTGCGTAAATACTAAGTAAACTGTTTTGTAATTGACTCATATTGCAGTTCGTAAAATACATAAATTTATTACGGTTTAAATTTAAACCATCATTAAAATTGAAATCAATTATTTTTCTTCAATAGACAATTATTAAAAAATGTTTTTGTGACCCTGTAAAATAAAGCGCTACTATAAATGTTACATACTTCGTTTTCAAAGGGAAAATGTTATTACGAACCTCGATGAACGACATACATTTTAATTAATTAATAGACAACATAAAATATAACGCGGAAAAACAGACAAACCGAAGTCTTAAATTTTTTACTTTCTTCTATCAAGCAGAAACGGTCGTTTTGCCAAGCCAAG
Source organism: Salticus scenicus (assembly GCA_963930645.1). NCBI lineage: Eukaryota > Metazoa > Arthropoda > Arachnida > Araneae > Salticidae > Salticus > Salticus scenicus. Next base: position 64,137,228 of record OZ005661.1, on the reverse strand, counting down.
CTCAGAGAAAAACAAAACTAACAAACTACCACTAACACAAAGCAGAACGCGCCAATCCGCGATTGTAATGAAATGCTCGCCCTCTGGTGGGCTAAGGTGAAATTATCACACCACTGCATATCCTCATATTATGCAATCGACTTTCCATGATGAAATGGCGGAGAAAGAATAATAATTACACGTGGCTGTTATATTTACTAACAACTGCAGTGTTCAGAGAGCGCCATCTATCGATCATTACAAACGCGGATAATAAAATCGACAGAAATAACCCAAGATTGTTGAATGCTTATTATACAGAAACTAACTTTCCCATGTTAAATCGGCAAATTTTTTTTCCGTAAAGTTTTAAATATTGGACGAACTAAATATCGCAGTAAAATGAAACAAAAAGTAAAATATTCGTATCAACGAGATCTTTAATTTGAGATAAAAACGAACTTTCTAAGTTAATAAGTAAAAACATGGGAGCATTTTCAATTTAGCGTAAAATTAGATGTTTTGACAACTTTTTGAAAAAATTTCTTCTTCAAGAAATTTTTTTTTTAAACAAGCTAGAGAATTCATAAATGTGCAGAATTCTTTGAAAACTGGTTTTTCAGATAAACAATTACTTAATCTAGGAACTTTTATAAAATTTAGCTTTTAAAAATCAAAATTTCCTATCTTAATTGCTGAAAAACTGTTAAATATCGCCAAAGAGACATAAATCGCCAAATATGAAATTGCTTCATCTCAGTTTACCCGAGAAATATTAATTTCAAATTGAGCTGCTTTTTCTTTTTATAAGTTATTTTTTTAACCAAAGAATCTTTGCTTTTATTATTTTGTACAATTTTAAATTTTATATCCCTGAAAACAGAAATGAATAACATTTTTGAATAACATTTGTTTCAAACCTATAGCTTGAATTGCTGATTTTTTAATATTTTTCATATCTTAGAATAAGAAAGTCAGTACACGATATAGTATCCAATTTTAATATCCTTCAATTCAATCTGGGAATGATAATTATGATGCATAAAGATTTCTACTTCCTTCTATATAGTATACTAGCAGGCTTTGCCCGCTTCGTTTGTCATTTTATTGAAATGAATTTCGACTTTCGGTTTTTAATGGATTTACACGTTGTAAGAGCTCCTGAAAACACTGTTTTTAGAAAATTTCTATTTGCGTGTGTGTGTTCTATGTGTGTGGCGAAAGTTTTGTTCCAACTAGATATCAGGAGCTACTGCTCAGAATTACATATAAATTTATATGCAATTGAACCTTGATGTATAATAGCGTTTATCAATATTTGGTGTCAATTGCTCAACATGGTGCTGCTATACAGTGATTTCCGCAATTTCAGAGAAGGCTATATCTGAGTAACTAGTACATGGAATTGCATAAATTTACAAATAAATTTACATTGTTACAAATTATAGTGCTTATCAACTTTTGTACCAATATCTCAACATGTGGCGCTGCTATACAGCGATTTTCGCAATGTAAGGAAAGGTTCTGTTGCATATAATGAAACAAAACTTAATATGTGAAAAGGCCATTATGAGACATTATGCTGATTCAATCTCGATGCCTATCGGCCGATAAGTGGAGCTCATATACTACATTTTTTTTTTTTTTAGAACTGAAAGGATGCCATCTGCATGGTGAAAATTTACTTCCGTTGGACATTTTGTGCAACAATACCTCTCTGAGTTGATAATATTCAGCATTCATAATGAAAAAAATAATAAATAATTTGTGCTGCGTTTATATGTATAGGAAAATGTAGAAGAAAGTTTTGTGATGGACACGACATACTAGTCTGCATAGAAAACCCATGGATAATGTCTAGCAACCGGAATTATGGAAAGTTTAACGCAAAGAAAACTTTGTAATACAGTTTAACGCAAAGAACAACATCGCACGAAAGCTAAGTTGAAATCCAGGACATATCTGATGTAAAGTATCAGGTTAATTCCAGTAAATATAAAAACTATTTAAAAAAAAAAAAAAAAAAAAAAAAAAAAAAATGATATCTACAAAAAAGACACTTAAAATGTACAAAAAAGCCAAACTCAAAGAAAGAGAATTGATTAAAGTTGTGTCTAAAAAGGGTGTGATATCAAATTCCCAAGCTTACATTCAAATACTTATTTAATATTCCCTTTTAACTAAATTTTCACATGTGAATCAAGTGCCTTATGATATGTTGATAGAAATCCTTCTTTCCTGTACTAAATACATCATAGCGTGTTTCTGAAAAATATTATTATTTTTATTTATGTATGATGGGCTTGGCGGCCATCTTTCAAGTAATGAATAAACATTCACAAAATTTGAAAGAAGTTTCTTAAAATATATCTCATATAAAATTAATTTTGCTATTCCAATCAGCAGAGACGGAAATATTTCGATAACATGATTTCTTATAATTATTTAGTATTAAGTGCACTTCCATCCTATAAATGCCGGGAATAAAGAATATAAAAATTTAAATTAACGTAAAAACATGAAGGAGAGGGGGGGGGGAAGCATAGAAGCTTCCACCCCCCGTTATATTTACCCAATTTGAATTTAGCTTCTTGGAATAAATATCTCGTAAAAATAATATGGTTATTCCATTCAACAGGGGTTGAAATATTCAGATTAAAAAAGAAAAAAAAAAATGCATTAAAAACATCGCAAAAGCCCCGTTAAGCACACAAGTTGAATCAATTTAAGTTTTAACAGTGTTAAATTTGGCGCACTCCCATCCTCCCATCCTATAATTATTTCCCATTGCGCAGCACTAGTGCGATATAAAACTCAATTAACCAACCAATCAACCAACTCATCCTATAATTGATGAGATTTATAGAATTCAAACTAACGTAAAACTTTGAAAGATGGCCGCCAAGCCCATCATACATAAATAAAAATAATAATATTTTTCAGAAACACGCTATGATGTATTTAGTACAGGAAAGGATTTCTATCAACATATCATAAGGCACTTGATTCACATGTGAAAATTTAGTTAAAAGGGAATATTAAATAAGTATTTGAATGTAAGCTTGGGAATTTGATATCACACCCTTTTTAGACACAACTTTAATCAATTCTCTTTCTTTGAGTTTGGCTTTTTTGTACATTTTAAGTGTCTTTTTTGTAGATATGTAATATAGAGAAAGTATTGGATTAGCGAAAATTTTCAACCTCCGTTTTTTGACGGATCTACACGTTTTGGGATGTCCTGAACACGAATTGATAGTTTTAGAAAATGTCTGTCTGTCTGTCTGTCTGTGTGTGTGTCTGTGGTTTAGTGTTTTCACCGTATCTCACGAACCAATGAATGAAATTCAACCAAACTTGGTATATAGTTGGACCCTGGCGGGGCATTGTGCTGATTAGATTTGGGGATCAATAGCCCAGCAGGTGGCGCTGTGATCGCATCTTATGTAAATTTTTAACATGGCAGTATAGGACAAATTTTCGTATTTTTCACCGTATCTCACGAACCAATGAATGAAATTCAACCAAACTTGGTATATAGTTGGAACCTGACGGGGCATGGTGCTGATTAGATTTGGGGATCAATCGTCCAGCAGGTGGCGCTGTGATCGCAAAATTTCGTATTTTTCCCCGTATCTCACGAACCGATGAATGAAATTGAACCAAACTTGATGTATAGTTGGGCCCTGACATGGAAAGGGTCTGATTAGATTTTGGGATCAATCGCCTAGCAGATGGCGCTGTGATCGCATTTTATGTAAACTTTTAACATGGCAGTATAGGACAAAATTTCGTATAAATGTACATAATGAGCGTTATTTTAAACTTGTGATTGTAAAATTAATATGAATTATTGATAATAGTAGTAGTTAACTACGAAAAAAAATTTGTGCATGTGGGGGTACCGGTTCCCCCTCAAGATGGGTATCTTTCGAAAGATCTCATCAATACCTTTAAAACGAATGGTTGAACTATAAATCTGTGACAATTTGAAACAAAGTTATCGATTTTTTTACTTTTAACGAAAAAAAACTTGGGAAAAAAATCGTAATTTTTTTTTTTTTTTTTTTTTTTTTACGAAATTTAACCAATCTTGGTATTTAGTTGGTCTTCGACATAAAGTGGTGCTGATTACATTTGGGAATCAATAGCTCAAAAGGTGGCGTTGTGATGGCATTTTTTCTAAATTTTTAACATGGCAGTATAGGACAAAATTTCGTATAAATGTACATAATGAGAGTTATTTTTAACTTGTGATTGTAAAATTAATATGAGTTATTGATAATAGTAATAGTTAACTAGGAAAAAATTTCGTTTTTTTTTTTTTTTTAATATTGTTTCTGGTTGAATATGTAATACTTATAACAAAAATAAAAACTTAGAAAAAAATCGTTTATTTTTATTTTTATTTTTTTATTTTTTTTTTTTTTAAATATTGTTACTGATTGAATATGTATATAGGAAAATATAGAAGAAAGTCTTGTGGTGGCCACAACATACTAGTTTCAACTTTGTTGAAAAACGGTAAAATGTGAAATTTGACTTTTACTTATTTATTTTTCAAAATGTGTAACGAAAAAAAAAATAATAATAATTTGGTAAAAATCAAACTTAGCAATAAAAAACGAAAATGAACTCGTATTTTTTTTGTAACAATTAAATTATAGCTAATATTTTAATGGCCATAATAACTCTATTAGGATGTTATTATTTTCATATTTTAATTAATCATAAGAAAACTAATAAAAAATTCGAAAATCGGATGTCAATATGTTTGGTTCGTTGGTGAAATTCTGGATTTTTCACCAAACGAACTGCACTCGCATTATTCACTTTCAGGGTAGGTATAGTTGCTAGTGGGGCAATGTCATCAAAGAGACGTGTCAACCAAACTATTTCTTTGGCTGCCTCACATGCAGCTACATATTCTGCTTCTGTGGTACTTAATGACATACATTGCTGTCGACGACTAGCCCAGCCAATGGCTCCTCCACTATATTTAAACACAATACCAGAGACACTTTTTCTCGTTGTTATCTCACTAGCATAATCTGCATCACTATATGCCTCCAAGGTTCCAGGCTGAAGACCAGATGTGATTATCAATGCTATATTATATGTTCCTTTGATGTACTTCAGAATTCTTTTAACCATTGACCAATGTCTCTGTTCAGCTTTATCTAAAAATTGTGAACAATATGATACAGCAAAGGCAATATCAGGGCGAGTAGCAACTGCCATGTACATCAAGCTTCCAACAGCCTGTCTGTAAGGGATTTTCTCCAAATCAACTTTTAGAGAATCTTCCCCTGAAAGATTGCCTCTTTCCATGGGTGTAGAAACAGGGTTGGCATCTTTCATGTTGAACTTTTCCAAAACCTTGTAAGCATAATTTTTCTGACTGATTGCAATATCACCACTTTTCAGCTTTTATATTTCTAATCAAAGGTAGTATTCAGCATCTTTATGCGTCACTTTAAACTCATGCTGCAATTCCCGAAGGAAATTATTCTTTATTTGTGGAGTCGTGGCAACAAGTCCATCATCAACATATAATGCTAATAATAACTTCTGTTGTTTGTCATTGTTGGAAAACAGACATGGATCAGCATTACTTGCCTTTAAACCACACTTTTCTAGAAATTCTTTGAATCGCTTATTCCAACATCTCGGTGATTGTTTTAGTCCATAGAGACTTTTTACTAATCAACATACTCGACCTGAGTTGTCATCATAACCTTCTGGTTGTTTCATGTAGATTTCTTCTTCTAATGTCCCATACAAAAAGGCAGTTTTCACATCAAACTGTGTCAGCTCCACGCCCTCATTTGCAGCAACACTGATCAAAGCGCGGATACTTTCAAAACGTGCCACCGGACTAAACGTTTCAAAATAATCTACTCCTTTCCTTTGTGAAAAACCTTTTACCACCAACCTAGCTTTGAATCTATCGATTTCACCACTGGCATGATACTTCACTTTATACACCCATTTATTTGCAATGGCTCGTCTTCCTTCTGGTAGGTCTGTTAAATACCATGTTTTATTCTCAGATAACGATTTAATTTCTTCATCCATTGCAATCTGCCATTCATTGGCATTTTCAGATTTTATTGCTTGATAGTAATGTTCTGGCTCAAGCTGTTCTGCAATACAACATTAAATAAGGCGTACAGGTGCTTTCAGTCCTTTTCTATCCCTTAGTTCTCGAACACAGTTTACATCCTCAGGAGTGTCATCTGAATCAAATTCAGTTTCAGTAGTGGGTGTAATACCTGGTGATTCAACATTAGATTCTGGTTCAACTCTGACAATGGCTGAAGCTGATGCTGATTCAGGAGAAAATACTACATGTCTTGTTCGTTCTATCTTTCTTTTGTTTTTGAACCATACACGATAATCATCAACTTCATCTAAATAGCCAACTAAGATTCCTTTTTGACCTTTTGGATCCCATTTCTTATGTTTCTGCTTAGGAGTATGGACAAAACACTCTGTGCCAATAATTCTAAAGTGGTCTAGTCTTGGAGTTGTACCCCAAAAAACTTCATAAGGCGATTTTCCTTCAATTGCTGATGTTCCAGCACGATTCAATATGTGCACTACAGCATTGACTATTTCAGCCCACAATGATTTTGGCAAATCCTTAGCAATCATGATTGATCGAGCTAGATCAACAACAGTTCTGTTATTTCGCTCAGCTGATCCATTTTGTTGAGGTGTATAGGGTGTAGTATAGCGAAACTGAGTTCCCATTTTCTGCAGCAAACCTTTGAAATCTTTGTTATTATATTCTAATCCACCATCACTAAGTATTGCCTTGATAGGTTTCTGCGTTTGATTTTTAAAGAAAACCCAAAATTCTTCAAATTTACTCACAACTTCTGATTTATGTTTAAGAAAATACACTTTTCTGTACTTAGAATAATCATCAGTAAAACAAACAAAATAATTAGAACCACCTACTGATTTTTCCTCCATAGGTCCACAGACGTCAGTATGTATAATTTCACCAATATCCTTTGCACGTTGCTGTCGATTTTGAAATGGTAATCTATGTTGCTTACCTAATACGCATGCTTCACAGAATTCATTACCATTTTGCACATCATTACCTTGAGATTGAAGAAATTTTTTCACATGTTGCTTATTCAAATGTCCTAGTCTCTCATGCCAGATTTGAAGAGAGTTCACTTCATTCAATTGAACTTCCGAAGAGGACGATGTAATAGTGCTGAGCACACTTACTTGAGGTACAACCATTTTACATAAAAGTCTGAATAAATTTCCATTGCGTATTCCAACAGCAACGACACCTTTCGGCTTTATAAATTCACATTTGTCATTTGACATGTTGAACTTTGACCCATGATCTAATGCTTGACTTACAGAAAATAGATTTCTTGAAGAATCTGGAGCATATAGTACATTTTCATTACACTGTCTTTCCAGCTACCATGTACAAGCATTTTCACAGATATCTTGTCATGGCCATATGCTTTCATTGTTGAGCTATTTACAACTCTCACTTCTATTGGGCATTTATATTTTGTAAAACTTTGAAAGCAATCATTTCTGTTTGTGATATGTTGTGTGGCCCCTGTGTCAGTTACCCATGTGTCATCACTACCAGCTGCAAGGCATTCACTTATAAAAACCTCTTCTTCCTTAGACCTTTTATCATGCACAGTATTTTTCTTATAGTTACAATCCTTTTTCATGTGGCCTCGTTTTCCACATTTGAAGCATTTATATTGCTTTCCCTGTTTATTTGCATGCCTTTCAAATTTGGCTGTGCTACCTCGAACTTTCTCCAAATTGAATTTGGCATGTAAAGCAGTAAGTTCAGTTTCTCGAGAAGAAGATTCTGTCAGTCTTCTCTGCTCTTCTGCAACCAACAGTTTTTTCAATTCTGTTAGTGTTTGTTGCTCTTCAGGCCTTGTTCACCAAGACATTTTCAGGGGTTCAAAGTCACTAGATAAAGTTTCCAAGAGTTTACTCATTATTACAAAGTCATTGGGTTTAATATCTAAATCAGACATACGTGAAACTAGGCGCTCCAATTGCGCTGTAAATTATGAAAATTGCAACTGACATGCATACTGTGCTTGTGTGTTTTTCTGTTCAAATAATTCATGCAATTTTACCCATATTTCCCTGGCAGTTTTACACATCGCTACAAGATCACATATTCTAGAATCAAGTGTCCGGGAAAAGATTCCTCGAGCAGCTCTATTACCTTTATCAAACTTGGTTGACACACTGTTGTATGCATTACGAATATCTGCTGTAGCATCTTCGGGAACCGGTTCTGGCTTTATGATTTCGCCAATATACACCTCGTATGCGTTTTCCTTTTCCATAAGCAGACCTTCTACCATCCATTTCCACCTTACCCAATTTTCTGAGCCAAGAAGTTTATCTGTCGTAAATATTTCCATAATTAGCTATTAATTATATCGCCAAGATCAGTTTTACACCGTGAATCTCGATCACCTTGAATAGGCTTACTTCGATACTTTTCACTTAACTCTGGCGCAGTAGGACACGAATATGTGCCCCATAACCTGTTAACACTTCAACAAAATTAAGTAGCAGAGATTAGATCTTGAGTTTTAATTAACGTAGTTACAGAAAACGACAAATTTTGTAGTAGTTACATAGGATATAAACCAAACGTCATACGAATGCTACAACATCAATAAACTGAACAGGAAAGAGAACTTGCCATCTGCACAAAGAAAAGGTTACATGTAAAAGCTTTACGAACACGAGAAGGTACATGGAGTAAAGAGTTAATTGAAAGTTCATAATATTAACAGTCTTCATATAAATAAAACTATACAAATTATCTTCTTAAAATTCTATCTCTCTAGAACAATTATGTATCACAAATACTAAACAAAGTAATTACACAAAACAGAAACTTAAAAAATTAACACCCCGTGAAATTCTTATCTAGCTACGCGCCACTAAAGTATTGGAATTAACGTACACAAACATCAAACCGTCTCAATTATATATATTAAAAACAAAAACTATTTTATTTACGAGACAAAACTTAAGTTAAAATACATTTAAAAACAAAATATACATATAAAAATAATTAAAATCTAGACGTTTCGAAACCCGTCCGGGTTTCCTCATTAGTATCAATTACAACATAATATGCAAGCATTACATGAATACCCAAGGAATTTTCAATATTCGGTACTTCTTTAAATTCCTTGGGATGTAATGCTTGTATATTATGTTGTAATTGATACTGATGAGGAAACCCGGATGGGTTTCGAAACGTCTAGATTTCAATTATTTTTATATGTATATTTTGTTTTTAAATGTATTTTAACCTAAGTTTTGTCTCGTAAATAAAATAGTTTTTGTTTTTAGTATTCGAATTACTTTGTGCAGCCCAGTAAACTATTATTAATTATAGGTACATCCTTTTCTATATAAATCATGATTTTAAACTTCTTAATACTGTTTGTTAATTTCATTCTGTTAAAAGCAAAGCAATGCAACGAGGTTAAAATGCGCTTAAAAGAAGTGATATCTATGAACCTTAATTTATCGAAATTATTTTTTGCCACAAACATAAAACATATCAAAAAACTGTACAGCGTATTTCACGTAATTCTTAAATATTTGTACCGAATTTCAAATCAACTAAATATTTTTTGTCACCGCTATTGCTGTAGAAAAAAGTTTACAGACAGCCAAAAACTGTTTAAGTCTCAATAAGAAGGCTTTACTTATGTTTCAGTAATAACTGAAAACGTATTATCGTAATAGACTAACAACACTGATTTTCTGCATGATCAGAAGAGATAAAAATGTTTTTTGTCTCGGTCACTAAATGGTCAAGGACCTTGGCCACGCGCCTTAAGGGGGGAAAACAGGTTGCGCATCATCATTGTGTTGGATACGAGGTCTAGGTCATGATGTATCCCTGGTAGGTTATGAGTTTGAAAATTATGCAACTCAAACGAAGTCTAAAATAGGTGAATGTCATTTTACACTTTTAGCATATTTCTCTATTGTAAATAAATTTCTAGGGCGGACAAATGTGTAAATATTCTTAAATGTGTACACAAAATCTTACGACGATTGTACGTATTTGAACATGATGGAGAATATTAGCTAAAATGAAGCAGTCTAATATTTTTGTTTGAAGCTTACTTTACCATTTATTTTTATTTCATTTAATTTTATTTATTATATATATAATATATATATTGCCTTATATTGTACAAGATCGCAATAGTTTTGAAGTCCCCTGAATAAAAAAATCATGTTTCTAGCGGTTGGTCTATGCGTGTGTGTCTATATGTCTGTCTAAGTGTGTGTGTCTGTTATCGTCATATCTGTCGAACAAATAGTAGCACAAAGTCCAAACTCGGTATTCTAGATGTGTATCATACAGGGATGCTTCAGTAAACTTTTCGTTGATATCAAGAGTAAGGTTCGTTTATAGGAACATCCAAGAGAATTCAGATATATTACGTCTATCAGAAAATTTTTGATAAGTAAAGTGTAAATCTACAGGCTGTCTTAAACAAAATGGAATGAACATTTTTTGAAGTGAAAACTTCTTTAGGCGCGTTGAGCACTTTTGGGTGAAGAAAAATCTTTGAACTCCCGTCATCGTCAGCTGACGCTTTCCATTTGAAGTGAAAACTTTTGGGTGAACAAAAATCATTGAATTCGCGACATCGAAACGCTTTCCATCCTTGTATGATACAAATAATGTATCATACAATTAACTTGCTAATGTGAAGTATTAGTAATTATATACTGTATATTGTTTTAAAATCTGGTGCGGCTTTACACGACTTCTCTCATCTCCGAGCACTGTCTCTATTGCAGTTAGACCTCACAAAACCGTGAGAAAGGCCAAAGCTGCCATTTTTCTCACGTTTTTACAATCTGGTGCGGCTCTACACGACTTCTGTCATCTTCGGACACTGTCTCTTAAAGATTGCAGCCGGAAACGTTGCAGTTAGACCTCACAAAACCGTGAGAAAGGCCAAAGCTGCAATTTTTCTCACGTTTTTACAATCTGGTGCGGCTCTACACGACTTCTCTCATCTCCGGACACTGTCTCTTTTGCAGTTAGACCTCACAAAACAGTGAGAAAGGCCAAAGCCACCATTTTTCTCACGTTTTAACAATCGGGTGCGGCTCTACACGACTTCACTCATCTCCGAACACAGTCTCTTAAAGATTGCAGCCGGAAACGTTGCAGTTAGACTTCACAGAACCATGAGAAAGACCAAAGCCGCCATTTTTTCTCACGTTTTTAAAATCTGGTGCGGCTCTACACGACTTCCCTCATTTCCGGACACTGTTTCTTATAGATTCCAGCCGGAAACGTTGCAGTTAGACCTCACAAAACCCTGATAAAGGCCAAAGCCGCCATTTCTCTCACGTTTTTACAATCTGGTGCGGCTCTACACGACTTCTCTCATTTTCGGACACTGTCTCTATTCCAGTTAGACCTCACAAAACCGTGAGAAAGGCCAAAGCCGCCATTTTTCTCATGTTTTTACAATCTGGCGCGGCTTTACACGACTTCTCTCATCTCCGGACACAGTCTCTTAAAGATTGCAGCCGGAAACGTTGCAGTTAGACTTCACAGAACCGTGATAAAGGCCAAAGCCGCCATTTCTCTAACGTTTTTACAATCTGGTGCGGCTCTACACGACTTCTCTCATTTCCGGACACTGTCTCTATTCCAGTTAGACCTCACAAAACCGTGAGAAAGGCCAAAGCCGCCATTTTTCTCACGTTTTTAGAATCTGGTGCGGCTCTACACGACTTCTCTCTTCTCCGGACACTGTCTCTATTGCAGTTAGAGCATTAAATAAAATTGTAATATAATTTTTGTAGTAGTAGTTTATATTAATGAATAAAAAAACACTTCATTTAAAAGTATTTCCTACACAATAAAATATTTCCTGACGATTCAAGAAATACACACGTAATTGTTCACGTTTTCACTTCTGTCGGCACTCCCGAAGTGCAACTTATTTTTTTTTATACCAGCCAATAGGGTAGCTACATTACATCCTATTGGTTGGTGCTGTTGCTCCTCCCCTTTGGGTTTTTCCCTGTCTTACAGTCTTGATTTTGTCTCCAACGTAGCAGCACAGGGTTTTTTGCATCTGAAGAAGAAGGGCCACGTCCTTTCGCAACCAGTAGTGCTTACCTTTATTTTATGGTGCTTAAATAAGAAGTTTATATGTCTAAATACATATATTGTGGTAAATTGTGCACTATGTGGCATGTATATAAGACGATATACAGGACTACCCAAAATTAAGTTGAATGTAATTGATCAAAGAAAAAAATTTAAATTGACCCCAATTTTTTTTTTTTTTTTTTTTTTTTCTAAATTGTACCAAATCCAAGAAAGCTGCTATAATTACTGATAGATAAGAATGATAATTACTTTTTCAGACCCATGTGGTATACAAATTACTCTGTTGGATTTTAAATTTCAACGCTGAGTTTTGCTATAATTCTACGTTTTGAGGTGCCTGAATACAAAAATTTATTTGTTAGCGGTTGGTCTGTGTATATTTATTTTAATAGTATTACTTAAAAACAAATATTTGCAGGAAATTTAAATCGCTCCTTTTGAAGACCCCATGAGGTTATTGCATGAAAATTTTTTTAACAAGACTAGTAAGTTTCAAGGAGTGGTGTAGGTAAAATCGTCTGAATAATTTGGAATGAATCTAAATTTAATAATAGCCTTATTTTTTTTTACTTTCCGAACACTATATAGTGAGGAAAGTATTGTAATCATGTCAAAAATCCGAATTTGAGATTTTGATGTTTCTATACGTTTCAAGGTCCAATGAGTCCGCTTTCACTATTTTTGCGATGATGTATGTATGTGTGTGTGTATGTATGTGTGTATGTATGTGTGTATGTATGTGTGTGAACACGCTAGAGTTTAAACGCTTTGTTCGAATAAGCTGAAAGTTGGTACGTATATTGTAAGTCACCATAGTACGAACCCTATTGATTTTGGTGAACCTAGCACTTATAGTTTTTTTTTACAGGGACACCAGAAAAAATTCTTTATCCTTATGGCCTATGGGGCCAAATTTTTTAAAGTGCGATAGCTTCTAAACGCTTTATTAATCTGAGCAAAAACATTGTACACATGTTTTAGGTCACAGTTGCACGAACTGTATAGATTTTGGAGAATTTAGCACTTACAGTTTTTTTTTTTTTTTTTTTTTTTTTTTTTTTACAGGGACACAAAGAAAATTTCTTTATCATTATAGCCTATGGGACCAAATTTTTAAAAGTGCGATAGCATTTAAACTTCTTATTCAATTAAGCTGAAAATTTATATTAATATTATAAATCACTGTTGCACTAACTATAAGCATTTTGGTGAATCTAGCATTTATAGGTTTTTACAGGGACACAACCAAAAATTCTTTATCATTATGATCTATGGGCTCAAAGTTCAGTAGCGTTCAATAAAACGTCGTGTAATATATGGAGAAAAATACTCAAACACTCTATTATGGTTTTCTCTCTTTTATTTGTTTAACAACTCCTCTTTCTTTACTTTATCTACAAAACTGTTAATTACTCAATGTTCGGAAAGTCGAGTGGAGTCACTCCAGATTTTTTTTATGAATGTAGGTACTTTATACTCAATCAGGAAGTTGAGGATAAAGGCAGCTTTCCACACCGCCCTTCCAAAATCCCTCACTTAGAAATATAAAAAGTTTCTAAAACTATAAACAACTGCTTTTAAACTACTTGTTGTCTTACACTTTAACCTGTAATAGTGTATATTCATAATACTGAAATACAGGACAAGAGAAAACCGGATGAGTGTCACACCAGATTTTATTTTCGAGCTTTCTACAGTGATTTCATATTTCAGCATAAAAATTTGCGCATATTTTTTATACAGTATATGTATGGTTGGTTGGTTGAGTGAATTTAACATCGCACTAGCGCTATACTATGGGTAATTAATATGTGTATGAACAATAATTAATATTATATTAATCAGCTCTTTTACTTCATTTAAATTGGAAAATGGATTGTGTAAAGAATAATTTCATTAGATTCATTTTATCACTTTCACAGTTTGTTTAGAAAATCAAGTTGCCATCAGCAAACCTTAAATTTCCCTTAGATAAGAAAAATAATCTGGTGTGTCACTCACACGACTTCCTCTCGTTTCATTACTGCATTTAAATAGAATTTAAATCTGTTATTAAAATTAAAAATTCACTTAAAACTATTCAGACAACTTTAATATGCAACATTCCTTCGAACTTATTAGTCTTGATCAAACTTTTCCACCAACAAACGTATATTAATTTGAAAATATAACTTTTGGATCTCCTGAAATTATTCGTTTTCAATTTAAGTTACTCTAAGAGACACAGACAAAGATCAAACGTTAAAAAACTTGATTTCGCTAATCAGGAAGCCTTAAAACGTGTAAATATGCAAAAAACAAGCGATGAGTATGTAACTTAAAAACATACATCATTTATCATGTGTCTATGAGGAATTTATTTCAATTACTGAGCAGCTTTCCTGAACATTTTAAAATATTATAGTAAAGCACTTCCACTAACAATAAAAAAGAATATTATCGCTTAAGTATTTGCAGTCCTGTATATCTTTTGAAGATTATGAACAAACCACATGGTGCACCTAAACTTAATCCTACTGTAATAGTTCATGGCACAACCTGAAATACACATCCACCAATTTTCAACTATTGTCGCACTGTAATCTAGTTCTTTTGTGTAGCCCTGTAAACGAACAGTGAATGATATCCCTGCCATATTCTGCTCGAGACATGGTTTTACGCATGTAAAAAATATATATTAATTTCATTTGGTATAGACGTTAAACTCTACTTACCTGCAATTTCTCCCATAGACGTAATGTATATGAATTCTCTTGGATCCCTGTACACGAACCATTTGCTTCATCTCAACGAAAAGCTTAGTGTAGCATCCCTATATGATACACATTTCGAATCCCAAGTTTGGACTTTTTACTATTATTTGTTCTTGAGATATGCTGATAATAGACAGACACGCAGACAAACTCACAAACACACACACACAGAGCAACGGCTAAAAACATGAATTTTGGATTCAGGGGAACTCAAAACGTGTGTATATAATAAAAACTCACTTTCGAAAATTTGCCCAAAAGCAATACTTTCTCTGCTTTATGGGTAAGAGAAAGTAAAAATGAGAGCAATATTTTAATTTTTGCCACAAAATATTCCCTTTGAATAGTATAATTGAAATGTAAAATTCTAACAACGCGCTTACTTTGATGCTTTATGTTAATGACTCGTCATGTATGATAAAACGGCAATACCTGCTTAGACTAAAGAGTTTAAAGATACAAACTGGATATATTGCAATCATATAATGCAACTAGGGGGTTCTGCCACCTACTCGCTCCGCTCATCAACCCCCGAAGGAGGCTTCGCCTCCTACCCGACTCATTTTACTTATTGACACATGCAGAACTCTGTCCGTCTATTCGCTGCTATCTTTCACTAAAAAGGAATATTAATAGTGCATATTACAAAACAAAAGCAGAAAATTATTATGGAAATCCTCATATTCAATGTCAAATTGAAATGTATAATATTTTTATATATTTTTTTAATAGGAAGAAAATCATAAGATCTAGACCATTTTGCATTACAGCATTAGTATATGACCATTTTTATTTCTTTTTACAACCTTAAATCCGGACCACGGTACCCCAGTCGGTAGAGCGCCGAACTCGTAATTGGAAGATTGTGGGTTCGGTTCTCGAGCCGACCAAAGACCATCGTGTACACTAATGGTGGCTGGTGCACGCAAAATATGTCGGGGCCACAATATCCTCCGTGTTCCCATCAAAACTATACCTTTGGAAGCCACCGAAGCTGGAGAGCTATCCCCTTCGTGTAGGACAAAAACTGTGGTGGCATGTCTCCGGAACATCCGTAGGGGTGCGTCCCAGAGCGTCGCCAATTATCCATAGCGCAGTAATGGTGCGACGTCAATCACAACCTACCTAATTATCTACCTACCTACAACCATGGATCATATTTTAATTTTCCCGTGTAAGATGGATGGTTGGATGGTTGGGTTTTACGTCGCATTAGTGCTGCGCAGATAGGCAATTGGGGACGGTCTGGGACACACCCCTAGAAGTGGTCCGGAGACATGCCATCACAATATTGATCCTCCAAGGAAGGGATATCTCTCCCGCTTCGGTGACCCCCAGAGATATAATTTTTGATGGGAGCATGGAGGACATTGCGGTCACGACAGATTTTACGTGCACCAGCCACCATTAGTGTACACGACGGTCTATGGCCGGCTCGAGTACCGAACCCGCAGTCTTCCAATTACGAGGCCGGCGCTCTACCGACTGGGCTACCGTGGCCCACCCGTGTAAGAAGATTAATTTTCTAAAAGTAGAGAAAAAAAAAGTTGATATTTATTTTCTTTGTTTTTTACATTCATGTTTTCGGGCCGCGGTACCCTAGTCAGCAAAGCACTGAGCACGCAATTGGAAGACTGCCGATTTGATACTTGAGCCGGCCAAAGACCGTCGTGTACACTAATGGTGGCTGGTGCACATAAAATCTGTCGTGGTTGCAAAGTCCTCCATGTTAACATCCCCACTATACCTCTGGGGAACACCAAAGCGGAGGGGTATCCCCTCCGTGAAGGTTCAGAATTGTGATAACATGTCTCCGGAACATTTCTAGGGGTGCGTCCCAGACCGTCGCCAATTACCCATAGCGCAGTATTGGTGCGACTTTAAATCCAACCAGCCTATCTACCTACGTACAACCATGGATCATATTTTAATTTTCTCGTGTAAAATGACTTCGTGACAGAAGAACAACGTCACTGGGAGAAGCTTTTTTCAAAATGGCAAATAGAGTACCTTCATAAACTTGTCGTTTTTAGTTCATAACTTCTTTAATTAAAATGATAAAAATTTCTAAGCGGCTGAAATGTCTCTCTTGGAGTACTCGGAACACATTGATACCTCTCATGATGCGAAGGACCTTGCCCTCCGTTAGAAGATGCTGTCGCAAACAAAAAAAATTGACGACAGTGACAGTAACTTTTTTATAATATATAGAGAGATCTTCAAGAAAACGAAATACTGATAACTACAAGACCTCCTGCTGTATTTCAATAGAAATATCTTACAAATGTAAATTTAAATAATAATAATAATAATAATAATAATAATCTGGTGTGTCACTCACACGATTTTCTCTTATCCTGCATTTCAATACCATAATGATAGATTGCATATTCATTCTTAAGATGAATAACGTAAGATAATAAAGTTCAATGAACGTATAAAATAATCTAAAATAAGTTTAGGAACCGTTTTATTTAACAGGTAATTCTGTGTGAGGGGGACTACCACCCCCACCCCCTAAACCCCCGTTCAACTACAGTGCATACAATTATTTAAAAAGAAACAAATCCAGGCTGTTACTAATTTGCTTCAAACTTGCCAGTCTTGATCAAATTTTTAAGTGGCAACCTAATACAAAATTCAAAATGCCAAATTTGAATTTCCTGCAGTTATTTGTTTTTAAGTTATGTTGATAACAGATATACATACACATATCAACCGCTAAAAATTAGACTTTCGTAATTAGGGCACCTCAAAACGTGATATTGAAATAAAAATTCAATAAATACTTTGTTTACAGCATGGGCATGAAAAATTAAAATTTTACAGTATTCGTCGACAAAGTAAAATGTCCAAAGCACTTCCACCAATTACATTCAATAGAAAAGAATGTTTTGCTTAATTCTGGGTAGCCCTGTATATTTTCTAAAATCAATATGAACTATAAACAATACTATGTATTTAAAATTAGTCTTACTTGAAAAATATCTAACAGTTCCTGAAAATTTCCAAGTATAGCCCCAATATATCCAAATACTTTGGGTAGCCCTGTAAACGAATGATGAATGATTTCCATACCACAATCGACACAAAACATGCTTTTATGAATAGAATAAATTTTGTTCATTCAGTTTTGTTTTAGTCAGCCTATAGATGTTACACTGTACTTACAAGAAATTTCCTCATTGACATAAAGCATTTGATTTCTCTTGGATGTTCCTGTATACGGACCATTTGCTTGATCTTAACGAAAAGTTTACTGGAGCATTCTTATATGATACAAATTTAGAATACCAAGTTTGAACTTTTTGTTATTATTTGTTCGTGAGATATGCTAAAAACAGACACACACACAGACCAACCGCTAAAAACATGATTTTTGGATTTAGGGGACCTCAAAACGCGCAAATATAACCAAAACTCAGTTTCGAAAATTTGGCACAAAAACAGTACTTTCTCTACTGTACATATAGGTAAGAGAAAGTAAAAAGGGGGTGGTAATTATAAGAGAAAGTGGTTAAATCCGTATAGAAAATGTATATACATTTTTATCCTGTATCATGTTGAAAAATCTACAGTTAAAAAGACATAATAATTTAAAGAAGTTATATTTAAAATGTGTTAGAAATGAATGAGAAAGAAGAAGTATCTTAAACTCAGCATAAAATATGGTACTAGTATTTTTTGCTTCATATTTATAAATACAACATTTAATGTGGATAAGAATCAAAATAAAGAGTATCATGATAAATAGTATCACTTACTCAGTCACCCCCAGACGATAAACCTATATTCGGGTCGGAACGTTTGCTTAGTAAAAAAACATCTTTTTACAAGAAAGTTTTCAGTTTCTGAAGAAAAATAGCTATAAATAATCTGGTGTGTCGCTCACACGACTTTCTCTTACCCTGCATTTCAATACTGTAAAGCTAGATTGCATATTAAGTTTTAAGAACAATAGCATACACAAGATAATAAAGTTCAATGTACGTATAAAATAATCTAAAATAGGTTTAGGAACAGCTTTATTTGACAGGTAACTCTGCGTGCCCCCTCAACCCCCCGTTCAATTATAGTACATTCAATTATTAAAAAAAAAAAAAAAAAAAAAAAGTTGTTATCAATTTGCCTTTAAACTTACAATTTTGATCAAATTTTTAAGTGGCAACCTAATAAGGAATTCAAAATACCAAATTTGAATTTCCTGCAGTTATTTGTTCTACTTATCATCTCCGAAAGCCGAAGCCAATGGTATTCTATGGGAAATTTTCCCCCAATATAATTCATTAACTAGTACATATTTTTAAATTCCGTTTTCACTTTCCGAAAATTCACAACTATTAAACAATTTATCGCTTTCTAAAAATTGATTTTTTTTTTTTTTTTTTTTTTAAGATTTCATTTTTAAGCTCGAAAATGAAAAATTTCACATTGTGAAAATTCGCATTTTACAACATCAAAATAAAATATTAAAATTAAAAAAAAAAAAAAAAAAAAAAAAATTAGAAAGCGATAAATTGCTTAATAGTTGTGAAGTTTCAGAATGTGAAAACGGAATTTTAAAATATACACTGATGGAAAAAAAATCCCAACACCAAGAAAAAATTATTGTACAGTAATGAAATTTCAGCAATACATTTGTCTAGGTAACATATTTAATTGATTAAAGTTTCAAGATCACAGGTAGAGCCATTGGCGAGAAGAGCCATTTCAAATGTGAAATGTTGGTACATTAGTAACCGGTGTAACCGCCAGAATTTTGAATGCAAGCATGCAAACGTGCTTGCATTGTGTCGTATAGGTGTCGGATATCAGTTTGTGGGATGGAGTTCCATGCCTGTTGCACTTGGGCGGTCAATACAGGGACGGTTAATGCTGGTTGTGGATGACGCTGGAGTTGTCGTTCAATGATGGCCCATACGTGCTCGATTGGAGAAAGATCTGGTGATCTAGCAAGCAGGCCAAGGCAACATGTCGACACTCTGTAGAGCATGTTGGGTTGCAACAGCGGTATGAGGGCGAGCGTTATCCTGTTGGAAAACACCCCCTTGAATGCTGTTCATGAATGGCAGCACAACAGGTTGTATCACTAGACTGACGTACAAATTTGCAGTCAGGGTGCGTGGGATAACCACGAGAGTGCTCCTGCTGTCATACGAAATTGCTCCCGAAACCATAACTCCAGGAGTAGGCCCTGTGTGTCTAGGCCGCAGACAGGTCGCAAGCAGGCGTTCACCTGGCCTCCTTCTAACCAACACACGGCTATCACTGCGACCAAGGCAGAACTGGCTTTCATCAGAAAACACAACAGATCTCCACTCCGTCCTCCAATGAGCTCTAGCTTGACACCACTCACGTCGCAAACGGCAGTGGTTTGGAGTCAGTGGAATGCACGCTACAGTGCGTCTGGCTCGGAGCTGTCCTTGAAGTAATCGATTTGTGACAGTTCGTTGTGTCACTGTGGTGCCAACTGCAGCTCGAATTTCAGCTGCAGACGCAGTACGATTAGCCACAGCCATACGCCGAACACGGCGGTTTTCCATCTCAGTAGTGCCACGTGGCCGCCCGGAACCCGGTCTTCTTGAGGCAGTACCTTCCCTTGACCACTGCTGCCAACACTCATGCACAGTGGATACATTCCTGCCAAGTCTTTCTGCAATATCGCGGAAAGAAAACCCACCTTCTCGTAGCCCTACTACACGACCTCGTTCAAACTCAGTGAGCTGTTGATAATGGCTTCTTCGTCTTCTTAGAGGCATCCTTGACTAACATTAATCCACTACGTCAAATCTCAACTGTAAATAACGATCACGAACCTTACAGCGCTTATTTAAAGCAAACCTCATTTGCATGTTCATAGTGTCGCTACTAGCGCCACACTTATGCGCGTAGCTCGAAATTTGAATCGACGTCATCTTTCAGATGTATAAACACGCCTACCAAATTTCGTTTATCTAGCACAGCTCCTTCCTGGTGTTGGGATTTTTTTTTCCATCAGTGTATATTAGTTAATAAGTTATAATGGGGCGAAGTTCGCCATAGAATAACATTGGCTCTGGCTTCTGGGGACGAAGAGTGGAGAGGCCTCTTAAGTTAAGCTGATAAAAAATATACATACAGATCGACTGCTTAAAAATTTCATTTTTGTAATCAGGTCACTTCAAAACGAGATATTATACAAAAAACCAGAGTTGTAAATTTAAAAAAATACTTTGTTTACAGTAAGCGTAAGAAAAATCAATCTTGCTTCCTAAGCAGTGTTTGCATGACTGCATATTAAGTCTTAAGATCAATAACGTAAGATAATAAAGTTCAATGTACGTATAAAATAATCTAAAATAAGTTTAGGAACAGTTTTATTTAACAGGTAATTCTGTGTGTGTGGGGGGGGGGGCTACCAACCCCCCACCTCCCTACCCCCTAAACCCCCGTTCAATTACAGTGCATACAATTATTCAAAAAGAAAAAAATCCAGGCTATTACTAATACGAAATTCAAAATGCCAAATTTGAATTTCCTGCAGTTATTTGTTTTTAAGGTATGCCGATAACAGATATACATACACATATCAACCGCTAAAAATTAGACTTTCGTAATTAGGGCACATCAAAACGTGATATTGAAATAAAAATACAAAAAATACTTTGTTTACAGCATGGGCATAAAAAATTAATTTTGCAGTATTCGTCGACAAGGTAAAATGTAGCAAAGCACTTCCACCAATTACATTCAATAGAAAAGAACGCTTCGCTTAATTTTGGGTAGCCCTGTATATTGTCTATAATCAATATGCACTATAAACAATGTTGTGTACTTAAATTCAGTCTTACTTGAAAAACATCTAACACAAAAGGAATTATAATTCCAGTAATTTCCAAGTATAGCCGCAATGTATCCAAATACTTTGGGTAGCCCTGTAAATGAATGATGAATGATTTCCATATCACAATCTACACAAAACATGCTTTTATGCATATATATATATATCATTCCGTCTATGTTTAAGGCAGTCTATAGACTTTAAGTGTATTTACCTGCAGTTTCCTCCATAAACGTAATATGTATTGTATATTTAAATTATCCTGGGTGGCCCTGTACACGAATCATTTGCTTGACCTCAACGAAAATTTTAGCGTAGCATCCCTATATGATAAATATTTAGAATACCGAGTTTGAACTTTTTGCTACTATTTGTTACTGAGATATGCTGATAACAGACACAGACACATACATGTTCATTCCGCCAGCCTATAGATGTTACACTGTATTTACCAGAAATTTCCCCACAGGGTTAATGTAATTGAATTCTCTTGGATGGCCCTGTGCACTAACCATTTGCTTGATTTCAACGAAAAGTTTAATATAACATCCCTATATGATACATGTTTAGAATACCGAGTTTGAACTTTTTGCTACTATTTGTTACTGAGATATGCTGATAACAGACACAGACACACACACACACACAGACCAATCGCTAAAAACATGTTTTTTATTATTATTATTTATTCATGGGACCTTGAAACATGTAAATAAAACAAAAACTCAATTTCGAAAATCTGACCCAAAACAATACTAAAAGAAAACAATAAAAACAATATAAAAGAAAATAAAATGAGGTAAAATGAAAGAGAAGTACTTTTACTTTCTCTTGTAGAGAAAGTATTGTTTTTGGGTCAAATTTTCGAAATTAAGTTTTTGTTACATTTACACGTTTTGAGGTGCGTTGAATCCCAAAATCATAGTGTTAGCGGTTGGTGAGTGTGTCTCTATGAACAAATTACAGTTTGTGTCAGCATACACATACATATAGACGAAGAAGTATAGGATAATATAAAGTACTTTAACTTTTATGTTATGTATATATAACGTGGACAATTTTACAAACAAAATGCTTCATTTATGAATTCCTAACGTCTGCGCATTTGGATAGTTTATCCTCGAATTCAAAAACAGATAAACACATAGTAATATTTGCTACATTTCGTTCGTATTTTCAAACATTTTTTCAGATTTTCTTGCATTGGTGAATGGTTAAGGAAAAATATCCAAATAATATTGCGATGTTTCAGATTTTAATTTTAGTAGCATCCACTTTTAAAATCAACTGCCTAAAAAACGCTTTTTATTATTATTATTATTATTTACGTAATTAATCAAATTAAAAAATAAATAAATAAATAAAATTGCACTGAGAGAAATTCAAGATTGTTTACTATTTTCAGAATATAATAATTTATCAAAATAATCAAAGTCTGGCTGCCACAGAAAACTGATGACATTGTTGAGTAGTGCTGCCATCTAGGAACAGGGTTTTAAAAATTCTGAGTTTTTTTTTTAAATGCCCATTCCACATAGACCCACCCTCTAAAACCCGGATTTTATCGGTTTTCTTCAGAAAACTTTTAAATCTTGATTTAGTTTTAAATGTTCTGCCTAAATTGGTCAATTCTAAATGTGATCACAGGAAAAACTTTAAAACCTAATTTAAAAGTCCAGTCATCCATAGCTACTTATTACTAGTATTATTTCATATACTAATACTATGCAACTGCAATTAGATTTCTTTCAACTTAGTAAAATATCTGTTGTATACTTAATTATTACACATACACAGGGCCCGACTTAGCCTAATTGAGGCCCGGGGCAAAAACTTTTATCGGGGCCCCCTCTGCTTCACTACTTCAGTAATGAAAAACCGAAATTTATGGAGGTATTTAAATTTTTCACCTCATTATAGATATATAACAAGAAAATTGACTAGAACCTAAAATAGCTATAAAGCCCCCCCCCCCCACCTCCAATGGGGGACTTTATAACCAAAGGTCTCCAATGGTCAGACGAAATATCGTTCTATCCATTTTATTTCTGATTGTTAATTTTATCATCTAGCTGCGAAAAATTCATATCCTTGCTGACATTAGGGCGGATTTCAGCTAAATTTTCGCAATTACGATGACTCAATTAAGCTGGATTTTACACTGTACTGATAATTTGTTTAAAAAACGTTCATTAAAGAAGGAAACGTAAAATAAACTTTCTATTCAATTTGGGAGCCCTACTCTGATGTGGAGGCCAGGGGCAACTGCCTCGTATGCCCCTGCCTTAGTCAGGCTCTGCATATACACAATTAAATATAATTTATCAATATATACAATTTTGTTTGAAAAATTAAAAACTTCTTATAAACATAATCACATATATTTTATTAGGTAAAACATAAAAAATATCAGATATTGCTGAATGAAAACCGATGTTCTTACTTTAGCACGAACAGAATACGCAAGCGAAGTGTGATGTCACTGACCGTCTGTGGAGCCAAGAAAAAGATTTCCTATGTTAATCGTTCATTGGATTTTTTGTAAAAAATTATTAAAAATTAAGGAAAATTATTTCCCGATTTTAATCCTCATATTTGGATGTAATTAGAAATTAATTATTATGCACAATGTATTAGATTAAGTTACTTTGCTGTCAAATTGATAAAATTTTAATTTTAAAATTCAAAACTCTGTCGTCCTTGGCGTTTTTTGTACTTGGCGATCAAAAACGCAATACGAAAATATACATGCCAGATGTATATTTTCGTAATATGTATTCTACGAAATATTGTTTCATATTATTCATTACATTGATTGAATGATATCAATATACTATCAGTATCAATATCAATATCAGTATCATATCATTCAATACACTCCCACCTCCTCCCAGGCTTCGGCTGCCATAAACCTTCGGGTTGGCGGGAGGTTGGGTTGTCCTTGCTCTCTCAATAAAAGTTGTTAAAATAACCATGATTTTCCAGATAATTTGGCGATCTTTTTTTTCCGCCAAGGATGACAGATATAAAATCTATTTCGCTGCAACATATTAGTATGTTATATCAGATACTTTATTTAGACATTTGAAAACACATATGACTTCAAATTATGATAGAATATTTATCCTTTTCCTTTTAAATAGCATATTAGTTGGACATTTATTGTGTAAATATCACCCTTTGAAATGAAATGTTTATGTTTTCAATCGAATATATAAGTTTGCCTTTTTTTTTCTCAAGTTTTGAAATTTTAAATTCATATTTTATCAATTTTACAGCAACAATAACTTAATCTAACGCATGCACTAATACATATCTATACCCAAATATGGGGATTAAAATTGGGAAATAATTTTCTTTCATTTTTAATAATTTTTTACAAAAAATCCAGTGGGCGATTAACATAGGAAATCTTTTTCTTGGCTCCACAAACGGTCAGTGACGTCATCACTTCGCTTGCGTATAGGAACACAGAAAAAATATTATATTACTGAATGAAAAATTTAGTCAGTGTGGACTTCTGAGGGAAGTGCATAGTTTGATTTTGATCGTAAATGATGACATACTTTTATATGTTTTGCTGCTTTGTCAACCCCTAAACGACTGCGTAGCTTACTACAAACCATGAAGGTAGAAAGTACTACCATGCTTCAAACTAATCCAAAAGTTGATAAAAATCTCTCGTTTCATGCAGACGAAGCCGGTGCTGAATGCAAAGAGAGAGAGAGAAAAAAAAAAAACCTGACCAAATCCAGGTGGGAATTTTAAATTTCTTGAAAAAACCCACTTTATAAAACAGTGGGCTTTTTCCAGTCGACCCGCCCGAAAAAACCCGGGCGGGTATTTTCGGGCTGAGGCCCACTTGGGCGAACCCCGTCTAGGAACATAAAATATAGGACTTCTCTCCACATTTTAAATAAACAAAATAACAAACGAAAGAAAGAAACACATTTACACTCTGTATTATCAGAAATTTAGCATTTATGCTCTTTTCGAACAAGTAGTCTGCAGAATATTGGCAGAAAAATCTGAATAATTTAGAAAAAAAAAAAAAATTATTTCTTTTGAAAAGAT
Organism: Salticus scenicus; assembly: GCA_963930645.1. Taxonomy (NCBI): domain Eukaryota; kingdom Metazoa; phylum Arthropoda; class Arachnida; order Araneae; family Salticidae; genus Salticus; species Salticus scenicus. Next base: position 64,111,400 of record OZ005661.1, on the reverse strand, counting down.
TTTGCAGAATTTCTAATTAAAATAATAACAATCAATTCTCTCTGAACGAAAATAAGCAAACAGAATAACTTGAAACATATATTTCACACATCTTTTCAATTAAACGAAAATTTTTCTACAAAAAACGGATTTTAACTTTATATTATAGGTAAAAATCTAACTTGACCGAACATCGTGGTGAAGGTGGCATAGCTAATGGTTATACCGATGAAGGACCCCGGTTCGATTCCACGTGGGGGTGAATATTTTATACATTTATTTTTCATCAAAATTTTTATAATAATAAAGATGGAACATAACGGTTTTCAGACACTTGATTGGAATGGATACATTGATTTGCCCTGTTTCGAACTTGTGAAACCAAAAAATCTATGTATAACAATGATGGAATAAAATTTGAATATTTCAACATCGAAAATTGAAATGGAAGTCACAAATTCCAAATTCATAAGGATGCAGTTTAATGATTTCGTGGAAGAAATGATGGATAGGGAGGAAGCACCCATACCAGAAAAAATGGAAGATTTTGAATGAAATTGAGTGTTTATGCGAAAGAATGGAAAAGTTAAAAATATCTCCTAATAATCTCCTCCTTATTTTTTTTTTTTTTTTTTTTTTTTTTTTTTTTTTAACATCTTTTAACAAAACGGAAAAGTGTTTATGACTTCGGTTTGTGTGTCTATCTGCGCTATAACCCCCCTAAATATTCTTTGAATTTCTTAAAACTGATATATGTTACTCACGTTCGCTATCATATGTTTCCTATTGAAAATGGAGTAAATATCACCACTTGGTTTGTATACAGGGTCACTCGAATGTATTCCAAAGCTTTTCGTAATATGAGAGGTATTTCAGTAAAACTTATTTTAAGGATTTTACCATGCACAAATCTTAATGAAATGGAAATATGTTGTTTTATATGCACAAAAGATTGCTTTAAAAAAGACTGCTAAGAAAGAATATATAGTGTAATTAGCATTGAGATTTATAGGGCCGCATAAAAATAATCAGATGTATTAAGGGCTTTATAAGTAAGTGACTAGAATTGCTTTTTCATTCTTATTAAGCATTTTAACACTTTCTAACAATAGGTAAGAGCGAATATAGATTTGAATTAGTCTGCTTGTTTGTCTAAATGTCCATCTGCCCGCCTCCAGAGTCCGTAAATATTTTCAGAATACCTGCAAAATGACATAAGTTATTCAAGTGCACGATAGAATGTTACCTATTTAAAATAAGATTAATAATTCCCATACAACTGGTTTGTGCACAGGAAACCGCGGACGCAGACAGATTGAGACAGACAGACGATAGACAGAAAAAAGGAAGTCATTAACAATTTTCAACCTTGTTGGAAAGTGTTAAAAATCGTGATTCTAATACAAGATAAATTCGAAATCTGAAATATTTCCTTTGTCTGCATTATTCTGTTTTATACAAGTTTTATTCAATTAACATTTATTTTAATTTGCTGTCACTGCTAAATAATAATTAGACAGGAACGAAAGTCATGCCTTTCACTTTAAATATTAATACATTTAACTATATGTATACCTTGAATCATTTAACTTTCAGTTTTCTTTGGCTATGATATCACAATACGGACAGACAGAAAAGCTAATAGGTAAAAAAAAAAAATAGATTAATTGCATTCATAATCGCTCTTAAAAGTGTACTTAATAAAATGGAAATGCAATTCTAGCTTCCAACTGTAGCCCTTAATATATCAGTATATTTTAGTGTAGCCCCGTAAATCTGCACACTAAACATATTATATTCTATATAAAACATTATTTTAGCATATTAAAAGTTAATTTCACTTCCTTCGTGATTCTTGCAGTAGAAAGTTACTTAAATTGCATTTATAAAAGAGTCTCATATAAAACACAATGCATTACCATTTTTGGGGGGTGTTCCTGTACACAAACCATTTGTATGGGGCCTATTAATGTTCATTTAAATAGGTAACATTCCATCGTGCACTTGAATAATTATAACTTATTCAAGTGCAAAAAAGTGTTAAAATGCTTAATAAGAATGGAAAAGAGTCATTTACTTATATAGCCCTTAATACATCAGAATATTTTTATGCGGCCCTATAAATCTTAATGCTAATTGCACTATATATTATAGAAAGCAAATTTTTGTGCATATAAAATAGCATATTTCCATTTCATTAAGATTTTTGCACGGTGGTAAAATCCTTAAAATAAGTTTTAATGAAACGCCTGTCATATTACGGAATGCTTTGGAATGCATTCGGGTGACCCTGTGTACAAACCAGTGGTGGTATTTACTCCATTTTCAATAGGAAACATCTGATAGCAAACGTGAGTAACATATATCATTTTCAAGAAATTCAATGAATATTAACGAAAGTTATAGCGCAGATAGACACACAAACCGAAGTCATAAACACTTTTCCGTTTTGTTAAAAAAAAATGTAAAAAAATTTTTTTTTTTTTTTTTTTTTTTTTGGGGGGGGGGGGGGTTAATGAGATATTTTTAGCTTTTCCATGCTTTCGCATAAACACTCGATTTCATTATCGATTTCAAAATCTTCCATTTTTTCTGATATGGGTGTTTCCTCCCAATCCATTATTATTTCTTCCGCGGAATTATTAAACCGCATCCTTATGAATATGGAATTTGTAACTTGTATCTCATTTTCCGATGTTGAAATATTTAAATTCGATTCCCCGAGTTCGAAAAAGGGCAAATCAATGCATCCATTCCGATTAATATTAAGTGTTTGAAAGCCGTTAAGTTCCATCTTTATTATTATAAACATTTTGAAGAAAAATAATTTTATATAATTTCACCCCAACGTAGAATCGAACCAGGGCCCTCAGCGTTAAAATCATTAGCCATACCGACAACGCCACGACGTTCATCACAAGCCAATTTTATTAGTATTATAAAGTTAAATTCCGTTCTTTGTAGAAAAGTTTTTGTTTAATTGAAAAGATGTGTGATGTGTGTGGTATATATGTTTCAAGTTTGCTTATTTTCGTTCAGAGAGAATTGCTTATTGTTATTTCAATTAGAAATTCTGGAAAAGATTTTCAAAAGAAATATATTTTTTTTTTTTTCTTCTAAATTTTTCAGATTTTTCTACCAATATTCTGCAGACTACTTGTTCGAAAATAACCTAAATGCTAAATTTCTGATAATACAGAGTGCATACGTGTTTCTTTCGTTTATTTGTTAGTTTAGTTATTTAAAATGTGAAGAAATGTTCTACATTTTACGTTCCTAGATGGCAGCACTACTCAGCAATGTTACCAGTTTTCTATGGCAACCATACTTTGATTATTTTTATAAATTATTATATTCTGAAAATAGTAAACAATCTTGAATTTCTCTCAGTGCATTTTTTTTTTTTTAATTATTTGATTAATTACGTAAGTAATATAAAAAAAAACACGTTTTTTATGCGGTTGATTTTGAAAGTGGATGCTATTAAAATTAAAATTTGAAATATCGCAATATTATTTGGATATTTTTACTTACTCATTCACCAATGCAAGGAAATTAGAAAAAATGTTAGAAAATACGAACGAAATGTAGCAAATATTACAATGTGTTTATGGTTTATCTGTCTTTGAATTCGAAGATGAACTATCCAAATTCGCAGACGTTAGGAATTCATAAATGAAGCATTTTGTTTGTAAAATTGTCCACGTTATATATACATAACATAAATGTTAAAGTACTTTAAATTATCCTGTACTTCTTTGTCTAAATGTGTATGCTGACACAAACTGTAATTTATTTTGGGCAATAGATGACATCATCATTCTTTTTAAGTTATATATATATATGGCTAGCCATATTATCATAGGTAATCAGAAGGACTTTAACATACATCACACACTAATTATAAAAAGCGATACTAACCATAACAATATTTAATTAATAACAAAGCAACGCAAAACAATATATTGTGTTACAATGGCGCCGATCGAATACAAACCAAAACTGTTTAGATACGAAACAGTTAATATAACAGTTGATTATATAAAAAGAAAATTGCAGGTATTATTTACCTAAGAAGTTGGTTTGCATTACAGTTATTTCTGAACTTTGATGATTATTTTCAATATGTCGATATTTTCACGTTTTAAGAATTTACGATATAAACTTAACAAATTCCTTTTACGTTTGAAATTCCTTAAAGATTGCAAAAACCTTAATATAGTATCAAGATCTCTATTGATTAACCATAAATCCTTCCCTCCAGCCTGTAAACATATAATTTTTACTGCACAAATGAAGATGCTAAAAAATGCTATTAAATTTAATTAGTTTTAATAAAATTAAAACTAACAAAAATGTAAGATTATTACTTGCTGATAAATCTAAACAAATCGTTGCCCTTAATACAGATGATTTCCACGATAAAGCTCTTGCAGCTATTAATGACTTAGCCTGTATTATAATTAAAACTAATCCTATTGAAAATTTTACTCGTAAAATTCAAAAGTTCATTCATAAGTATATTGATTTAATTGCTCCACAAAGTATCAAAATTCCTTTATACCCGTCTATTCCTAAAATATTTTTTAAAATTAAAACTCATAAAATTAACCACCCGTTTCGTCCCATTGTTTCCAAATGCAATAGTCCTTCATTTTTTCTAGAAAAATTTCTCGCAAATTTACTTAAACCATTAGTACTTAACGACCCACATATTGTAAAATCCGGTTTGGAAGCTAAAAGTAGAATTCTAAATACTACATTTACCCCTACAGATAAATTTTTCAGTCTTGACATTGTTTCCTTATTTCCGAATATTCCTTTAGATTTAGTTAAATCCATTATCCTTGATAAATGTACTGCTACATCATCACTTAACCCTTTTCTCAAATTTATTTGTGAAGCTTTTGACCTCATTAATGCTAATAATATCTTTTTATTTAATAAAGTGATATATAAACAAACTTTTGGAGCCCCGATGGGTCTTAGTCCTATTTTAGCAGATTTATTACTCATTGAATTAGAAAAACGCGCATTTGAAACTTCCATACTCAAACCTACTATATATTTGCGATATGTTGACGATATTTTTATCTCCTGGCCTTATTCAAAAAATGCACTTCTTAATTTAATTGATTGTCTCAACAACCAATTTCCATCGATTAAATTTACATTTGAAACTGAGATCAATCGTACGCTTCCGTTTCTTGACCTTAAGATACATCGTAACGAAAATAATACAACTATATGGTTTGACGTCTTTTCCAAAAACACATGTATCCCTTTACCGATCCCAGCTGATTCAGCTCATCCTACTAATTATAAAAATGCTTTTTTTAATTCCTACATTACCCGAGCTGTAAATTATACCACTTTTAAATTTAATGAAAAACAACAAATTAACAATATTATTCAATTAGGTACTGCTGCGGGATATAGTAAATCTAGTATTATAAGATTAGTTAATAGAATAAAAAATCGCATGCTAATTAAACCTAATAATCCCACTCTAGATTCAACTCTAAAATTTCGTTACACTAATAGTCTCCCTTTCTGTAAAGATTTCTATAGCTTTAAACATTATATACAACGTAAATTTAATTTCTTTATCCCATTCAGTTCTCCTATAACTATTAAACAATTAACCCTTCATGACCGCGACTTAAATGGACCCACTGGAGGAGTCTATCAAATTCCCATAGAAAGCAATAAAGAACTTTTCTATTATATTGGACAGACCAAGAGGACTTTAAATAAAAGAATACAAGAACATATACGAAATATCAAAGAAGCAAATAGTTCTACTCTAGTCGACTTCATCTATGCCAACACAAACGCCAACCCTATATGGGATAAAGCCAAAATTATTACAGCACCATCTAATATCCAAGAACTTTACATTTCCGAAGCTATTCATATAATTAAATGCAAAAATGCAATAAATTCCAAAGATGCTGCAATTTTACCAATAATTTGGCACAATATTATAAAATAGTTAATAGTTTATTTCTGCTAATTCATGATATTTTTTCTCCTACAATAACCTCGTATGATATGCAATAGTTCCAGCTTCTCTCACTTTTCTTAACTCCTTGGTCCAACCTCTACCGGAATTCATATTGTTTTTTGCTGATATTTAAAATCACGGAGTATTATTTAAAGAGGAGATGAAAGTCCAATGGGAGAAAGCTTTAAAACTGCGATGTGAATTTCTCCCAGCTATTGGGGGCGGCACTTGTCCCTTTACCCTATATTTCGGCGCGAAGTACTACTGTTTTCAGTTTCATTCTACTGAAGAGCTTTTCGAATTTAGAATTTTAAACAGTTTAATATTTTTGTACGTGATTAAAACTACTTAATTGAGATGGGTTCATGTAAATGCTTCGTTCCTCGATGTAAAACAGGTTCTTATGAATTATGATAGTGACAAAAAAAAAGAGAAAAGCCCAAGGACAGAAATGCCCGAGTTCGTTTTCTGCTCCACGGGTAAGTATTATTATTAGAGTACTGCGCGGGTCGGGTTTTACCCGACCCGAACCCGACAGATGATTTTTAAATCAACCCGAACGAAACCTGACCCGAACCCGACAAAAAAATTTTCATCAAATCGAAAACCGACCCGAACCCGCAACAGAGAATTTTTTGCGACCCGAAACCCGAAAAATAAATCAACATTACTTATTCATCTAAAAATCATGCAAAACAAAGTAAAATGATATAACATGATATAAAATAATGTAAATTTTCATTGTCACACAGTTGGTAAATTATAAAAAAAAAAAAAAATACGTGTGGCACTCGAGGACTGCCGCGGTAAAGCTATTGCATAGCATTTTTTATCAACTTATGCAATTATAATTATTTATTTAATTTATTTATGCAGTATTTTTTTTTCTTTGATATTAATTCAAGTTACACTTTTTGAGCGTGGTGACCGATAAGAAAACAAATTTTTTTCTTATTGAATAAATGAGAATGTATCCGCAATGAGAATATATCATAAAAATATCCGCAATCGATTTGTAGGTATCGAAAACCTCGATGTACCAAATTTGAATGATCTAACTCTATTTTTTGAGAAAAGGTATTTTAATAGGTTTTTAAAGGCCTGCAAGTCGAATGGGATATTCAAGTTTTTTCTTTGATATAATTTCAAGTTACACTTTTTGAGCGTGGTGACCGATAAGAAAACAAATTTTAATAGAGAAAAGGTATTTAATAGGTTTTAAAGGCCTGCAAGTCGGATGGGGATATTCAAGTTTTTTCTTTGATATTAATTCAAGTTACACTTTTTGAGCGTGGTGACCGATAAGAAAACAAATTTTAATAGAGAAAAGGTATTTAATAGGTTTTAAAGGCCTCCAAGTAGAATGGGAATATTCAAGTTTTTTCTTTGATATTAATGAATAAGATAATAATAATGATAAGAAAACAAATTTTAATAGAGAAAAGGTATTTTAATAGGTTTTAAAGGCCTGCAAGTCGAATGGGGATATTCAAGTTTTTTCTTTGATATTAATTCAAGTTACACTTTTTGAGCGTGGTGACCGATAAGAAAACAAATTTTAATAGAGAAAAGGTATTTAATAGGTTTTAAAGGCCTGCAAGTCGAATGGGAATATTCAAGTTTTTTCCTTGATATTAATTCAAGTTACACTTTTTGAGCGGGGTGACCGGTAAGAAAGCAAATTTTAATAGAGAAAAGGTATTTAATAGGTTTTAAAGACCTACAAGTCGAATGGGGATATTCAAGTTTTTTCTTTGATATTAATGAATAACATAACAATAATGATAAGATAACAATAATGATAAGAAAACAAATTTTAATAGAGAAAAGGTAGTTAATAGGTTTTAAAGGCCTGCAAGTCGAATGGGGATATTCAAGTTTTTTCTTTGATATTAATTCAAGTTACACTTTTTGAGCGTGGTGACCGATAAGAAAACAAATTTTAATAGAGAAAAGGCATTTAATAGGTTTTAAAGGCCTGCAAGTCGAATGGGGATATTCAAGTTTTTTCTTTGATGTTAATTCAAGTTACATTTTTTGAGCGTGGTGACCGATAAGAAAACAAATTTTAATAGAGAAGAGGTATTTAATAGGTTTTAAAGGCCTGCAAGTCGAATGGTGATATTCAAGGATTTACTTTGATATTAATGAATAAGATAACAATAATGATAAGAAAACAAATTTTAATAGAGAAAAGGTATTTTAATAGGTTTTAAAGGCCTGCAAGTCGAAAGGGGATATTCAAGTTTTTTCTTTGATATTAATTCAAGTTACACTTTTTGTGCGTTGTGACCGATAAGAAAACAAATTTTAATAGAGAAAAGGTATTTAATAGGTTTTAAAGGCCTGCAAGTCGAATGGGGATATTCAAGTTTTTTCATTGATATTAATTCAAGTTACACTTTTTGAGCGTGGTGACCGAAAAGAAAACAAATTTTAATAGAGAAAAGGTATTTCAATAGGTTTTAAAGGCCTGCAAGTCGAATGGGGATATTCAAGTTTTTTCTTTGATATTAATTCAAGTTACACTTTTTTAGCGTGGTGACCGATAAGAAAACAAATTTTTGTGCATATAAAATAGCATATTTCCATTTCATTACGATTTTTGCACGGTGGTAAAATCCTTAAAATAAGTTTTAATGAAACGCCTGTCATATTACGGAATGCTTTGGAATGCATTCGGGTGACCCTGTGTACAAACCAGTGGTGGTATTTACTCCATTTTCAATAGGAAACATCTGATAGCAAACGTGAGTAACATATATCATTTTCAAGAAATTCAATGAATATTAACGAAAGTTATAGCGCAGATAGACACACAAACCGAAGTCATAAACACTTTTCCGTTTTGTTAAAAAAAAATGTAAAAAAATTTTTTTTTTTTTTTTTTTTTTTTTTTTTTTGGGGGGGGGGGGGGGGTTAATGAGATATTTTTAGCTTTTCCATGCTTTCGCATAAACACTCGATTTCATTATCGATTTCAAAATCTTCCATTTTTTCTGATATGGGTGTTTCCTCCCAATCCATTATTATTTCTTCCGCGGAATTATTAAACCGCATCCTTATGAATATGGAATTTGTAACTTGTATCTCATTTTCCGATGTTGAAATATTTAAATTCGATTCCCCGAGTTCGAAAAAGGGCAAATCAATGCATCCATTCCGATTAATATTAAGTGTTTGAAAGCCGTTAAGTTCCATCTTTATTATTATAAACATTTTGAAGAAAAATAATTTTATATAATTTCACCCCAACGTAGAATCGAACCAGGGCCCTCAGCGTTAAAATCATTAGCCATACCGACAACGCCACGACGTTCATCACAAGCCAATTTTATTAGTATTATAAAGTTAAATTCCGTTCTTTGTAGAAAAGTTTTTGTTTAATTGAAAAGATGTGTGATGTGTGTGGTATATATGTTTCAAGTTTGCTTATTTTCGTTCAGAGAGAATTGCTTATTGTTATTTCAATTAGAAATTCTGGAAAAGATTTTCAAAAGAAATATATTTTTTTTTTTTTCTTCTAAATTTTTCAGATTTTTCTACCAATATTCTGCAGACTACTTGTTCGAAAATAACCTAAATGCTAAATTTCTGATAATACAGAGTGCATACGTGTTTCTTTCGTTTATTTGTTAGTTTAGTTATTCAAAATGCGAAGAAATGTTCTACATTTTACGTTCCTAGATGGCAGCACTACTCAGCAATGTTACCAGTTTTCTATGGCAACCATACTTTGATTATTTTGATAAATTATTATATTCTGAAAATAGTAAACAATCTTGAATTTCTCTCAGTGCATTTTTTTTTTTTTAATTATTTGATTAATTACGTAAGTAATATAAAAAAAAACACGTTTTTTATGCGGTTGATTTTGAAAGTGGATGCTATTAAAATTAAAATTTGAAATATCGCAATATTATTTGGATATTTTTACTTACTCATTCACCAATGCAAGGAAATTAGAAAAAATGTTAGAAAATACGAACAAAATGTAGCAAATATTACAATGTGTTTATGGTTTATCTGTCTTTGTATTCGAAGATGAACTATCCAAATTCGCAGACGTTAGGAATTCATAAATGAAGCATTTTGTTTGTAAAATTGTCCACGTTATATATACATAACATAAATGTTAAAGTACTTTAAATTATCCTGTACTTCTTTGTCTAAATGTGTATGCTGACACAAACTGTAATTTATTTTGGGCAATAGATGACATCATCATTCTTTTTAAGTTATATATATATATGGCTAGCCATATTATCATAGGTAATCAGAAGGACTTTAACATACATCACACACTAATTATAAAAAGCGATACTAACCATAACAATATTTAATTAATAACAAAGCAACGCAAAACAATATATGTGTGTTACAATGGCGCCGATCGAATACAAACCAAAACTGTTTAGATACGAAACAGTTAATATAACAGTTGATTATATAAAAAGAAAATTGCAGGTATTATTTACCTAAGAAGTTGGTTTGCATTACAGTTATTTCTGAACTTTGATGATTATTTTCAATATGTCGATATTTTCACGTTTTAAGAATTTACGATATAAACTTAACAAATTCCTTTTACGTTTGAAATTCCTTAAAGATTGCAAAAACCTTAATATAGTACCAAGATCTCTATTGATTAACCATAAATCCTTCCCTCCAGCCTGTAAACATATAATTTTTACTGCACAAATGAAGATGCTAAAAAATGCTATTAAATTTAATTAGTTTTAATAAAATTAAAACTAACAAAAATGTAAGATTATTACTTGCTGATAAATCTAAACAAATCGTTGCCCTTAATACAGATGATTTCCACGATAAAGCTCTTGCAGCTATTAATGACTTAGCCTGTATTATAATTAAAACTAATCCTATTGAAAATTTTACTCGTAAAATTCAAAAGTTCATTCATAAGTATATTGATTTAATTGCTCCACAAAGTATCAAAATTCCTTTATACCCGTCTATTCCTAAAATATTTTTTAAAATTAAAACTCATAAAATTAACCACCCGTTTCGTCCCATTGTTTCCAAATGCAATAGTCCTTCATTTTTTCTAGAAAAATTTCTCGCAAATTTACTTAAACCATTAGTACTTAACGACCCACATATTGTAAAATCCGGTTTGGAAGCTAAAAGTAGAATTCTAAATACTACATTTACCCCTACAGATAAATTTTTCAGTCTTGACATTGTTTCCTTATTTCCGAATATTCCTTTAGATTTAGTTAAATCCATTATCCTTGATAAATGTACTGCTACATCATCACTTAACCCTTTTCTCAAATTTATTTGTGAAGCTTTTGACCTCATTAATGCTAATAATATCTTTTTATTTAATAAAGTGATATATAAACAAACTTTTGGAGCCCCGATGGGTCTTAGTCCTATTTTAGCAGATTTATTACTCATTGAATTAGAAAAACGCGCATTTGAAACTTCCATACTCAAACCTACTATATATTTGCGATATGTTGACGATATTTTTATCTCCTGGCCTTATTCAAAAAATGCACTTCTTAATTTAATTGATTGTCTCAACAACCAATTTCCATCGATTAAATTTACATTTGAAACTGAGATCAATCGTACGCTTCCGTTTCTTGACCTTAAGATACATCGTAACGAAAATAATACAACTATATGGTTTGACGTCTTTTCCAAAAACACATGTATCCCTTTACCGATCCCAGCTGATTCAGCTCATCCTACTAATTATAAAAATGCTTTTTTTAATTCCTACATTACCCGAGCTGTAAATTATACCACTTTTAAATTTAATGAAAAACAACAAATTAACAATATTATTCAATTAGGTACTGCTGCGGGATATAGTAAATCTAGTATTATAAGATTAGTTAATAGAATAAAAAATCGCATGCTAATTAAACCTAATAATCCCACTCTAGATTCAACTCTAAAATTTCGTTACACTAATAGTCTCCCTTTCTGTAAAGAGTTCTATAGCTTTAAACATTATATACAACGTAAATTTAATTTCTTTATCCCATTCAGTTCTCCTATAACTATTAAACAATTAACCCTTCATGACCGCGACTTAAATGGACCCACTGGAGGAGTCTATCAAATTCCCATAGAAAGCAATAAAGAACTTTTCTATTATATTGGACAGACCAAGAGGACTTTAAATAAAAGAATACAAGAACATATACGAAATATCAAAGAAGCAAATAGTTCTACTCTAGTCGACTTCATCTATGCCAACACAAACGCCAACCCTATATGGGATAAAGCCAAAATTATTACAGCACCATCTAATATCCAAGAACTTTACATTTCCGAAGCTATTCATATAATTAAATGCAAAAATGCAATAAATTCCAAAGATGCTGCAATTTTACCAATAATTTGGCACAATATTATAAAATAGTTAATAGTTTATTTCTGCTAATTCATGATATTTTTTCTCCTACAATAACCTCGTATGATATGCAATAGTTCCAGCTTCTCTCACTTTTCTTAACTCCTTGGTCCAACCTCTACCGGAATTCATATTGTTTTTTGCTGATATTTAAAATCACGGAGTATTATTTAAAGAGGAGATGAAAGTCCAATGGGAGAAAGCTTTAAAACTGCGATGTGAATTTCTCCCAGCTATTGGGGGCGACACTTGTCCCTTTACCCTATATTTCGGCGCGAAGTACTACTGTTTTCAGTTTCATTCTACTGAAGAGCTTTTCGAATTTAGAATTTTAAACAGTTTAATATTTTTGTACGTGATTAAAACTACTTAATTGAGATGGGTTCATGTAAATGCTTCGTTCCTCGATGTAAAACAGGTTCTTATGAATTATGATAGTGACAAAAAAAAAGAGAAAAGCCCAAGGACAGAAATGCCCGAGTTCGTTTTCTGCTCCACGGGTAAGTATTATTATTAGAGTACTGCGCGGGTCGGGTTTTACCCGACCCGAACCCGACAGATGATTTTTAAATCAACCCGAACGAAACCTGACCCGAACCCGACAAAAAAATTTTCATCAAATCGAAAACCGACCCGAACCCGCAACAGAGAATTTTTTGCGACCCGAAACCCGAAAAATAAATCAACATTACTTATTCATCTAAAAATCATGCAAAACAAAGTAAAATGATATAACATGATATAAAATAATGTAAATTTTCATTGTCACACAGTTGGTAAATTATAAAAAAAAAAAAAAATACGTGTGGCACTCGAGGACTGCCGCGGTAAAGCTATTGCATAGCATTTTTTATCAACTTATGCAATTATAATTATTTATTTAATTTATTTATGCAGTATTTTTTTTTTCTTTGATATTAATTCAAGTTACACTTTTTGAGCGTGGTGACCGATAAGAAAACAAATTTTTTTCTTATTGAATAAATGAGAATGTATCCGCAATGAGAATATATCATAAAAATATCCGCAATCGATTTGTAGGTATCGAAAACCTCGATGTACCAAATTTGAATGATCTAACTCTATTTTTTGAGAAAAGGTATTTTAATAGGTTTTTAAAGGCCTGCAAGTCGAATGGGATATTCAAGTTTTTTCTTTGATATAATTTCAAGTTACACTTTTTGAGCGTGGTGACCGATAAGAAAACAAATTTTAATAGAGAAAAGGTATTTAATAGGTTTTAAAGGCCTGCAAGTCGGATGGGGATATTCAAGTTTTTTCTTTGATATTAATTCAAGTTACACTTTTTGAGCGTGGTGACCGATAAGAAAACAAATTTTAATAGAGAAAAGGTATTTAATAGGTTTTAAAGGCCTCCAAGTAGAATGGGAATATTCAAGTTTTTTCTTTGATATTAATGAATAAGATAATAATAATGATAAGAAAACAAATTTTAATAGAGAAAAGGTATTTTAATAGGTTTTAAAGGCCTGCAAGTCGAATGGGGATATTCAAGTTTTTTCTTTGATATTAATTCAAGTTACACTTTTTGAGCGTGGTGACCGATAAGAAAACAAATTTTAATAGAGAAAAGGTATTTAATAGGTTTTAAAGGCCTGCAAGTCGAATGGGAATATTCAAGTTTTTTCCTTGATATTAATTCAAGTTACACTTTTTGAGCGGGGTGACCGGTAAGAAAACAAATTTTAATAGAGAAAAGGTATTTAATAGGTTTTAAAGACCTACAAGTCGAATGGGGATATTCAAGTTTTTTCTTTGATATTAATGAATAAGATAACAATAATGATAAGATAACAATAATGATAAGAAAACAAATTTTAATAGAGAAAAGGTAGTTAATAGGTTTTAAAGGCCTGCAAGTCGAATGGGGATATTCAAGTTTTTTCTTTGATATTAATTCAAGTTACACTTTTTGAGCGTGGTGACCGATAAGAAAACAAATTTTAATAGAGAAAAGGCATTTAATAGGTTTTAAAGGCCTGCAAGTCGAATGGGGATATTCAAGTTTTTTCTTTGATGTTAATTCAAGTTACATTTTTTGAGCGTGGTGACCGATAAGAAAACAAATTTTAATAGAGAAGAGGTATTTAATAGGTTTTAAAGGCTTGCAAGTCGAATGGTGATATTCAAGGATTTACTTTGATATTAATGAATAAGATAACAATAATGATAAGAAAACAAATTTTAATAGAGAAAAGGTATTTTAATAGGTTTTAAAGGCCTGCAAGTCGAAAGGGGATATTCAAGTTTTTTCTTTGATATTAATTCAAGTTACACTTTTTGTGCGTGGTGACCGATAAGAAAACAAATTTTAATAGAGAAAAGGTATTTAATAGGTTTTAAAGGCCTGCAAGTCGAATGGGGATATTCAAGTTTTTTCATTGATATTAATTCAAGTTACACTTTTTGAGCGTGGTGACCGAAAAGAAAACAAATTTTAATAGAGAAAAGGTATTTCAATAGGTTTTAAAGGCCTGCAAGTCGAATGGGGATATTCAAGTTTTTTCTTTGATATTAATTCAAGTTACACTTTTTTAGCGTGGTGACCGATAAGAAAACAAATTTTTGTGCATATAAAATAGCATATTTCCATTTCATTACGATTTTTGCACGGTGGTAAAATCCTTAAAATAAGTTTTAATGAAACGCCTGTCATATTACGGAATGCTTTGGAATGCATTCGGGTGACCCTGTGTACAAACCAGTGGTGGTATTTACTCCATTTTCAATAGGAAACATCTGATAGCAAACGTGAGTAACATATATCATTTTCAAGAAATTCAATGAATATTAACGAAAGTTATAGCGCAGATAGACACACAAACCGAAGTCATAAACACTTTTCCGTTTTGTTAAAAAAAAATGTAAAAAAATTTTTTTTTTTTTTTTTTGGGGGGGGGGGGGGGTTTAAGGAGATATTTTTAGCTTTTCCATGCTTTCGCATAAACACTCGATTTCATTATCGATTTCAAAATCTTCCATTTTTTCTGATATGGGTGTTTCCTCCCAATCCATTATTATTTCTTCCGCGGAATTATTAAACCGCATCCTTATGAATATGGAATTTGTAACTTGTATCTCATTTTCCGATGTTGAAATATTTAAATTCGATTCCCCAAGTTCGAAAAAGGGCAAATCAATGCATCCATTCCGATTAATATTAAGTGTTTGAAAGCCGTTAAGTTCCATCTTTATTATTATAAACATTTTGAAGAAAAATAATTTTATATAATTTCACCCCAACGTAGAATCGAACCAGGGCCCTCAGCGTTAAAATCATTAGCCATACCGACAACGCCACGACGTTCATCATAAGCCAATTTTATTAGTATTATAAAGTTAAATTCCGTTCTTTGTAGAAAAGTTTTTGTTTAATTGAAAAGATGTGTGATGTGTGTGGTATATATGTTTCAAGTTTGCTTATTTTCGTTCAGAGAGAATTGCTTATTGTTATTTCAATTAGAAATTCTGGAAAAGATTTTCAAAAGAAATATATTTTTTTTTTTTCTTCTAAATTTTTCAGATTTTTCTACCAATATTCTGCAGACTACTTGTTCGAAAATAACCTAAATGCTAAATTTCTGATAATACAGAGTGCATACGTGTTTCTTTCGTTTATTTGTTAGTTTAGTTATTTAAAATGTGAAGAAATGTTCTACATTTTACGTTCCTAGATGGCAGCACTACTCAGCAATGTTACCAGTTTTCTATTGGCAACCATACTTTGATTATTTTGATAAATTATTATATTCTGAAAATAGTAAACAATCTTGAATTTCTCTCAGTGCATTTTTTTTTTTTTAATTATTTGATTAATTACGTAAGTAATATAAAAAAAACACGTTTTTTATGCGGTTGATTTTGAAAGTGGATGCTATTAAAATTAAAATTTGAAATATCGCAATATTATTTGGATATTTTTACTTACTCATTCACCAATGCAAGGAAATTAGAAAAAATGTTAGAAAATACGAACGAAATGTAGCAAATATTACAATGTGTTTATGGTTTATCTGTCTTTGAATTCGAAGATGAACTATCCAAATTCGCAGACGTTAGGAATTCATAAATGAAGCATTTTGTTTGTAAAATTGTCCACGTTATATATACATAACATAAATGTTAAAGTACTTTAAATTATCCTGTACTTCTTTGTCTAAATGTGTATGCTGACACAAACTGTAATTTATTTTGGGCAATAGATGACATCATCATTCTTTTTAAGTTATATATATATATGGCTAGCCATATTATCATAGGTAATCAGAAGGACTTTAACATACATCACACACTAATTATAAAAAGCGATACTAACCATAACAATATTTAATTAATAACAAAGCAACGCAAAACAATATATGTGTGTTACAATGGCGCCGATCGAATACAAACCAAAACTGTTTAGATACGAAACAGTTAATATAACAGTTGATTATATAAAAAGAAAATTGCAGGTATTATTTACCTAAGAAGTTGGTTTGCATTACAGTTATTTCTGAACTTTGATGATTATTTTCAATATGTCGATATTTTCACGTTTTAAGAATTTACGATATAAACTTAACAAATTCCTTTTACGTTTGAAATTCCTTAAAGATTGCAAAAACCTTAATATAGTACCAAGATCTCTATTGATTAACCATAAATCCTTCCCTCCAGCCTGTAAACATATAATTTTTACTGCACAAATGAAGATGCTAAAAAATGCTATTAAATTTAATTAGTTTTAATAAAATTAAAACTAACAAAAATGTAAGATTATTACTTGCTGATAAATCTAAACAAATCGTTGCCCTTAATACAGATGATTTCCACGATAAAGCTCTTGCAGCTATTAATGACTTAGCCTGTATTATAATTAAAACTAATCCTATTGAAAATTTTACTCGTAAAATTCAAAAGTTCATTCATAAGTATATTGATTTAATTGCTCCACAAAGTATCAAAATTCCTTTATACCCGTCTATTCCTAAAATATTTTTTAAAATTAAAACTCATAAAATTAACCACCCGTTTCGTCCCATTGTTTCCAAATGCAATAGTCCTTCATTTTTTCTAGAAAAATTTCTCGCAAATTTACTTAAACCATTAGTACTTAACGACCCACATATTGTAAAATCCGGTTTGGAAGCTAAAAGTAGAATTCTAAATACTACATTTACCCCTACAGATAAATTTTTCAGTCTTGACATTGTTTCCTTATTTCCGAATATTCCTTTAGATTTAGTTAAATCCATTATCCTTGATAAATGTACTGCTACATCATCACTTAACCCTTTTCTCAAATTTATTTGTGAAGCTTTTGACCTCATTAATGCTAATAATATCTTTTTATTTAATAAAGTGATATATAAACAAACTTTTGGAGCCCCGATGGGTCTTAGTCCTATTTTAGCAGATTTATTACTCATTGAATTAGAAAAACGCGCATTTGAAACTTCCATACTCAAACCTACTATATATTTGCGATATGTTGACGATATTTTTATCTCCTGGCCTTATTCAAAAAATGCACTTCTTAATTTAATTGATTGTCTCAACAACCAATTTCCATCGATTAAATTTACATTTGAAACTGAGATCAATCGTACGCTTCCGTTTCTTGACCTTAAGATACATCGTAACGAAAATAATACAACTATATGGTTTGACGTCTTTTCCAAAAACACATGTATCCCTTTACCGATCCCAGCTGATTCAGCTCATCCTACTAATTATAAAAATGCTTTTTTTAATTCCTACATTACCCGAGCTGTAAATTATACCACTTTTAAATTTAATGAAAAACAACAAATTAACAATATTATTCAATTAGGTACTGCTGCGGGATATAGTAAATCTAGTATTATAAGATTAGTTAATAGAATAAAAAATCGCATGCTAATTAAACCTAATAATCCCACTCTAGATTCAACTCTAAAATTTCGTTACACTAATAGTCTCCCTTTCTGTAAAGAGTTCTATAGCTTTAAACATTATATACAACGTAAATTTAATTTCTTTATCCCATTCAGTTCTCCTATAACTATTAAACAATTAACCCTTCATGACCGCGACTTAAATGGACCCACTGGAGGAGTCTATCAAATTCCCATAGAAAGCAATAAAGAACTTTTCTATTATATTGGACAGACCAAGAGGACTTTAAATAAAAGAATACAAGAACATATACGAAATATCAAAGAAGCAAATAGTTCTACTCTAGTCGACTTCATCTATGCCAACACAAACGCCAATCCTATATGGGATAAAGCCAAAATTATTACAGCACCATCTAATATCCAAGAACTTTACATTTCCGAAGCTATCTATATATTAATACGTGAAGCAAAAACTTTGTACCCCTTTTTACGAAAATTGCGCGGACGGAGGATTATGAAATTTCGCACACTTATAGTTTATATAGAGAAGAAGTGCAGAATGCTAATATTTTTTAAAAATACAACGACAAAGACGAGAAATTGGAACATTTGTGAAACGACAAAGGAGCAATTCAAAGCCTATATTATCGGGTTTTATTTCCAGATTAAAATTAGCATTTTCATTTTTTTATACTGTTGCCAAAATTTTGAAATTTCAATTAATAATAAAAAGTTAATATGTTAATAACAATAATAAAAGTTAATAACAATGAGTTATTTTTTAAATAGCCAGTTTCATCTGAAAGAGTTATCGCAGAATGCTAATATTTTTTAAAAACACACAAGTTTTGCATTATATATATACTAATTAATCAACTCAACTCAACTCAACTCATTCAATTTGTATAGATCAGTTTCTAAAGAAATCAACCTAAAATAAAAAAAAATAACGATTTTTTCTACTGACGATGAAAGTTTTTTTCTACTTTTATTATGCCTCGACATAGAACATTAACGGGTCGGATTGAGAGACAAAGAAGAAGGAATCTATATTTGCGGACACATAATAATAATAGTAATGAAAATACAAATAGTGTTAATATTATACAGAATGAAGAAGTGAATTTGACAGATAAATTTAAATGTGCACGAAATGTCATTCCAAAAGTTTTTTATAGTTATGATTGTGGATTAATGGATTTGGAATGCAGGTTTTGCAATGCGAAACATTTTGAATCTGAAGTCACTTTAGGTGACAGAACTGCATTCACTTTATGTTGTCATAAGGGTAAAGCAATATTACCGCCCTTAAGTCAAAATGAATATTTTAAATCATTGTATGAAGGCATTCTTTATTTTAATCATTTTTTGGATTTTTTTTATTTAAATTTCATATAATTTTTTGAAAAAACTAGGTAAATTAACAGTGTAGCCTTGGCAAAATCTGTGATTATAGAAGTATAGTCTTTGACAATAGAACCTTAATAATGTTTAAACGTATAATTTTAATTAATTATGGTCGAATTTCGACCACTGGGCGACCACTAGTTCATATAATTAAATGCAAAAATGCAATAAATTCCAAAGATGCTGCAATTTTACCAATAATTTGGCACAATATTATAAAATAGTTAATAGTTTATTTCTGCTAATTCATGATATTTTTTCTCCTACAATAACCTCGTATGATATGCAATAGTTCCAGCTTCTCTCACTTTTCTTAACTCCTTGGTCCAACCTCTACCGGAATTCATATTGTTTTTTGCTGATATTTAAAATCACGGAGTATTATTTAAAGAGGAGATGAAAGTCCAATGGGAGAAAGCTTTAAAACTGCGATGTGAATTTCTCCCAGCTATTGGGGGCGGCACTTGTCCCTTTACCCTATATTTCGGCGCGAAGTACTACTGTTTTCAGTTTCATTCTACTGAAGAGCTTTTCGAATTTAGAATTTTAAACAGTTTAATATTTTTGTACGTGATTAAAACTACTTAATTGAGATGGGTTCATGTAAATGCTTCGTTCCTCGATGTAAAACAGGTTCTTATGAATTATGATAGTGACAAAAAAAAAGAGAAAAGCCCAAGGACAGAAATGCCCGAGTTCGTTTTCTGCTCCACGGGTAAGTATTATTATTAGAGTACTGCGCGGGTCGGGTTTTACCCGACCCGAACCCGACAGATGATTTTTAAATCAACCCGAACGAAACCTGACCCGAACCCGACAAAAAAATTTTCATCAAATCGAAAACCGACCCGAACCCGCAACAGAGAATTTTTTGCGACCCGAAACCCGAAAAATAAATCAACATTACTTATTCATCTAAAAATCATGCAAAACAAAGTAAAATGATATAACATGATATAAAATAATGTAAATTTTCATTGTCACACAGTTGGTAAATTATAAAAAAAAAAAAAAATACGTGTGGCACTCGAGGACTGCCGCGGTAAAGCTATTGCATAGCATTTTTTATCAACTTATGCAATTATAATTATTTATTTAATTTATTTATGCAGTATTTTTTTTTTCTTTGATATTAATTCAAGTTACACTTTTTGAGCGTGGTGACCGATAAGAAAACAAATTTTTTTCTTATTGAATAAATGAGAATGTATCCGCAATGAGAATATATCATAAAAATATCCGCAATCGATTTGTAGGTATCGAAAACCTCGATGTACCAAATTTGAATGATCTAACTCTATTTTTTGAGAAAAGGTATTTTAATAGGTTTTTAAAGGCCTGCAAGTCGAATGGGATATTCAAGTTTTTTCTTTGATATAATTTCAAGTTACACTTTTTGAGCGTGGTGACCGATAAGAAAACAAATTTTAATAGAGAAAAGGTATTTAATAGGTTTTAAAGGCCTGCAAGTCGGATGGGGATATTCAAGTTTTTTCTTTGATATTAATTCAAGTTACACTTTTTGAGCGTGGTGACCGATAAGAAAACAAATTTTAATAGAGAAAAGGTATTTAATAGGTTTTAAAGGCCTCCAAGTAGAATGGGAATATTCAAGTTTTTTCTTTGATATTAATGAATAAGATAATAATAATGATAAGAAAACAAATTTTAATAGAGAAAAGGTATTTTAATAGGTTTTAAAGGCCTGCAAGTCGAATGGGGATATTCAAGTTTTTTCTTTGATATTAATTCAAGTTACACTTTTTGAGCGTGGTGACCGATAAGAAAACAAATTTTAATAGAGAAAAGGTATTTAATAGGTTTTAAAGGCCTGCAAGTCGAATGGGAATATTCAAGTTTTTTCCTTGATATTAATTCAAGTTACACTTTTTGAGCGGGGTGACCGGTAAGAAAACAAATTTTAATAGAGAAAAGGTATTTAATAGGTTTTAAAGACCTCCAAGTAGAATGGGAATATTCAAATTTTTTCTTTGATATTAATGAATAAGATAATAATAATGATAAGAAAACAAATTTTAATAGAGAAAAGGTATTTTAATAGGTTTTAAAGGCCTGCAAGTCGAATGGGGATATTCAAGTTTTTTCTTTGATATTAATTCAAGTTACACTTTTTGAGCGTGGTGACCGATAAGAAAACAAATTTTAATAGAGAAAAGGTATTTAATAGGTTTTAAAGACCTACAAGTCGAATGGGGATATTCAAGTTTTTTCTTTGATATTAATGAATAAGATAACAATAATGATAAGATAACAATAATGATAAGAAAACAAATTTTAATAGAGAAAAGGTAGTTAATAGGTTTTAAAGGCCTGCAAGTCGAATGGGGATATTCAAGTTTTTTCTTTGATATTAATTCAAGTTACACTTTTTGAGCGTGGTGACCGATAAGAAAACAAATTTTAATAGAGAAAAGGAATTTAATAGGTTTTAAAGGCCTGCAAGTCGAATGGGGATATTCAAGTTTTTTCTTTGATGTTAATTCAAGTTACATTTTTTGAGCGTGGTGACCGATAAGAAAACAAATTTTAATAGAGAAGAGGTATTTAATAGGTTTTAAAGGCCTGCAAGTCGAATGGTGATATTCAAGGATTTACTTTGATATTAATGAATAAGATAACAATAATGATAAGAAAACTAATTTTAATAGAGAAAAGGTATTTTAATAGGTTTTAAAGGCCTGCAAGTCGAATGGGGATATTCAAGTTTTTTCATTGATATTAATTCAAGTTACACTTTTTGAGCGTGGTGACCGAAAAGAAAACAAATTTTAATAGAGAAAAGGTATTTCAATAGGTTTTAAAGGCCTGCAAGTCGAATGGGGATATTCAAGTTTTTTCTTTGATATTAATTCAAGTTACACTTTTTTAGCGTGGTGACCGATAAGAAAACAAATTTTTGTGCATATAAAATAGCATATTTCCATTTCATTACGATTTTTGCACGGTGGTAAAATCCTTAAAATAAGTTTTAATGAAACGCCTGTCATATTACGGAATGCTTTGGAATGCATTCGGGTGACCCTGTGTACAAACCAGTGGTGGTATTTACTCCATTTTCAATAGGAAACATCTGATAGCAAACGTGAGTAACATATATCATTTTCAAGAAATTCAATGAATATTAACGAAAGTTATAGCGCAGATAGACACACAAACCGAAGTCATAAACACTTTTCCGTTTTGTTAAAAAAAAATGTAAAAAAAATTTTTTTTTTTTTTTGGGGGGGGGGGGGGGTTTAAGGAGATATTTTTAGCTTTTCCATGCTTTCGCATAAACACTCGATTTCATTATCGATTTCAAAATCTTCCATTTTTTCTGATATGGGTGTTTCCTCCCAATCCATTATTATTTCTTCCGCGGAATTATTAAACCGCATCCTTATGAATATGGAATTTGTAACTTGTATCTCATTTTCCGATGTTGAAATATTTAAATTCGATTCCCCAAGTTCGAAAAAGGGCAAATCAATGCATCCATTCCGATTAATATTAAGTGTTTGAAAGCCGTTAAGTTCCATCTTTATTATTATAAATATTTTGATGAAAAATAATTTTATATAATTTCACCCCAACGTAGAATCGAACCAGGGCCCTCAGCGTTAAAATCATTAGCCATACCGACAACGCCACGACGTTCATTATAAGCCAATTTTATTAGTATTATAAAGTTAAATTCCGTTCTTTGTAGAAAAGTTTTTGTTTAATTGAAAAGATGTGTGATGTGTGTGGTATATATGTTTCAAGTTTGCTTATTTTTGTTCAGAGAGAATTGCTTATTGTTATTTCAATTAGAAATTCTGGAAAAGATTTTCAAAAGAAATATATATTTTTTTTTTCTTCTAAATTTTTCAGATTTTTCTACCAATATTCTGCAGACTACTTGTTCGAAAATAACCTAAATGCTAAATTTCTGATAATACAGAGTGCATATGTGTTTCTTTCGTTTATTTGTTATTTTAGCTATTTAAATGTGAAGAAATGTTCTACATTTTACGTTCCTAGATGGCAGCACTACTCAGCAATGTCACCAGTTTTCTATTGGCAACCATACTTTGATTATTTTGATAAATTATTATATTCTGAAAATAGTAAACAATCTTGAATTTCTCTCAGTGCATTTTTTTTTTAATTATTTGATTAATTATGTAAATAATATAAAAAAAAAAAAACACTTTTTTTATGCAGTTGATTTTGGAAGTGGATGCTATTAAAATTAAAATTTGAAATATCGCAATATTATTTGGATATTTTTACTTAATCATTCACCAATGCAAGGAAATTAGAAAAAATGTTAGAAAATACGAACGAAATGTAGCAAATATTACAATGTGTTTATGGTTTATCTGTCTTTGAATTCGAAGATGAACTATCCAAATGTGCAGACGTTAGGAATTCATAAATGAAGCATTTTGTTTGTAAAATTGTCCACGTTATATATACATAACATAAATGTTAAAGTACTTTAAATTATCCTGTACTTCTTTGTCTAAATGTGTATGCTGACACAAACTGTAATTTATTTTGGGCAATAGATGACATCACCATTCCTTTTAAGTTATATATATATATATATATATATATATATATATATATATGTTTAATTCCATTTGTGTTTTTATTTGCAATAAATGAAGAAATTTTTATTTAGGATTCATTACTATAGTTATCAAAAAAAAAAAAAAAAAAATTATATATTTATTTCATTATTAGTTCCCGTCTAAACTCAGAATGTCATTAGTAAATGAACATAAAATGCCCACATTACATCATGTCCTAAATTTTTATTCTTCAGTATTAGAGCAAAATGTTTATTATTAAGAGAGATATGACATTTTTGCCTCTTATTGTCAATATTTTGCAATCCTCAAGTTTTGTTGAACCCTTTGTACCTTTAGAACCTCTCCTGAAAGGCATTTAACTTTAGAGGAGGAGTAATTAGTATTTCTCCTCTATTCATCTAACTCAGGCAAATGACAAAAGATTTGTCGATTGGCTTTACTGTGAAACACCAAGCAATCCTGCCCCCCCCCCCCCCCCCTCTCTGAATTTTCTTTATCTGAAGGAAGAAATTAAATATATTTTTCATATACAACTTCATCTATAAAAGTCTAAGACTCAACTCACATGTGCTTTTTCATAATAGTTTACCTTGCATAAGACTTCACTTCCATATGTGGTTGTTTGTTGATTGATTCAAGTATTCCTCCCTGGCATTTAATCTTTGGAATGATTAATTATATACACATAACCGTCATCATACTGAAAAATAAACTTTATAGTTATAAGAATTGCAAATTTCTGTTTCTTTTAAAGATTCTGTGACTGAAAAATTCTGACGTGAATGCTTTTCCTTAGTCATAATTACAAAAAAATCATTATTCTAATAACAGACAAAAAATCTGTAAATTTCTATTCATTTGAAAGTTCTGTTATAACAGGCTTTGGTTTATTACATCAATTTGCAATGAATGTCCTCTAATAGTTTAGGTGCATAAAAAAATATGAACACCTTAAAATCTGATAACAAATTTCCACTTAAGGGATATTTTGTTAGAGACAATTTATGATGCTAAAGTTTTTCTTGAAATATAACTTTTAAAATCATGTTTCTAACACAAAACAAACCCGAGAATGAAAAAAAAAAAAAAAAAACTTTAAATTTTATTTATTCACAGAATTTTGCCATAGGCAGTTTCTGACGCTAATTCTTTTCTTCTATCACTGTTAAAGAGATCATGTTTCTAATACAGGATAAACGAAAAATAAATAAATACTGTGAATTTCTAATTATTTACGAGATTACATTATAGGTAGTTTCATGTTTATTTCTTCTTGTAGTTCAATCTCTAATCAAGGCCGTAGGCAAGGGGGGGGGGCCCGACGGGCCCAAGCCCCCCCCAAAATAAATGATGAAAGACTGATTTCATGTAGTATGTCAGGCAAACATTGGCTTTTTGAAGAAAAAAAGTGTTTAAAAATAATTTAATAAATCCTATAAATTTAATTAAATTTCCCATTACGTTCTTTCTTCTCTATATTTAAGCTCTAGAGTACCGTAAAACCCATTCAACCTTAACCTTGCTGTATTTATTTGCTTAATTTCATCCACCTTCTTGTCAAAGCTATAATGGACTGTCCTACGTCATGAATTCAATCTTTTTACTTTCTTCTGTATTCAATAGAAGAAAGTATTGGATTCGAAAAAAAATTTTGATTTCCGGTTTTCGATGGATTTACATGTTTTGAGAGGTCGATTTGACCATTTTTAGAAATGTCTGTCTGTGTGTGACAAATATTTTGTTCCAATTATATCTCAGGAACTACTGCACTGCACATAATTACATATACATTTATATGCAGCTGCACCATGACATAAATTAGTGCCTAACACTTTTTGGTGAAAATCGTCCAACAGTTGGCGTTGCCGTCTGAATTTTTTAACTTGGCGGTATAGTACAAAATTTCTTATAAGTGTACGAAATAAGAATTATTTATCATAGAAATAATCAAGTAGGCAAAAAATTTTGGACACATAGGAGCAACGCTTCTCCCTGGGGCTGAAGTCCCCCTCCCATGATATGGGTATCTTTTCGATATGAGTATCTTTTAAAAGAACTCGTCAGTATTTTTAAGACTAACAGTTGAACTATTAATGTATGATAATTTGAATCTCAGTTTTCCTTTCTTTTTTTTTTTTCCTCATTTTTAACAAAACGAAAAAAGGCAAAAAGCATTTTTAAAGATATTTTTAGTGAACATAAAATTGACTTTCTTTGGACATTAAGTGTTACATTTCTATTAGAAACAAATCATCTGCATTCATCATGGAAATTAATTTTAATATATAAAAGTTTTAATAAAATGATTGGTATTGAGTTAATTTGTATAGGAAAATATAAACGAAAGATTTGTGTGCAACGCCTGATTAAAGCAGGGGCATGTAAGACATGTGACCTGAATAGCAGGGGCCATATAACTCGCCCTGAAAATGCCATTTAGCCTTTTATGCTCAAAAAATGGTATCCTATAGTGCAAATTCTGACATATTACTCCCATAAACAGGTATATATGTACCTGTGTTTATTGGTGCACAGTGCGAGGAGAAGGCGGGCTCACGAAACTATGTGTGCCTCGGGTCTCGCATGAAGTTAATCAGGGTCTTTTTATGTAGGGTCTGATTAACTTCGTGTGAGGCCCAGGGTAAACACACTTTTGTGGGCTCCACCCCCACCATTCGAACTGTGCAGGAATCAGCAAAAGTACATATATATACCTGTGTATGAAACTAAAATAACAAAATTTTGCATTTTATGATACTACTTTTTAGAGGCAAAAGGGCATTTTCAGGGCCAGTTTTAGGGCTCTTTGCTACTCAGGGCCCGGTGCACATGTGCCCCTGTATTAATCAGGCCCTTGTTTGTGTGTGCGTATTATTATATCATATTCGATGACCTTGTATTAGAAATGTAATGGGCCCCTCCCGAAAAAAAATCCTGGCTACGGCCTTGTCTCTAATCATTGTCTAATAATAATGGAAGTGTACATAAAATAGAAACGCTCTAAAACCTGAACTAAAATTTCCATTTAAGGGGAATTTAGCTACAGACAGGCTCTGCTACTAGAGGTTTACCAGTATCTTAATTAGAAAGACAGTGATTCTAATACAAGATAAGATAAATTAGAAATATTAAAAATGTGTAAATTATAATTTGTTTAAGGGGACAGTGGACATTTAAAATCGATCTTTGAAATTACTGGCTTATTGAAGTTTGTATACATGTGCATTCAAGTCTCTCAAAAATAAATATATTAAATTTCTGAAAAACATTCAAAATTAAAAGAATACAAAATTTTTAATGTTTCATGTGATTGAGTGTTTAAATTTTACCCTTGATTTTATATTATTATAGTTTATCAAAACATGTTTGTGCATTAATTTGTGGACTGATTGTTAATTTATTTAAAAATATTTTTGTGTTAGAAATTTGCATAAATTTAAACATTGAAACATAAAAATATTTTTTTAAATAAATTTATCAACCAGTCCACAAATGTGTTTAGAATGTGAAGATAATCTATAATAATGTAAAATCAAGGAAAATACTTGAAAACTCAGTCGCAAGAAACATTTTAACGTTCACTACTTAATTAATTTTTAAAATGGCTTTTAGACACATAGCTGATCATAAATATTTAAAAAATGAAAAATTAGCATTGTTTCTTTTTGAGAAATATTTGGTTTGAAACATCTATAAGTTAATCTTATTAAATTAAAATAATATTTAATTTAATAAATAAAACACTTTGTAAATAAATATTATTGACTACAAAAACTCGTAAAAGTTGTTTCCGGTGAAAATAATAGTCCTGCTTTTAATTAAATGAAAAAAACTAGACATGAGTGCATCATCAAACCAGCAATTCGCACTCGAACACACTAAGAAACTTCAAGTGACTTATGCATTTAGCTTTCTTTGAAGAATTATTTGTTAAAGTTTGGAATAGTGTCGCTATCAGAAAAGGAACAAAAGTTTAAAACCTGATTAAAACAACGGAAAAACGTTAAAAAAACTGCTGCATAAAAATTGTTAAATTATGTCAAATGTTTGATTTCACTGCGAAACCAATGAATGTTAAAAGGTTAGAAAAAAAAATAATAATAATTAATAGTTTTCAAAAAATTTTAATATATTTAACACTGATAGATTTCAATGCACATGTATGCAATTTTTCCTAATTCTAAGAAATTCAAATTAAAAGATTAATTTTTAATTTCTACCATTCTCTTAAGAGCTTTCATTACAAATAGGTTCTGTTACTAAAACTTTTTTCTTTTTTTTCTTCATTCTTTTTATTATTATTATTATTAAAAACATCATAATTTTCATACACAACAAATGCGAGATTTATAAAACATAAACTTTAAAATTTTTAAAAAGGATTATGTTATACTCAGACTTGGCTGCTAAAGTTTTTCTTAAAACGTAAATAATTATAAAAAGTAATAATAAACAAATCATATTTTTTATATTCTAATACAAAATAAAAGCAAGTGAGAAAACATGTAAATTTTTATTTGTTTTAAGGATTCCGTCACAGGCTAGTTCTCACACTTGGGTTTTCTTTTTTCATCACAGTTTAAACGAGAACGCAACATTATGCAGTACGCATTAATTATTAACACTTTCCAACTGTACGTACTTATTGTATCATATAACTTTCAGTGTTCTTTGCCTATGTTATCACACAATGGACAGACAGAAGGATTTAAAGGCATACAGATAGACAAATTGAATTCATAATCATTCTTAAACATTGTTGGAATGTGTTGAAAATGCTTAACGTAAAAGAAAATGCAGCCATTTAATTCTAACTGCAGCACTTAATGTATCAGAATATTTTAGTGTAGCCTTGCAATCTGAAGGTTAACCATACTATATTCTATAGAAAACATTATTTTATCACATTAACAATAAATTTCACTTTCTTTACAATTTTTGTAGTAGGATGTTCTTTAAATGTGACTTTTAAAAATGTCTGTCCTAAAATGGAATGCACTGGCCTTCTTCTTTTTTTTTGGGGGGGAGGGGGGGGGGGCTTGCATGCAAAGCAGTTGTACAGGTCCTATTAATGCCATTTTAAATAAGATACCTTAAATAGTGAACTTGAATAACATATATCAATTTTAAGAAATTCTGAAAATATTTACAGACACTGGAGATAGACAGTTGGACGCACTAATTCAAATCATATTCACTTATAAACATTGTTAGTAATTGCAAAAAACACTTATTGTAATAGAAAATGGAATTCCATCAAATATTTTTAAGAGCTGTTAATGTAACTGAATATTTTTGTGTAGCCCTGTAAATCTAATGCTATAATCTATATGTAAATCATATCTTCTGTATCTAAATAACGTATATCAATATAAAGAAATTCCATGAATATTTACAGGAGTTTGAGCGCGGACAGACCAGGGGCATAGCAATTCAACATTCATGGGAGTGGCTAAAAAAATTTCATTTTAGAAATGACTCAAAATTGTTTTTAAGAAAATCAATCAATTAATAAATTTTAATTAATATTCACTAATTAAGAGTATTAATTACAAAATATCACTCATTATGAAGATTTATAAGATTTTGATTTTAAGTGGATGATTCTTTCATTTGGTATTAAAAAATATTTTGTAATAACCAGTAGGGGGGTTTCAGCCCCCTGAGACCCTCCCTTTCGTACACCGCTGCAATCATCAATTTCAAATTATAAATTGCGACAAAAGCTTTACTTTAAGAAACAGTGCCACATATTTTCCTAGTGGGGAATTTTGGAAACTTTTTTTTTCTTCTTCTTGCAGAATCCATCCTCCGTCCCTCATCTTGTTTCATCTTCCTACAAAGTTTGGCACCATTCTTACAATTAGATCGCACTACAGAACACTTTGAGCTGTAATATATTAAGGCTACCCTGTAGTATTCAGGGGGGGGGGGGGGGGGAGGATCAAAACATCATCTCACATCTGACACAAATTCTCTTAGATTAGCCCTGGTTAAACCATAAGATAGCATATTTTCTTATAAAGGAAGGACATACAGTACCCGCCGCTTTTTAAAATCACATTCGTTCTGAGACAAAGTGATTTTATAAAGCGGCTGATTTTTATATGCGGCGAATGTTCCTGCACTCAAGAAAGAGGTATTACTTCCCTGAATTTGGAAAGAAATTTCAAAAAGTACCAAATAATGGAATTAATAAACCATATTAATTAACGATTGACAGATAATTATTTATTTATTACTTCAAAATAAGTAAATTAAACAGATTCTATGTTTCGATATGCTTTCCTTTGAGGAAAATTATAGTTACTTAGCAGAAAGTTCACGCTTTTCTTTTAAATTAAAATTTTTTCCATTTAAAACTCTTGCTTCTTAGTTATTTAAAAACTAGAAATTCTCTTTTAATATTAAAAATTAAAAAATATACATAGCACATGCGAACCAAATCAAATTTGTATCTTATTACCGTGCTTTGAAGAATACATTCCTTGAAATTATTACTAAAACAAGTGATAGGGCTTGTATAATTTGTAATTATGCTTTAAATGTAAAACTTTTCAACAAAGAGAGATAGCAGATTACTGAATTTTCTTTTCTTTTTTATTACAAAAATAAAAAGTCAGAGTGCAAATAAAAATTTACTTAGCGTTCATAAATGGCAATTTTGCTGCTGAAGAGAGATTTTTGAGTTTATTAACTGGCGATGTTGATTTTATTAAGCAGCGGTTTTAAAATTGGTTCATACTGATCTGATTCCGGTCCTGGCAATTTGATCAGATTAAGCGGCTGATTTTATTAACCAGTGAATTTATTAAGCGGCGGTTACTGTATTAACATTTTAAAGAACATTTAATTACCTTACAAAAATATCCTTTATTTTTGTGCATATATATTTCGAATGCAGCCGCAGACATCATCAGTGCACTTGTGGTGATCTATGGTTTCATCGGCTTTGTACTTTTCGATTATGGCTTATATATGTCGATGATATTTTTACTATAATTCCCAATAATATGAACCCCGAACAAATCATAAATGAACTTAACAGTTTAGATAATAATCTCAAATTTACCCTAGAAATTGAAGTTAATAATAGTTTAAATTTTTTAGATGTGAAAATAATTAAAAATAAAGATAACACTTTTGACACTACTGTTTTTAGAAAACCAACAAATAAAAATGAAATTATCAATTGTAAATGTACAGCACCACTTGCATATAAATTGACTGCCCTCACATCATATGTAAACCATGTTATTCTCATATGTTCCAATTAGTGCTGACTCTAAGCTAATTTGGCAGGGTGCTCCACTTTGCAGCCCTTTTAAACACATTTTAGCACCCTGCAGCCCTTTTTTAACCCACTTTAGCACACAGAGGCCCTTTAAAAACATTTTGGTACCAAGCTGCCTTTTCTAACATTTTAAATGTTCAGAGGTCTTGAGATACTTTTCTTCCTGACTTTTCAACCTTCTAGCAATAGTTCTACAGCATTCATGATAGAACAAATTCATACAGCCTGAAAATTAGCAATTTACTTTTGTCACATACAAAAATCACAACATACAAGACCACAAATTAAACAAATAAGGCCTTTTTCGAAAATAGATTGCCCTTTTTATTGAATTCCCCCCAGCTGCCCTTTTGTTCTAGAGTCAGCACTAAATAAAACCCTCCTTAATAAAGATATTAAATTTATTAAAGAAATTGGTCAAAAAGCAGGTTATAGTAAATTTCTCATCCAAAAACTCTATAAAAAAAACATTTAAAAAATCTTAATAGCATAAATGATGCACAGAAACACAAATTTCACTCCCACTATACTATACTTTTTTGTAATGGAGTAATAAAATTAAATATGAAGGAACAAAATATGGTATAAATGTTACCGCTAAAGTGCAGAAATCAGTTAATCTGCAGATTAGCTAGGTAATCTGCACATTAACTAGGGTGATCCGTTAAAGTGAGGAAAATTGTTTCATTTCTGAAATTACCTAGGTAATCTGTGAATTACCTAGATAATCTACACATTACCTACTAGGCACTCGTTAAAGTGAAAATAAGATCTCTGGTGTTGTAATATTAGAGCACGCTGTGTTGTATTTGTTTTGTTTTTTTTCATTCGAAAGTTTTCTTTCTTTCTTTACTAATTTTAATCTACATATGTTTTAATTTTTATGTCTTTTAAAGTTATACGTGTTTAATTTTTTTTATTTATTTAATCTTTTTTATTCTGTCAATATAAATTTAAAGATGTTATGCATTTTTAATATGAAATATAAAAGCTTTAAATAAATTCTATTTTATAAATGAATGTTAGAATTGTAATACAGTAACGATTTCTTTTCAAATAAAAATATTTAACCATTTAAATTTAAAAAAGAAATGTTTTATTAACAACTTATATTGTTATTAAGATTATTTTTTTTAATTATGCACCAATTTTTAATTCATTATAGAAATATTAAATTAGACAAATCAGAAGCATTATTTAAGAAGTACTTCAAATAATTGAAACTGCTTTAATATTTTTTAGAATGCATAAAAATTAAAATGACAGTTTTCCAATGTTTTATTAAACTATATTTTGCAGCATACATATGTATATCTGTACAAGTTTAGCAAATATATTAATTTTATAATAACAATAAACTTTATTAACACATTTTATGTGATAAACTACAACGAAATTATCTGGAAAAGCGAACAAAATTAAAAAATAAATAAAAATATAATCATGATATATAAAATGTATAAAGGAAACTTGAAAGAAACAATATATATATATATATATATTGTAATGAGAAATGCTAAAAATTTACAAAAGTTTCATATTAAGTATTTATTAAATAATGCCATATTTTTCAGAGTTAAAAATTAATACTATTTTTTTTTGTAACTAATAGTAATTTAAATCAATTTTAAAATAAATTAGTTTTAAAAAGTTGTGGTTTAATAGTTTTATTTTGGGAGGAAATAAATACTGTGTTGTACATTTAATATTCATAATTCAAAATGGAATTTCACGAGAGAGAGCTTTTAATTAAGATTAGATTTCATTAATAAAATGTAGACCCTTATCAAATTTATATTGATAGAATTAAAAAAGAGGAGAAATAAAATCAAAATTAAAACAATTATAACTTACTTGTTACTTTAAATTTTGTGTTTGTCATAATAAGAAACCTAATCATGCATTCCATGTTTTGCGTTGTTTATCATGGCAGAGCAGAAGGGGTAAAAGTTTTAGTTTATGTTTGAAGGTCATTCGCCTATCTGTATCACATGACTGTTTGGCGTCATTGTGAATGTAAAAAAACTAAGGCTTGAAAGAAACATTCAAACTTTAATGACACAGAAGCCGCTAATGAGCAGATTACCTAGTTAAAATGCAGAAAACTCTTGATTCTGCACTTTAATGGGTCATTTTAGTTAATCTGTAGATTAGTTAGGTAATCTGCACATTAACGGATTTCAAGCTTTAACGGTAACATAAACATCATAGAAATGCTAACAGCCAGCTCTGCTGATAACGATAGAGATTATAGTATAATCTTGTCCGAATGGCAACACATAGCAGGTGAACTAAAGGGAGAGGGGGGGGGGGGGGAATACAAAGCCGATGAAAACACAGATCACTACAAGTGCACTGATGATGGCTGTGACTGCAGCTGAAATATATAGGCAGAAAAATAAAGGATATTTTTGTAAGGTAATTAAACATTCTTTAAAACATAAGATAGCATTTATTTTCCCCCCAAAATGATAATGAATGAAAGAAAGCCTTTCAAAAGGTGAATAACCTAAAAAATACCAAGAAAAAATTTAAAACCACAATTTTAAACAGAAAATGGTAACAGTAATTAATTACTAACATACAGAGCTGCCAACCTAATCCAGCAAATTGTTAGTACTGCCCCTTTTTCAACACCAATTAATTTTTTTAGAATATTTGTTTTCTTCATCCATCGTGAATATATTTGAAGAGAATTACTCTAAAAATTAAGTGGTGTAGGAAAAGGGGCGGTATTAACAATTTGCCGAATTTGGTTGGCAGCTCTGAATATACATTTATCTGTTTTGCTTAACAATATTTAAATTTAAAAATGTAAACTATAAAATACTTAGAATCAGTTCTGCCAATCAGTATTCTACTGCATACATATGAAGAGCTTATTAAATTCTGTAGTTACATATAATTTACTTTTCTACCATATTTTATTAAAATTATTAGGAAGTTAGCTTTTATTCAAGTCTTTGTTCTTATGCATTATTCCTTATAATATAATTAACATTTTAATATAATTAACCTAGGAGAACCCATTGTGTGAGATTTTCTCCTCTCATCATCGCACCTTTTTTCTTTTTATGTTTTGTTTTAACTTACTCTCTAAAACTCATTTAAACTATTTTAGGATTTTATTTGAATTATTTTATATTGCTTTTGTAGATAAAAGATTAAGAAAAAAAATAAAAATACTGCTATTAAATAAGATTAAGGTAAAAGAAAGGCAATTGGACACTGTGAGAAAAATTCTCACAAGCGAGTTCTGATGTGACAAGAGGTCTAGTGGATTTAAAAAAAATTAAAAAGTAGCTACTAAGCTAAGAGAGTCTAA
Source organism: Salticus scenicus (assembly GCA_963930645.1). Classification (NCBI taxonomy): domain Eukaryota; kingdom Metazoa; phylum Arthropoda; class Arachnida; order Araneae; family Salticidae; genus Salticus; species Salticus scenicus. The sequence goes on along the minus strand of OZ005661.1, from coordinate 64,076,532 downwards.
TGGCCACTGACTATTATCAAGTTGCGACTAGGTTATAAATTAAAGAAAAACATAAAATAACATTAATATATATATATTAAAGAAATATATAAACTTGCAAACATCTGTTTCTGAACTTCTAAAGTACTTTCATCAGTACTAATGAATAAATTTTTAAAATAAAAGTTATAAAAACAGGTAAAAGAATCGGGAGAAAAGAAATTAAAACCATGCAGTATCTCCTCTTATCTTTAATTAAGTTATAAGGTGACAAATTGGTGACAAATTGAAATATTTAATTTTCAGGTCTAACACAAGCAAAATATTACGTTTCTGATGGGGGAAAAAAAAAAAAAAAAAACAGAAAATTTCATTTTTTACCACTGTCTTATCAAAAATCCAAATATGCTTTTATTTGATGACAATGCGTCTTTTAAGTGCTTCTTACATGGATTGTCATTATGTTTCTCTAAATAAATAGTTATTTCTTTTAATAAATAAAACTTTTAAATCAATCACATTTAAGTTAAAAAAATAAAAATTAATGAAATAATAAATTGGTAAGCTCTAATATTATATACTTTATTTACACAGTTTTGCACAATTATGTATTTTAACTATATGGTAATGTACAGAGAATTTGTAAATGTAAATTCTTGGTATACGATAAGAATATACTTGGTACACAAAAGATAAAAATAGAGCATTTTATTTATTATAATTATTATTATATATACATATAATTTTATTACTCTTTAAAAAAAAAAAAAAAAAAAATCAATTAACAATTTTAGGAAAAGAAAAAACTTGGGAAATATAATCTTCTTAGACTTGAATAGTGAGTAACTTTGCACCTTCCTCTGTGACTTTATACAACATTTTTTGACAATCCACAGTATAATTATTTGGATTTCTTGCAGTGAAAGTAATCTGAAAATAAATAAAAATACATCTTATTACATACATATAGAAAATGTGAACACATTCTCAATTAGAGAAGTAAAATTTCCAGAAATTGTGAAACGGTGGAAAAAATTAGTTTTTTTTCTAGAAAAATTGAATTTTTACAGATAAAAAATAGGGTTTCTTAATAGTTATAATATCTTAAAAAACATAACGTGATAAACATTTAAAAATACAAGCAATTGATATTTTTTCTAAACAGAAATATACAAAAAACTTTTACTGTTAAAAAATGAGCCTTTTTTCTCATAACTGCCAGTACTTTTCCTTGTACAAAATATCAAAAACTAGTCAAATCATCATCCAACCATTAACCTTTCTACCCTGTATGGGTCGATTCGACCCATTTTTAAAATTGATCTTTCGATATCTTCTACACTCTACAGATTTTAATTTTGATTGTTCAAACATTATGTATGCCTTAAAAATATGCATTCGTTTAATATATGATGTTTTCAGAGTCATTGGTTTGTTTTAAACCACCCTAAAAAAATATGTCACATATTACCTGTCTGGGTTGATTTGACCCACATTATTAACATGCATAGAAATGCTTAAAACACCAATTTTTTCTTTTGAGTAGACTTCATTTTCAGGAATAGTCAATAGATGGCGATAGTTGTCGGAAACTTAGATGTAAAATGAGCTCCATAGAAATTCTTTCTTAAGACCTAAATTCAATCTATACAAAGTGGGTCGATTCGACCCATACAGGTAAAACGTGCATAGAAACGTGTATTAACATGCATAGAAATGCTTAAAACACCAATTTTTTCTTTTGAGTAGACCTCATTTTCAGGAATAGTCAATAGATGGTGATAGTTGTCGAAAACGTTTATGTAAAATGAGCTCTATAGAAATTCTCTCTTAAGACCTAAATTCAAACTATACAAAGTGGGTCGATTCGACCCATACAGGTAAAACGTAAAATTTTTTCAACAGGGTAGGAAGGTAAATTTTGCATAGGATGTGCATTCATGTGGAATGTTCATCTCCCAGCAGCATTGATTCAATGAATTTAGATGAGAATCAAACCAACAAAAAAAAAAATATATATATATATATCGACCTGAACCCAATTTCTTTATACCCAAAAACTAAATGAAATTTAATAATTCATCTGAAAATCATACGAAACTTTTTAAATTTTCATTGTCACAGAGTTAGTAAATCATTTTCAAAAAATTTAAAATGGATTTACTGATATACTAAGTTAAAAACCTGAAATATATATATATATATACAATCAAACCTCGTTAAAGTGAATCTCAAAGGGAAGAAAAAAATTGTTTGTGTTATCAGTAGTTCATGCAATCAGTAACAAATTTTCATATAACTAAATTAATCTTCATTTTGAAGGGGATTGTGGAAACAGTTCATGTTAAAAGTAATTTACGTTAAAGCATGTTCACATTAATAGGGTTTGAATGTTTATATATATGTGGGAGCGGTTGTGGGCATTCAATTAATTAATTACTTTAATACCTATTATCTTATATATTTAAATTTAATAAGGAAAAACTATAACACAGTATTATTTACAGGATGATAGTTAGGTATTAGCGTCAAACGGCCAAGTTATATTCATAACTTATATCAAGAATGTTCACATGAACTAAATAGTCACTTGTAACAGTAAAATAGTTACCATAGTTACTTAATCCTTATTTAGCGTCAGTTCTATAAAGCTATCAATCAACACAACTTATAGAAGCTTTGGATATTTCATCTATTTGAAAGTATTCATCTAATACTTCCAAGAACATCTTTACTCACAGCAGTTCACCGCACGTCAAAGAATGGACAGCAGTGCCGAGTTCTGGAATCGTCAAAAGCCGAACTACTTCTACGTTGCTTCACGTCTCTGCTTCTAGACCCCATCTTGCGAATGTGTGCGCAAGAGAGGTGACGCCTTTCTGATATCATGACTACGTCTTGGTTGCATCACTCTGTCGAGGTTGCTCGTCTCATTGCTGCGAGAAAATGGGATCCACATAGAGAAAGTATTCAATTGAACTAGCATAGTACTTTCACCATATATATACATATATATATACATTTATTATTTTTCTTTGTTTATTGTCTTTCTGCGATATGTATGTAATAATTTGTGTACATGTATTAGGGTGGTTCGAAAAAAACTTTTTTTTAAATTTCAAATCGCTATAGTGCGGAAAAGTTGCCATTGGTATAGACATGAAAAAAGCACTAATTATTATTTTTTTATTAATTTGTCTTCCGGTCGCGCAATGCCATTGAAGTTAGCAAAAAATTGTGAAAAATCTTAATTTTTCATAATTTTTTTAAGCACGCCAGATGGTTTAAATTGCGTTCCTATTCTATGAATTAACTACTAAAAGTATGTAAAATCAATATATATGTACTTGTTATACATTTGTTTCATATCTTCCGGTCGCGCAACATAGTACACAATGAGTAAAATTAGTAGTTTTTTCAAAATTTCAAAGTTTGACTGTTTAGTACATTTTAATCATACGACTTCTAGAAATGCTATAGTTTAATTCTATTACAATAATATATTTAACATCCAAGCATTGTAGATAAACATGGCTATAAGATAGACGTGGCTTACGTGACGAATGCCAGCGATGCGCGCGCAGCGCAGCCAGTCACAGCCAATATCGTTTCCCACTATTTCCTTTTGTCTGCTTATGCCGCTAGCTCGAATCAGTACTAGATTGTGTTGTACTTAAGTCCTTATTTTTCTGTCTACTTTTGCGTTCAATGTTTGTACTTGAATACGACAGTTATTGATACAATGGATGTGCCAAAGAAAGTTGGTATAGGTACAAAACCTAGAAAAGATTTTAAGTTCCCTATTTTTGGTCACCCACGAGACTTGTTACACAACAAGCTTCCTACACATGAAGATGTCCTTCGCTGCTGCTTTCAACAGAGATTCAACCTAGCTGTGACAATAAACAACAAGAGTGTATCTTTTTTAAGAGAACCCTCAACAGTGGCAAAGAAAATTATCGGTTTATATGACAAAGCCTCGATCCCAACTGTTACGGAGTACAGAGTCATCCAGCTAATTAGTTCTTACTACGAACCATACAGTAATCTCAGAAAGTCGTTTCATCGTGACAAAGATAAACCAGCATTCAAACTTAAACTTGACAATTTGAAGAAGAAAGAATGCTCTCTTTTTGATATCGCGGCGTGTAAATGTGTAATTGTTGCTAATGACTGTTCATGTAAGAAATCTTCAGATATATGTGTATGTCCTCTAAGTGTGAACTGCATTTGTGAAAGAGAAAAAAAATATTCCACCTTTTGAATTAAGGTTTATGTACTTGCACATTTACACGCTGCGACATCAAAAAGAGAGCATCCTTTCTCCTTGAAATTGTCAAGTTTAAGTTTTAATGCTGGTTTATCTTTGTCACGATGAAACGACTTTTTGAGTTTACTGTAAGATTCGTAGTAAGAACTAATTAGCTAGATGACTCTGTACTCCGTAACACTTGGGATCTAGGCTTTGTCATACAAACAGTTTCTTTGCTACTGTTGAGGCTACTCTTGAAAAAGATACACTCTTGTTGCTTATTGTCCCAGCTAGGTTGAATCTCTGTTGAAAGCAGCAGCGAAGGACATTTTCATGAGTAGGAAGCTTGTTGTGCAACAAGTCTCGTGAGCGACCAAAAATAGGGCACTCAAAATCTTTTCTATTTATTGTATCTATACCAACTTTCATAGGTACATCCATTGTATCAATAACTGTCGTATTCAATTACAAACACTGAACACAAAAGTAGAATACGGACTTAAGCACAACACAATCTAGTACTGACTAGAACTAGCGGCATGAGCAGACTGAAGAAAATAGCGGGAAACGATAATGGCTGCGACTGGCAGCGCTGCGCGCGCATCGCTGGCATTTGTCACGTACGCCACGTCTATCTTATAGCCATGTTTATCTACAAACAATGCTTGGATGTTAAATATATTATTGTAATAGAATTAAACTATAGCGTTTCTAGAAGTCGTATGATTAAAATGTACTAAACAGTCAAACTTTGAAATTTTGAAAAAACTACTAATTTTACTCATTTTGTACTATGTTTCGCGACCGGAAGATATGAAACAAATGTATAACAAGTGCATATATATTGATTTTACATACTTTTAGTAGTTAATTCATGGGATAGGAACGCAATTAAAACCATCTGGCGTGCTTAAAAAAATTATGAAAAATTAAGGTTTTTCGCAATTTTTTGCTAACTTCGATGGCATTGCGCGACCGGAAGACAAATTAATAAAAAAATAATATTTAGTGCTTTTTTCATGTCTATACCAATGGCAACTTTTCCGCACTATAGCGATTTGAAATTTAAAAAAAAGTGTTTTTCGAACCACCCTAACATGTATATTTAATCATGGGAATATGTAGTATGTTTATAAATATATCAAATAAATTTCTGCATATTATGATAAAGTTTTTTGAAAGATGTTTTCAAGCCGACCCAACTGATTGAAAACTAAACCTGACCTGCAGGAAAAAAAACTCACTTAACCTAATCCGAACCTGACCCACAAGAAAAATAAATCAGTCAACCAGAACCAAACCTCACACGCAAGAGAAAAAATTTAGTCAACTAAAACAATTTCGACAATAAAATGGTTTTACACAATAATTTTTTCAAAAAAAAAAAAACATAAAAACATTGTTTTTTACAAAAAAGGCCCCAAAAATAAAAACCTTGTTTGACCAATACACAGTATACTCCCTCTTTTTATCTTTATTTCAACACTTTTTAGGGTATGCAAAAAAACACAGAACAACTTGCAGGTTGATCCACAACTCTATTTGGCAATTATTTTTCGGTGATTATGGCAAAATGTGATTTTCGGAAATGGTTGCCATAGATTCCAAATGTAAACAAATGTTACAAAGAATCCAAAATGACATTGTTATCGTTCAAAACAGCACCAAAAGAAAATCACCAAATAGGGTTATGGACCAACCTGCAAATTGTACCAAAATACAAGAATTCAATAATAAATTTGGTATAAATTTAATAAGGATCTAATAATAAGCTTACTACAACATCTATTGCAATATTCAAAGCTGCGATGATGGATTATACGGCATCTGCGCCAGTAAAATAAATTATTCAAATAATTAGTAAAACAAAGCCTGTTTCTGAATACAGTTGTCATATGAAATGCAATTTAAGATGTTTATTATTATTATTTGATAACTACGTTTTTTTTTCAAATATGTGTATATCAGGGCTGTAGAATATAGACACACGCATGCACACCATGCGTGGAAAATTTTCCTATCTTGCAGAAAGTTTGCACGGAAAATTTTCCTATCTTGTGGAAAATTAGGTTTTTTTTTTTTTTTTTTAAGAGGGTAAAACATTTTTAGGGGTGAGGAAAGAGAGATAACCTGTCTGTAAATTTAGTAAACTCCCGATTATTTGCAGAATTGAGTCGCGCAGCAACCCATAGATAATCGGAGCCTGCGGATAACTCGCAAAATTTATTTTTTATTTTCTTGCTTTTTATAAAGTCCTCATTGACCGCTGTATGCTGTTTAGGAAGTTTACTATTTCTAATCTCCAAACACTGCAGCGACCATTTCGGCATAAAAGATATAATGCACACAACTTTTGGAGATGTTTACAATTCTGATGCAGCGCAGCACCGAAAGGCACTTTCCAGCTTTTCCTAGCTTGCAGAAAACTTTTAACTTTTAGGTCATGTGCGCAGAAAGTGTTTTATTTTATGCAGATCAGGGTTTGAAATTAACAGTGGTCCATTAGTACCAGGGCTTGAAAAATCCAAAAATATTTACATGCCTGAATTAAATTTTTACATGCTCAAGTATCTTATTCAAATACATATCAATAAAAAAATATTTACATACCTAGTGAAAAGAATTTTACAACATTATACCTATAGTGGCATTGTTTATTTCATTTTAATTTGAGATTTGAGTCAATGTTAAAATCAAGAAACTATATTTTAACACACTTTATTTTTGGAAAAGTTTTTTTGATTAAATATTTGCATACCCAGCAGGGCATGCTAGAGGAAAAAATTATACGCCCCGGGCATGTCGGGCAATATAATTTTCGAGCCCTGGTTAGTACGGGGCCATAAAAATATTCAGCGAACTAGAAAAATATATGGTCCACCGGACTAGTAAAGCTTTTTAAATTTCTTTTTTGCTTTTCTCTGAAATTGCTTGCAAATCTGTCACAGAATAGTATGTTACAGCAATAGTATGCCAACTTTATTTTAATCATTAATATTAATTCTCTGTAATTTTTCACTTAATTTTACTTTTAAAACTTTGTTTTTACTTTTAATATATGGTGGTAAATATGTTACACTTAACTCATTTATTAAAGCATAAATTTTTCCTTTATATAAGACTTCATTTGTATTTTTTTAATTAATTCACAAAAAAATTAATTATATTTGCCTCTTAAATTTATTTTGTTTTACAACTTTTTAAATATTTTTAAAAATTAAATGGAATGGGTGAATGGACCAGTGAAATCTTGTGCATGTATTTACAACAAAAGTTAAAACCCGTTTAATGAAATTAAGTAATATACAAACCTTTCCATGAACATCTTTACTATAACCTGTCTTGAGTCCTTCAACTTGAATTTTCAAATCGGCTATGTGAAATAAGTAGTTGACTAACTTTTTATTTAATAGATCCTCTTTTTCATAGGTAGCACCTATTAACAGAGTGTTTCGTGAATCTTTGTCTTTATAGCACAGTGAACAGCAGTATTGTACAAATGAAACTATATTGTTTACACTCACGCCCAAATTCAGTAATGAGTTTATATCATCTATAAATAAGACAAATTGCTTAGATTCACCCAGTAATTTTTCGATAATATTATTAATAACATGGTACAGGCTTTGTAGGGATTCGGTATTTTTTGTATCAGAAACTAAATCCCTGAATATTGCATTTTGATTTATTTCAGATACTTCCATCATCGTAAGTTTCTCTATTTCAGACAAACCATCTATTGTTAAGATTTGCTGGTTTTCTCTCAGCTGCCGCATATTAATATTACATTTTAACAACGTATGATTATAATGAGCATAACTTTGAGCAAAATTTAAGAGAACAATGGTATAATTTCCACTGATATAATGTGATAACAATTCACAAAATACAAAATTAACATCACTTGTGACATCTTTTGTCGCAATGATGAATTTACTATTAGGAAAATCGGACATCCGAAGACAGTTAATTATTTCAGAGTGCATAGTAAAGCTTAGCCTGTTTCAGATATAACGGAGTACTATAATTTGTATTATTATCTACAAGAATTACGCTTAAGGAAATGCAATGTTATTTTTGCGCAGACACATTCACAATTTTTCACTTACAAGCTCCGTCCGTGCTCCGTGTTTACAAAAGCCACAACAAAATTCAGTTGATTGGTTGGTTGCATGAAGAGAAAACATTTTCTGACTGAGGACTGAGGGGAGTTTCATAAAAAAAAAAAAGTTAGTAGTCCGTAGCACAGACTAAAAGTCTTAGTAGTCTTAGCACTCCTTTATCTTTTAATAATAGTCTGTGGTCCGTAGTGCTTCATTTCGCTCAGTGACTTCACATTGCTGTCTCCTTGATCTCTTAATAATATCACAGTTAATATCCCCTAATTCCGACCGTATTGAAGGTTTCGGAATGAAAAAAAGCAGACGGATAATGGCAGTGGAAAGCATGGTGTTGTGTCTTGTGTGTATCCCGGTCAATTAAATAATATTTGAAAAGAAATATATAATAGCTCATTATCATGATAGGTAACACAAATATTATTCCTTTGTATTCAAAAAATTTTTGACCATATATATTGCTTTATAGTAAAAAAAATTTCATCTTTTGTAGAATTCTTTTCAAAGTTGAAAAGTTCAATAAATTCAATCCAGTTTATTATGATTTCAGCATAAATTGTTCAAATTAAATTCTAAATGAAACAAAAACTTATGAAACTAGCGCAGTATAGAAAGTTTCTCACTTCTATTTCTTAGTGAAGTAATGTGTTAAGAAACGCCTTTCTTTAATGATTGATTTTACATTATAATAGTTTTCGAAAAAGAAAAAAAAAAATCTGTGTAGCTATTCAAGGGGAACTGATTGCATAATTTTTTAAATCTCTAAATTTCTGTGAGAAAATTTACCATTTATAATGATGTAATATGTTTTATAGCAGAGGCGGATCAAGGGGTGGGGTGGGGGGGGCTAGGGGGCTGAAGCCCTCCCCAAAAGTTCTGACATTCACAATTGAATATTACAGTTGTAAATTTTTCATTGATCTGGAATAACATCTTAAAAAATATTACTCCCCCATCCCCAAAAGTTAAGTTATGGATCCGCCACTGTTTTATAGTACTAATAAAACAAAATGAAACACTGATTATTAGAAAATTATATAACAAATATTCAGCTAACTTTGCATTTGTTTGTAGCCTTTTAATACCTTTATATATGTATATATATAGAGCCGGTAACAAAAGTGTCTGAACACTAGCAAAAATTCCTATATAAAAAAAGTATGCTTAATCAGTTTTGCTGAATAAATCCTTGTTGAATCCTGTTCTTAGTCAGTCTAAAAACGTGATTCGACAAGGATTTATTTAACAAAACAGTATTAAGTGTACTTTTTTGATATAGGCATTTTTGCTAGTGTTCGGACACTTTTGTTACCGACTGTATATATGTTCTAATGACAAAAATTTAATTATTAGGAACGAGAAAGAATTACATTTATTCTCCTACTGGGAAAATATTTAAAAGACAAAAAATATGTTATTAAATTAATAAATCTATATTACGTTATAACAGTTATGCTTACTTGTCAGAAATGAAATTCCATACAGAAGTGTTTCTAATAATTTTAGATATTTGAATTTATAATTTAAAGAATTTTAAAGGAAAATATTTAATGAAGTGCACTGGCATCACAATTCAGGAAATAGGAGAGGTGGTGCTCAACAATTTCATTTCCATAAAGCTCTAAGTTATTTTCAAGAAAATCAAATAACAATTAAATCTTAATTAAGTACTTTCATATTAAGCACAAACCATGAGTTTTGCTTAATAAAGACTGTCATAAGACTAACACAGGTGTGATAAAATAAACATAGATTGCTATAAACATTGTATGGTGGTTCTAAGATTGAATTCAATCTAATAATCTAATTCATTAATCACTTCAGTTTATAATGTTGATTACTCACTGGCATGCGAGTAAGGCTGTAGCCAGTAAAAAATTTCAGAGGGCATTCAAACTTTAATACATACTGTTGAGTGGCAAAAATGAAACACAGCTCAAAAAATTTGCAAATTTCAGAGGAAGGGTTAAACCCTTAATCCCCTCCTCCCTTGGCTACGGCCTTACTTGCAGATAATATGAAAATACTGTTAATTAATATTCACTCATTATTATTAATTTAATTAGAAAAATTCACTAATGAATTAACATTTTTAAAATACACTTTATTCATTTAGCATTAAAAAGTTGGTCGTGGGGGTAAGGCCAATAGGTGGAGTGCCCTCTGTTGGGTCTTTCTAAGGGGTCCTAGTCCTAGCCAATATTTACGTGAGTTTCAGAGAAAAACACAGAAAATTCTGAACTGGTAGGTCGATGAGCACAACCTGGGATTGAATCCAGCACTTCCCTTGTACCAGCTTTGAGCACAGAACTGCTGGGCCACTGGTGGGGTTTAGAATAACAAGGAAATCTTGTGATATCAAAGAAGTGTGTGCGTTTGTGGGGGGGGGGGGGGGGGGGCTGCAACAACAATAACTGGGTTTCAAATTCAAAATGCCATTGAAGATTTCACATCTTTAAAATATAACCTAGAAGAAAATTACGAGCAAGATCTCCATTATAAAATTTCACTCATTTTTCCAAGATTTTTTTTTTTTTCAATAATATTGCTAAAGAAAGTAGTATATTAATTATAAAATTATGAAATTAGTTAAATATATTTAATTTGCCATTTTTAAAAAAAAGTGTAATCTCTCTATTGAACAATTTTTTTTCTCTGTCATTGAAATATATTATTACAAAAATTCCTCTTCTTGAAATACATGTCCCACCAGCAACTGAGAAGTTCTACTTGCGAAGCTGATAGACAGGAAGTGTTGCATTCAAACGTATAGTGCAGTCATCATCCTAGCCATTTGTAATTTTCTCTGAAACCTCATAAATCTGGGCTAGATCCCTTAAAATGCCCCCCCCCCATCCCCCCATGGAGGGCACCGCAAACCAAGCTTAGGATCTTTGTGTAGCCAATTGGCCTTAACTCCTATACCTACCTTAGAGATATATACAAACAAAATTAATAACAACAAAATAAATTAGTACTTAATAATTACTAAGGATAAAAAACTAGAACTACACAGACTACTGATTTTGGCTGAATACTTAAATTTGAAAAGAAATATATACCGGGTGTCCCATAAGTCTGTAGACATTTTAAAAATTTATAAAATGTAAAGAAATTGGTAGAATTTAATGCAGTTTGCGAAAAAGTTATTCTCAAGAAGGGGTATTTAAAAAAAAAAAAATTCTTTTTTTTTTTTTGGGGGGGGGGGGAGTAAAGAAAAAATTAATAGTTAAAATTTTTGTCGATAGAGGGCATTGTATGTGAGCAAATAATACATTTCCTTGAAAAACTATATTTATTTGAATGCAAATGTTTACAGACATGTAAATCTTATTACATGTATATCACCACAAATCGCAATTTGCAAATGAGTTACAACGACACTATAGTTGCAACTTCAGTCGGCGGTTCTTACCTGAGGAAAAACATCTTCACCAATATAACACTTTATCCATCAAGTCAGCATCACAATTGAAACTTCATGTTTGTGCAAGTAGGAAGTAAAAGAAGAAATATGCTATATTAATCGTAAAATTGTATAATTTATAGGACTCTGATTTGCATTTTTTTTTATTTATTTATTTATTTTTTTTTACTTTCTTCTATATGTAATATAGAGAAAGTATTGGATTTGCGAAAATTTTCGACCTCCGTTTTTTGACGGATCTACACGTTTTGGGATGGCCTGAACACGAATTGATAGTTTTTAAAAAATGTCTGTCTGTGTGTCTGTCTGTCTGTCTGTCTGTGTGTCTGTATCATTTTTTTGTGGACGCTGTATCTCACGAACCAATGAATGAAATTTAACCAAACTTGGTATTTAGTTGCACCCTGACATGAACTGGTGCCCATTAGATTTGGGGATCAATAGCTCAACAGGTGGCGCTGTGATCGCATTTTATAGGACAAAATTCCGTATAAATGGGCATAATGAGAGTTATTTTAAACTTGTGATTGTAAAATTAATATGAATTATTGATAATAGTAGTAGTTAACTAGGAAAAAAAATTTGTGCATGGGGGGGCATCGGTTCCCCCCCCCCTGGGAGGGAAGTACCCCCCCAGGGGGGTTGAATTTTGAAGATGGTTATCATTCGAAAGATCTCGTCAATACCTTTAAAACGAATGGTTGAACCATAAATCTGTGATAATTTAAAACAAAGTTATCGATTTTTTTTACTTTTAACAAAAAAAAAAAACTTAGAAAAAAAAATCGTATTTTTTTTATTTTTTTTTTTTTAATATTGTTACTGATTGAATATGTATAGGAAAATATAGAAGAAAGTCTTGTGGTGGCCACAACATACTAGTTTTTTATGTATCCATGCAATGCCCTCACGAAAAATTTAACTATTTTTTTTCCTTTATCAAAAAAAAAAAAAAAAAAAAATTCCCCCTTCATGAGAACAATTTTTTTGCAAACCGTGTTCAATTCTACCAATTCCTGCAATTTCTATGAATTTTTAAAATGTCTACAGACTTCTGCGACACCCGGTATATAAGATCATATATATTTTTTCATATGCAAAAGAAAAAATTAAAAAACATTAAGAATTATTTGGGGCCCCTGACACATTTCCCAAAATGCCCTACTGTAAATCATTCCTCGTTTGTGTATTTATTTTTGAGTGTGAAGGGAGAAGTAATATAAATTTGTGAGTCATTTACATACTAATTAATGTGTTATTATTATCTAGCATTTGCTTATAAAATATGAGCTAAATTTTTTAGAAAAAAAAAATGATGTTCATAGTTTATGTATGTATGTTCTACTATTAATATATAGATTTATACATTAGATTACATTTTTCTTCATTTATCTATTTCTGATGATGTTCAGACGAAAGGAACAATTTGGAATGAGGACTCCATTGCGTATTACAGAATTGCTTCAGGTAATTTTATTTACTTACTATTACAGATTTACTATACAGTTAAATTGTTGATGAGGCCACCATTTCTAACCTTAGACAGGGGTGAAACTTTTCAGGGACTACCCCTGAATTCAGGGGTTTTGAAAATTTTGCTGTGTCTGAATTTCATGTTAAATTATTTTATTTTTGCAGAAATTATTCATTTTGAATGTTTAATTTGCCTTAAAATGTATTAAGAAATCTTCAAATATCACTTGTTATAGGTAATCATGTAATATATCACTAATAAGTGTTTCCTATCTAGCCCAGGCAACGAAGGCCAAAATTTGACGAATAGAGGAAAAAAATCGTGTAGTTTTGAAATTTTACATACTCATAGCCGAGAGGGTCCTGGACAACATACTAAAAGTCCCCGCCCGTGGGGGGTGAGCGGGGGGCAGGGGGTGCATTTAAGGGGGCACTTTTCCGTTTTTATTAAATATCTTGAAAACTATCACATTTAGAGAAAAAATGTCAATTACAAAATTAATCTACGTAAAATTTCCTACAAAAATGTATATTACATTTTGTTTGTACGATCATTAGTTTAGAAGATATAAGGAGATGAAATAAAGCATTTTCTTGAAAAATTCTTTTTTGCAATAGTAAAATCAACTAAAGTGTGCAATTAAAAGGGTTCTTGTCAGATATTTTCTAATGTAAAAAAACAAATATATACATAGGGAATATGCAAGGATAATACAGCATGTTTTGTACGTTTTAAATAATTTTAAGGCTAGTAGGCGTAAATGGTGGTTTGAGTAAAAATCCAGATAACGAAGACCCAAAATCGATCAACATTAAAAAATATAGTGTAGCTTTGAAGTTGAGCACAGCTATAAGGTTAAGTTTCCTGAACAACAAACTAAAAGTCCCCGACCGTTGTGGGTAAGCGAGGGCAGGGGGGCATTTAAAGGGGGCAATTTTCAGTTTTTATTAAATATCTTGAAAACTACCGCATTTAGAGAAAAAATGTCAATTACAAAATTAATCTACGTAAAATTTCCTACAAAAATGTATGTTACATTTTGTTTGTACGATCAAAAGTTTAGAAGATATAGGGGATGATATAACACATTTTCTTGAAAAATACTTTTTTGCAATAGTAAAATTAACTAAAGTGTGTAATTAAAAGGGTTCTGCTCAAATATTTTCTAATATACAAAATAAATATATACATAGGGAATATGTAAGGATAATACAGCATGTTTTGTACGTTTTAAATAATTTTAAGGCTAGTAGGCGTAAGTGGTGGTTTGAGTAAAAATCCAGATAACGAAGACCCAAAATCGATTTAACATTAAAAAATATCGTGTAGCTTTGAAATTGAGCACAGTTATAAGGTTAAGTTTACTGAACAACATACTAAAAGTCCCCAACCCTATTCTGTGTTTTTTATTTAATTTTTTGTTATTTGCAATAGTAATAAAAACTATATTTCGTAATTAAAAAGGTTCAGGTTAAATATTTTTTACTCATACAAATAAATATTTGTATATAAATATTTGTATGTGTGTGTGCGTGCAATGCACCAAGTTTAAAGAGTGGAAGTCAAAATATACAAATCGAAAAATTCCACATTTCTGTAAGATATCCGTAAAATACAAAGCAACAGCTATCACAAAAGATTGCATGGGGAAGCAAAACAAAGGGTTTCGCTAGTACTGCAATAGAACGGAGCAAATTCTCCGAATTTTTATCGTTAAAGACTGAAAAAACATGTGGAAGATGTAACTAAATGTGAAAATGATATAGTGAATTAAAAAGTATGTATATGTTTAGCGGGAATTATTATATGTATATTACACATAAATGTAAATTTTTTAAACTTTAAAATAAATAGAGAGTAATCTAAATATTTATACTAAAATATTGTTAATTTTTTTAATGCATGTTGCTATAAGTAATTTTAAAGTATTTTAATGTATCATAACATTCACATTTTATGTATTTTATACCTACTATCACTTACAGAGGATTTAAAGAAAATGCAACTTTTAGTATGTTGTTCAAGACACTTAACCTTATAACTGTGCTTAGCATCAAAGCTATAAGATTTTTTTTTAATGTTGATCGGTTTTGGGTCTTCGTTATCTGGAATTTTACCTAAACACCACTTGCGCCTACTAACCTTAAAATTATTTAAAACGTACAAAACATGTTGTATTATCCTTACATATTCCCTATGCATATATTTGTTTTGTACATTAGAAAATATTTTATCAGAACCCTTTCAATTACACAATTTAGTT
Organism: Salticus scenicus; assembly: GCA_963930645.1. Lineage (NCBI taxonomy): Eukaryota > Metazoa > Arthropoda > Arachnida > Araneae > Salticidae > Salticus > Salticus scenicus. The sequence goes on along the minus strand of OZ005661.1, from coordinate 64,061,019 downwards.
GATTTTACTATTGCAAAAAAAAAAAAAAAAAAAAAAAAAAAAAGAGTTTTTCAAGAAAATGTGTTATTTCGTTCCCCTATATCTTCTAAACTATTGATCAAAATAGAATATACAATTTTTTTTAGGAAATTTCACGTAGATTAATTTTGCAAATGAGATTTTTTTTCTCTAAATGCGATAGTTTTGAAGATACTTAATAAAAAGTGAAATGTGCCCCCTTTAAATGCCCCCCCCCCATGGTTAGGGACTTTTAGTATGTTATTCAGGGCACTTAACTTTATAACTGTGCTCAATTTCTAAGCTACACGATTTTTTTTTTTTTTTTTAATGTTGATCGGTTTTGGGTCTTTGTTATCTGGATTTTTACTCAAACCGCCACTTGCGCCTACTAGCCTTAAAATTATTTAAAACTTACAAAACGTGCTGTATTATCCTTGCATATCCCCTATGTATATATTTGTTTTTTACATTAGAAAATATTTGACAAGAACCCTTTTAATTGCACACTTTAGTAGATTTTATTATTGCAAAAAAGAGTTTTTCAAGAAAATGTGTTATTTCATCTCCCTATATCTTCTAAACTAATGATCGTACAAACAAAATGTAATATACATTTTTGTAGGAAATTTTACGTAGATTAATTTTGTAATTGACATTTTTTCTCTAAATGCGATAGCTTTCAAGATATTTAATAAAAACTGAAAAGTGCTCCCCTTAAATGCCCCCCCTGCCCCCCCGCTCACCCCCCACGGGCGGGGACTTTTAGTATGTTGTTCAGGGCCCCCTCGGCTATGAGTATGCAAAATTTCAAAACTACACGATTTTTTTCTTCTATTTTTCCTATTTTGACTGGACTAATCTGCATGCAAGTATTAGTCTTCAGGGTTTTTGCAGGTTAGGTAGTTTCACCCCTGCTTAGAGTATCTGCTGTAGGTACCATTTTAGGTTTACTATAAAAAAATGTAAATAATTGTATGAATAAAACTACATTAAAAAAAAAAAAAAAAAATTAAATACTACTTGAAAACATCCTTTAAAATGTATGGTACATGTGAGAATGTAGACTTAAAAGATAATTTGGTATTTTTTTGTTTGAGGACCACTATCCTGTTCGGATTTTTAGTAACTGATACAAAAACCAGACCCAACAATAGTGAAATTTGAAGACCAAATCTTTTGAGATTATTATTTGATCTTTTTCTCTTGCACAACTGACTGGTCCATTGAGCCAGTAATTTTAATATTTTATTGATCCATACATATTTTCATTGATCTGTTTGCCCATTCTATTATATTTTTAAAAATGTATAAAAATTTTTAAAACAGAATAAAATTACATAGAAAGTATGGTATTTATTTATTTATTTATTTGGAAATTAATTAAAAAACAAAAATGAACTCTTACATAATTCAAAAATTTATGCTTTAATAAAATGCTAAATGTCACATATTTACTATAAAGTATTAAAAGCTTTTAAAAAATATTAAAGTGAAAATAAATGAAAAATTACAAAAGAATAAGTGATATTAAGAAAAAATTCATGGGTAGGCTAAAAAAATAAAAATTGTAAAATTAAAAAAAAAAAAAAAATGCTTTTATGCTTTTTTTTTTTTGCTTTCCAAAGAGACATATGTAAGGAAAATATTGTAATCAAGACAAAAATTCCACTCCGAAATTTTAGTATATGTATACGTTTTGGAGTCCCCTGAGTTTATTTTTGCTATTTTTCGATAATGTGTGTGAGTGAACATGACAGCGTCAAAACGTTTTGTTTGAATGATCTGGAAATTAGTATGTGTGTTATAGGTCACTGTAGCACGATCTGTATAGATTTTGCTGAATCTAGCACTTACAAATGTTTTACATAGACACAAAGGAAAATTCTTTTCCATTACGGCTTATGTGCTCAAATTATTTAAAGTGCAATTGCGTGTAAATGCTACTGAACTGAAAATTTATACACATGTTATAGCTCACCATTGCATGAACAGTATAAATTTTGGCAAATCTAGTATTTACAATTATTTTGTTCAGAGACACATAGAAAAATTTTTTACTGTTATGACCTATGGGCTGAAATTATTTAAAGTGCGATAGCATCTAAATACTTTATTTGAATGAACTGAAAATGTATATATACCTGTTATAGGTCACCAACACACAAACTGTATAAATTTTCGTGCATAAATATTTTTTTAATATTACTTAAAATGATATTGATTAAAATGATATAAATGATGGGCTTATATTACTTAAAATGTGATAGTGTCTAAATGCCGATTAAGCTTTAATTTTATGTACATGTTATAGATCACTGTGGGCACGAACTTTATAAATTTTGGTAAATCTAACACTTATAATTTTTTATAGGGACACAAAGAAAAATTCTTTTCTGTTATGGTCTGAGGGCTGAAATTATTTAAAGTGTGATATCATCTAAATGCCTTATTTGATTATGTTTAAAATTTATGATCATGTTATAGGTTACCGCCACACCAACTGTATAGATTTTTGTGAATATAGCACTAATAGATTTTTACGGAAAAACAACGAAAAATTCTTTATCATTATGGCCTATATTTATAGGCACAAATTATTTTAAGAGCAATCCGCGATTGTAATGAAATACTCGCCTTCTTGTGGGCTAAGGTGAAATTACCATTAACATGAATAGCTTTCGGCTTTCATCGAGATGCCATTGTTTGCCAATGTTTAGTTTCACATATATTTATTAAATAAAAATGAATAAATCTGGTAAAAAAGATAACACATACTGTTGTGTGCCACAGTGTAACTCCAAGAAATTCAGAATTAAGCTTCCATTTATTTCCAAATGACAAATTTAAAATTTCAGTTGCTTCGGCTAATGGAAGTAAAGAATTAATCAGATGATTTGAAACTAATATTTGTTCAGATTCAGTTAAATATCTACTTCCGAACGAACTTTGAATAAACTGAAATATGTTTTCCAAAAGTAATCAATTTTCCATGATGTAATGAAGGCTCTTCGCTCCCCCCCCCCCCCTCCTTTCCGTCGATAACAATAATTTTACACTCGAAAATATCCGCAATCGATTTACCTTGCCTTAAAATCTAAATATACCAACCAATTTCAAACGCTGTAACTTTTTTTTTTAATTATTTATGCCCCTTTTCCCCCTCCCTCAAGCCCTCCCTAATAATCGTACTCTTTCAAAAATATTCACAATCGAATTATCGGGCATTAAAACCAAATACTACAAATTTTCAACGGAAAAGAAAATTTAATCTTTTTCCAATAAATATATCATTTTTTTTTATTTTTTCATATTTTTTCATGAAAATTGAACAGTAGCTTTATAAAATGCTGCCTAAGCCGAATATTCATTCAAATGTAAGGTAAATGAAAATTTGAAAAAGTTTGAAAATTGCAATTTTTCCCCTCAGTATAAAACACATGATATCTTAATTGATTACAACCATTTCTGTTTTCATCACAGACAGATGTCTCGCATGTGTTTTGTTTCAGATCGAGACAGCCTAGAAAGTCGTCTGCCTGTTGCCAACTAAATTTCATACTTTAGTTAATTTTAAAAAATCTAATTGGTGTATTGATAAGCCGCTTGCATTCTTAGATTCGGAAAAAATTCTCCTTTCATTTGGTACCAAATTTGTAATGATCGGACTAATATTTCTAATTTATTTTCCATTTTTTCTGCTTTTAACTCCGTTAAAATATCTATTTTTATGCAAATGCGGTGAATTCTCAGTGATTGAGATCGCGTTTTGATTTGACATAGGTCTATATTTTAATTAATATCTTCGCAACTAATTAAAATTTTTAAATTCTGTTTTCACTATCCCCTCGGGAAGGCTTCTAGGTACCCGTATGTCAAATTTTATACTTCTGCGTTCAGTAGGGGCTGAACGTATAGATGCTCAGACAGACATCTTCTTTTATTATTATAGACTAGCCGCCTTCGGCGACCAGCTGGTTCGCAATCCCTGAAAAATCCGACTTTACGAAACTCCCGCTCACTGGCACCTGCGGCACCTTTTTCCCGTTTCAGGTCTAATAACAGCTTATCGATATATCGTGAAAATAGCTTATTGAAAGCATAGTAAATTCCCGTGCGGTAGCGCCTTCGGCACCCTCTTCCTTTTTTAATATCTGAAACAGCCTGTTCGCTCACCATGTTATGATCTTTCAAATTTCTGACTTTAGCTAAGTCCCGCTCGGTGGCGCCTGCGGCGCCGTATAACATTTTTTAAAAAAAGATTTGTGTCTGACTTATCTGTGGTTTTCTCCAAAACTTGCTTAATTCCGAGCTATATATCGTTAAAAATTATTAGTACGAAATGTGAGCGAAAATCTAAATTTGAAACTCTGTAAAATATAAAAGAATAAAAATTTTCTGGTTTTTCCGTAGTTTTCTCCGAAAGTTTCGTACAGAATTTGAACGACTTATATCATTTTAATAGCCTGCAATAAAAATACTTTAAAATATCTTTTGACTGATGTATTATGTATTACAATAATGAATATCTATGATGTATTTTAGACTCAAAATGGCTAATCTATCAAGGGCGATTAACGATTTCTATTGAAATCCATCTAAAATTTAAGAATTCCAAAACTGCTTTTTCACAACCGAATTCATAAAAAAAAAAAAAGGGAAAAAAAAAATCAATATTATTCTGTTAAAAGTAACTCGGGCGAAAAACAAAAAAGCAATTTTTCCCAACCTCTAGCACCTGGCACTGAAGAATCTTATTCTCTCTTCTCTGTCAAGGTCAGTTGCAAGAGTTTCAGAATTTAATCGAAAACTGCCGCGATACTGAAAATTAAAAAAATTATAACTCATTCAGTTTTTGAAATTTTCTCTCAATCTTTTGGATATTCAATTGTTGAAGCGAGATCTATATACAAAAAAAAAAGAAATGATTTATCTCTAAACGCTTTTGAGTTATAAAATGTTTTGTGAAAAAATCGATGTTTCGTAAAATCTAAAAATATGGATCGCTAATCCGTATTTTGTAAAAATGTTTATATGGTTCGAAAGAGGATTAAATGTCCTTTCCAAATATACCAGTTATTAAGAAATGGAACAGTTACTCGGTCGTACAGGGCGTTTCAAAAAAGACAATCGAGAAAAAGAGAAATTTTCGACCCTTTTTATAACTTTTTTTAAAAATATAAAAAATCCGTATTTTTTTTAAAAAATTGTACCGTAAGAATCGGTAATAAATGCTCTTTCTCATGGTACAGGTGTATTTTCGATTATTTCCAACAGATTGGCAGCGATCGCTTTAGAAAAACCCGCGAAATTTTTCTCTCTCTGCTTTCTCTTTTGAGGAACACGCTGAAGGGCGAAAATTACGATCCGCTCGCTTTTTAATTAGGCATTGGTCGACGTTTTAATTAATATCTCCGGAACTAATTAAAAATTTTAAATTCTGTTTTGACTATCAACTCGGGAAGGCTTCTGAGCACCCGTATGTCAAATTTTATAGTTCTGCGTTCAGTAGGGGCTGAACGTATAGATGCACAGACAGACAGACAGACAAACATCTTCTTTTATTATTATATAGATTACATAATACATATTTTTAAATTCCATTTTCATATTCCAAAAATTCATGATTGTTAAATTATGTTGCATTTTCCATATTTTCCTTTTTAGTTTTTCTTATTTACTGTTAATTAAAAAAAAAAAAAAAAGTACTTAGTGAAATTAAAATAAAATATAAAAAATTTAACAGTCAGGAATTTTCTGAATGCAAAAATGGAATTTAAAAATATGCATTATATAATGAATGATAATAGGAATAATGTTCCCCATAAGTTAACATGGGGTTTGAATGACCTTGCTGCTCACGGATAAAGAACCTTAAATAATAAAATAATATTTAATAGGTATATTATTATATATAGAATTTTTTGTTATCCATCCAATTGTCCGGTTTTAAAGATGTTAGGGAAAAAAGAATAGATACTATAATGTCTTTCATCTCATTTATTTCCTTTCGCTGCAATGCAAATACTAAAATCTTTAATATTTATTAATATAATTAATAATAAATGCATTTCAGTATTGTTTTAAAGTGATTGGTAAATTTTAATGTTATAGAAATAGTTTTTCATTTAAGAAAGTTTGTTATATATGTTACACGAAAGCTTTTTATAGAAGTATGCAAGTTAATGTAAAAATCTTACTACATAAACTTTCGCAAATATTTTTTTTTCCATTGCAGCAAATAATTTCAAAATAAATAAATAAAAATTGTATTTAATATAAATATAATAAAAATGATTCAATGTGATATTAATTGAAAAATAAATACATTTAGAGACTGTAGTTATGCATTGAATAGCAAAACATTCTGCGAGAAATTACCTTCAGCATTCAGCTGCTTGATAAATCACTGTACGTTTTTATTGTTTTCTCTGAAGAGGCTAGCTTCGGATCTTCAGAATAATTGCCAATATGCATACATCATTTTATCGGTGAACGGTATTACCAAAAAAATATTATGCAATTTTTTAATATTTTTTGGGTAGGCTTAGCCTCAAGAGCCTCTTAATAGATTTGCCACTGAATGTTACATTATATTCTGCTAACCTAACACCTAACTATCAAAAGTGACACATAAGCAAAAGAATTGATATTAAACTAGTATGTTGTGGCCACCACAAGACTTTCTTCTATATTTTTCTGTATAAATTCATTAAGTGCAAATAATTTATTAATATTATTTAACGTGATGTATGCAAACAATTTTTATCTTAGAGAAAACTAACACTAAATATCCAAAGAAAGACAGTTTTATTGTCTATAAATAACATCTTAAAATATGCATTTTTATAATGGTTGTTTCACATATTGAGTTTTACACAGTTATATGCCATAGAAGTTGAGCTATAACCATTCTGTTATCAAGAAAATTTGCAGTATAGCAGCGTGAGATGCTGGGTTTGATCACAGGTCCCGTTCGTTGGCCTAGCCATTTACAGTTTTCTATGGTTTTCTCCAAAACTTGTGTAAATACACAGGCCAGTGCCCCTTAGAAGGACCCCCCACGGAGTACAATCCCCTCCTCAGGTCTAGGCCCCTAGTGCTGTCAACCAGCCTTAATCCCAGTACCAGTACATCAGCACCACCTATTGGCCAATAAGCATCCTAATTGAATTAGCATAATGTCTCATAATGGCCTTTTCACATATCAAGTTTTGTTTGATGAAATGCAATAGAACCTGAGATATAGCCTTCCCTTAAATTGCAGAAATCGTTGTGTAGCAGCACCACCTGTTGTGCGGTTGACACAAAAAATTTATAAGCACTAATTTATGTTAAGGTGCATCTACATAAAAATTCATATGCAATTCTGTGCAGCAGTTCCTGAGATACAGCCTTTCCTTAAATTGCAGAAATCGCTAAATAGCAGAGCCACCTGCTGGCCGATAAGCATTCTAATTGAATCAGCATAATGTTTCATAATGGTCTCCTCACATGTAAAGTTTTGTTTGATTATATGCAATAATGCCATAGAACCTGAGATATAGCCTCCCCTGAAATTGCAGAAATCACTGTATAGCAGCGCCACCTTTTGAGCAGTTGACACGAAAAGTTGAAAAGCACTACTTTAGGTCAAGGTGCTTGTACATATAAATTTATATGTAATTCTGAGCAGCAGTATCGGAGACACAGTTACCACAAAATTTTTGCCACACACACACACAGACAGATAGACATTTTCTAAAAATGGTCAAATTATGTTTAGATTGAAAATTTTTACGAATCCAATACGTTCTTCTATTGAATATAGAAGAAAGTAAAAATAAAATAAAACTAGTATGTTGTGACCACCACAAGACTTTCGTCTATGTTTTTCTATACTAATTCTTTAAGTGCAAATAATTTATTAAAATTATCTAACGATTTTCATCTTAGAGAAAACTAACACTAAATATCCAAAGAAAGACAGTTTTATTGTCTATAAATAACATCTTTAAAAATGTGTTTTTATAATGGCTATCTCATAAATCAAGTTTTGTACAGTTATATGTTATAGAAGTTGAGATATAGCCTTCCCGTTATCAAGGAAAGTTGCAGTATAGCAGCACCATCTATTGGCCGATGGCAATAGCATTAAAATCAAATCAGCATAGTGACTCATAATGACTTTCTCACATATCAAGTTTTGTTTGATGATATGTAATAGAACCTGAAATATAGCCTTCCCTTAAATTGTGGAAATTGCTGTATAGCAGCGCCACCTGCATCTAAAACACATTCCCCACTTCTGACTGCTTTTACAAGGAATGCAACTCTTTTGCTTTTGCTGAATAAGCATGCATAGAGCTCAGTGAAGATACTATCACCACTTACTCTGTCAGTAAAAAAGAATTCTGGCCAGGCATTATGCATTCACTTACAAGTGTGGCCTAAGTAACTGAATTTTAGGATTCAAACTACAGCGTTTTACCAAAAAAAAAAAAAAAAGAAAAAAAAAAGAAACATAAAATGCAAGTACAGAATCTGCATTCAGGATCTTTTTCAAAAATTCTGATTTGCAGTTTTGCTAATTTATAGATAGTGAATTTCATTGTTTATGTCTGACAAACTGTGTGGATTTTGGACTTCAGCAGATTTTAGATCCGTTGAATTATGGCCCTCTGCTATAATTACATCATATGCAGAAGTATTACTATCCTGTTGAATTTTATAAATCATCTCTTAATTTTGTTAAAATTTTGGGTATTTTTCCATTTGAGGATTGAAATACTATTGTCAACATTTGGCATTCATATCATGGTGAGACCTAATAGCAGTGCTATTAGAGAACCAAACCATTTGAGATTTTCTTTTCTCATGCAATTCATAAACGAGATATTTTTAGTAAATAGTAAAATCAAAAACTAATCAAATAATAATTTTTAAATATATAATGATATTTATAAATTTATTCAGTTTGAATTTATTATTTATATTAAATTATTAATTATTTAGATTAAATTATTTAGATAATGATTTTCGCCTTTGTATAATTAATTTTGATGGATTACATTTTTCGTTTCACCTTTGAAAACCCTAATGTAATTAGTTAAATTATTAATTATTTAGATTTATTATAGCCATCTTTTTTTTTTTTTTTTTAAGGATTATTTCTAATTTAGCTTAATGTTTTAATTTGGCAGTTCATTGTGGGTGTTATGAAAGAAACCCACAAAATCGCAAAATGATGATCCTAAAACAGAAAAGTACAATTTTTTTTTTTTTAATTTTTAATAAATTATAAGTGTCATTTTTTCCCTTTTCTAAATTATTTATTTTAACCTTTTGAGAGGGGCTCGTACGAAATCCTATGGTGAAGCGTGACAGATGCTGTCACAGCCCCTTTCAAAAGGTTAATCTAATTGCTATTTTTTTTTTTTACATAAATCAATATAATTTCTCTCTTTTTTTTTAATATGTTAGCTGACGCACGTTGGAATTCCCTTGGAACACATAACATGGCCCCGAGTAATTATGACATCTGATCAGTGGATTTGTATCCGTCATTCGTAAGTTTAAAATTTTTATTCAGCTTAATAACTGCATGCATGTACTATAAATAAATGTGAAGTAAAAAAGTAAATACTAAATATTTAATGAAAATTGCACAAATTTTCCAGAATTTGTGTGAAAATATTTATTTTCATTTTATGATTTAGCTAGGTAAATCTATTAATATTAAAGTAAAGTATCACTTATTAAAGTAAACTTCCCTTTATTTTTTCTTTCTTTTTTTATGGTTCTTAGCAAAATCCTTAACATTACAGTTGCACACTTTCATAATCAAGCTTGTTTTCAAAATGTTAGTCTATATAATACTTCTCTAATGGACCAGTTATTATGAAATTTTGTCAATGATATGATAGTGACATAAGGTGCTATCTGATTAGTCAACACAGATCAGATTGAGACGAACTCTAGGATTGATCAAAGCATAAATTCGGCTGCAAAAATTTAATCTAATACACATTAAATGTACATTTTCTTAAGGAAATTGAAAATATATATATATATATTAATTTTTTGAAATGAAACATATGCTCAAAATCTCATATTTATAAATATCAAAACTTATTAGTAAATATATATATTTAAATTATATTTCAATAAAAATATATAAAATATGTTGATGTACTATTAATAACATTCAACTTATTGAGCAACACCATCTCTACGGCAAACTATTTTCTCTTTAGAGGATTTTGTCCAAAAAAATAAAAACTCCACCTCTTTATTAGACCAATTATCTGATCCAAACATACTATCAAAGTCGAATGCTAGAAACCTCCACAAGATCAGAAATCTGCTCTGAAAGATTAAGTAAGATGCTCACACATTTAGTAATTAATTACATTGGTCAATTACTAAAAGAAAATATATATATATATATATTCAGTAGTTGACCAATTTTGTCATTTGCAGGGTTGACAAGGTTTTTCCCACCCCTGGTAAATGTAAATACTATGGTTGTTGTTGTTGTCGTATGCCACTCGGAAATTCCGAGCCCTGGTAGTGGAACTACCAGATTTATTTTAAGGCATGAGGGGTGTGCCTTCCGTTATTAGGAGCACCTGATAGGGCGGAAGTACGACTTCTAGCTCTAAAAGCTGGTGAAAGATGGCAGCACCAGCTAAACAACAGAAACTCGAATTTTGATCCAGATCAGAGCGAGTTAAACCCATGTTCCGGTACCCCCAGAGGTATAATTTTTGATGGAAACTTGGAGGACTTTGCGACCACGACGAATTTACCGTGCACCAGTCACCATTAGCGCACACGACGGTCCTTGGCCGGCTCAAGGACCGAACCCGCAATCTTTTGACTAATTTAGAGGCTTTTTGTAAACCCAGTCTGTTTCTAATCTTGTTTTGGATGAAAGAAAAATTAGAAAAAATACACTCCAGAGATGCTGCTGATGCAAGACATCCCTGAAGATGTTCCATTAATTTGGAGAAATTCTGCATCTATTCCAGTTTTACTTAAATTCTTCTACCATAGTGCAGGTGAAATGATGTTTGTAATGTCTTCGGAGAAAAATGTCTTTGGAAGAGGTGCATCTTCTCATTTGAAAACAGTATTGTGTATTGTGCATTTTAAACCAAAATTGTAAAATGTAAAAGAATTTTGTGTTTAATAGGTCTATTTAAAAAGTAATAAATTTTTTATTTAAATCTAACACAAATTATTTATTGCTTCTCTTGATGACACTGGTATTTTTAATTTTAATAATTTTACTTTATTGTGATCTAAAATATTTATTTAGGAAATTCATTATTAATAAAAAATTTTATGAGCAAATTTTGTTTTTTGCAATTATTCTTATTTATTTGTATTCCTTTCCTACAAAATAATTTTAAACCTAAGGGAAATTTGTAATAACTATGTATTTCTAACTTTCATTTTACACATCAGATTTGGAAAGTCAGAATATTTCTTACATATTGTCATTTGGAAATTTTTTCTGATATTTACCACTTTTCCTGGTACTTACCAGTTTTTCCCAGTGGGATGGGAAAAACAAGTTTTTTGGATGGGAAAAAGCCAACCCTGGTCATTTGGCCAATTTGGCATTGATAATATTTTTGATACCTAATAATTGACCACCACCCCTTAATTCCAATAAAAAATAGTTTATTAATAAAAATATATTTATTTATTTAAAATAAATGTAAATGACCTACATACCCCAATAAATATACTTTTGGAATCAAATTCAGCTTGATGTTTTAAGATTAAACATGTCATAACATCTGGTTAATAGTAAACAGCTACTTGTGGACAACTTTGTAATCATCCCATACTAACATTGAATTGAAACATCAGTTGCTATTAGAATTGTAACAAATCATTTTATTAGAATGTTAATTATGTAATCTACCAATCAGATTCACATTAACTCTTTTTTAGGTTTTTGTGCTTAAGTGGCCAGTTACTGCCAGATTACCCTATATATTACTCCAATTTTTACTTTTTTTTCTAACACCAGTTTTTGATGGATTTACGTGTTTTGGGTTGTCTTGAACACGATTTGAATGTTTTTAGAAAATGTCTGTCTGTGTGTATCACAAATTTTGTGGGTGTTGTATCTCACAAACCAATAAACAAAATTCAACCAAACTTTGTATTTAGAAGGACCCTGACCTAAACTAGTGCTGATTACATTTGGGGATCAATAACTTAACAGGTGGTGCTGTGATCCCATTTTTTCTAAATTTCTAACATGGCAGTATAGGACAAAATTTCGTATAAAGGTGCATAATGAGAGTTATTTTTAACATGTGATTGTAAAATTAATATGACTTATTGATAATAGTACATAGTAGAAAACTAGGAAAAAAAGTTTGTGCATGTGGGAGTGTGAGCATCACTTTCCTCCATACCCTTTTGTGTGTGTGTGTGTGTGTGTAAATTTTCAGTTGGGTATCTTTCGAAAGATCACATCAGTACCTTCAAAACGAATTATTGAACCATAGATTTGTGATAATTTAAAACAAAGTTACTGATTTTTTTCATTTTTAACAATAACATAAAAAAAAAAAAAAAAATCTGGAGTGACTCCACTCGACTTTCCGAACAATGAGTAATTAACAGTTTTGTAGATAAAGTAAGAAAGAGGAGTTGTTAAACAAACAAAAGAGAGAAAACCATAATAAAGTGTTTGAGTATTTTTCTCCATATATTACACGATGTTTTATTTAACGCTACTGAACTTTGAGCCCATAGATCATAATGATAAAGAATTTTTTGTTGTGACCCTGTAAAAACCTATAAAGCTAGATTCACCAAAATGCTTATAGTTAGTGCAACAGTGATTTATAATAGTCATATAAATTTTCAGCTCAATTGAATAAGGCATTTAGCGGCTATCGCACTTTTAAAAATTTGGTCCCATAGGCCATAACAATAAAGAATTTTTCTTTGTGTCCCTGTAAAAAAACTATAAGTGCTAGATTCTCCAAAATCTATACAGATTGAGTATCTGTGACCTATAATATGTGTATAAATTGTTTGCTCAATTGAATAAGGCGTTTAGATGCTATCGCACTTTTAAGATTTTGGTCCCATGGGCCATAATGATAAAGAATTTTTCATTGTGTCCCTGTAAAAAAACTATAAGTGCTAGATTCACCAAAATCTATAGGGTTCGTACTATAGTGACTTAAAATATACGTACCAACTTTCAGCTTATTCGAACAAAGCGTTCAGATGCTAGCGTGTTCACTCACAGACATACACACATACATACACACATCATTGCAAAAATAGTGAAAACGGACTCATTGGACCTCGAAATGTATAGAATCATCAAAATCTCAAATTCGGATTTTTGACATGATTACAATACTTTCCTCACTATAGTGTTCGGAAAGTAAAAAAAAAAAAAAAAAAAAAAAATGCATTTCTTCTGATGTTGGCACAAAATTGACTTTCTGTTAGCATTTGGTCTTATAATTCTGTCAGATAAAAATTGTCTGCATTTATCATGGAAAATAATTTTCCTAAATAATAATTTAATAAATAATTTGTACTGTATGAATTTGTGCAAAATTATATAGAAAGTCTTGTGGTGGCCAGGCCACAACAAACTAGTTATCTGTACAATCAAATTTTTACAAAACGGTGCACATCTGCATTAGATTTACAAATTGATCTTTAACTATGCCTATAAATGTTTCTATTTACTTGCTTACCTTATTTTAAGTTTTTTTAATAGGCTGTCTAATTTAGAAAATGGTACTGCTATCACTGTATTAAATCCACATAATTCAAAATCTCGAACTTATAAGGCAGTAGCTGATTGTGCTCAAATGAATCCTGTTACACCAATCATTGCTGTAAAAGGTAAGAAAATTTATAGTCATTACATGTAATTTAATAGATAATGTTTATATGTTTAGCATTGGAGAAACATGTTTATCTGTTGTCAAACTTGTATTTTTATTTCATTTACACTTGTTATTTAGATATATGCATATAATGAAATATCTGAAAATGGTGTGAGTTTTTAAATATTTGAATTAAAGACACTTTATGTTCAAGTTAAATTAATCTAATTTTTTTTTTTTTTTTTTTTTAAATATATATATATATATATATATATATATATAGATTCTTAAGGTAAGGTTCTTTCATAAGAAGTTTAAAATCATTCCAAGAAAATAGTGTAAAAAATTATAATCACCTATTTATATTAACAGAAATGAAATAAAAGTATGGACAATATCTAAAACTTAGTGAGTTTTTTCTGTAAAAATATAACAGTAATATTTAGAAATTCTTATGTCTGTACTGTATGTAGAAATGCTTACAAAATGATCAGAAAATTTGGACTTGGTATTAACCTTCATACCACTAGAATTTGGTAATGTCATGCAAACAGATATAGTCATGCTGGATCTGTTTCTCATTTAAAATTAAGGCTAGTCTTTAAATAAAAATATCTTTTGAAACCACCCATCCATAATAAACAGGTATCAGATACAGGCTTATTAGATAGACTTCACAGGACTTACATTAGAGGGTGAGATTGCGAGAATCTTGCAATATTTTTAAAAATCCCACTCAAAAATATATCACAAGGAGAATTTTCCCCTGACCGTCCTCAGCGGCAATCTTCTGTCTTGAAGTTCTTGAATGAGTTTACTTGGTGGTTCTTTTCATAAGGTGACGCCACCTTATAAAAAGAACCACCAAGAACTTCAAGACAGAGGATTGCTGCTGAGGACGGTTGGGTACCAGGCTGAAAAATTTACGGCCACTAATGAGGCAAGTGTTTTAAGGTTTTATTTAATCAATCAATTTAACTTTATATGTATTAATATAATGTAAACAAGATTATTATAAATACCCATCTGCCCCCTACCCCACCCCCAAAATAATTAAATAAAAAACTTTTTTTCAAAATATCACAGACAAATAAAATTTTTTAATTTAACAATCATTGGTTAAAAATAATTGTCTTTGTATACATTTATATGAAATTTTGTTGTATGCTACAAAAAAAAAAAAAAAAAAAAAAAGGAGGGGGGAGGGAGAGACAACAGCACTAAAAAACACCAATTTGTATCAAAATTTATACACCAGATTATATATGTTAAACCACTTATGTTAAAGGTATTGACAAGTTTGTTTGTTTGTTTTTTTAATTGAAATATACTTCTATTAAAATTTATACCCTTCCAAAAATTGTTAAATCCTTTTAAAATGCATTAAATCCTGAAAACATGAAACTTTTATGAATACGGGTCTTTTTTATGAATATAGAAAAAAGTAATGCTTGAAATTTCGCTTGTTGTTTTTGTTTAAAGAGAAAGAAAAATAAATTAATTAAATAACAGAAGTAAAACTGTAGAAAGTTTATTTTTAAATTAATGTTATTATTTTTTAAATGGTATTTTTTGGTCTTTCAGATTTATATATTGTGTATATTATGATTTTATTCTCTTATCAGCTGGTTCTGTTTTTCAAGTATATGATTTAAGAAGTCGCAAATCTTTACATAGATGCTCATTAAATTTCACAATAAGTTTTTGGACTTGGATTAGTTCCTCAGTTATAGTTATTGTATCAGAAGATTCAGTTTACCATTGGTATCTTGATAATGGTAAGTTAAGCATTGATATTTTTCTTTTGTGATCTTTAGGAATATCAGATTTTGTTGGTGAAATAACTTATATTATTATTGTAGCTTTATTGTGATTTCAGTAATAATTTTTGGAATTATTCGAGAAATTGATTTTGAAAATTAAAGGAAGTTTTTTTTTTTTTTTTTTTTTTTTAATTAAATTCAGGAAAAAGAAGAAAATAAATAATAATTTTTATTTTCAGAATTTTTGATTGAATTGTTTATCAGATCTTATAGTCTGAAAATTGACTTTATGTAAATAAAAAAGAAAATTCTAATGAAAAAAAATTACAGCTGCTGATAAATTAGTATATAATCATACATTGTTTTAAAACTGTCTTTTTTAAAGTTATATTTTAAAAATAAAGATTTTTTTTTTTGCATAATTAATATGAATTTGACTCACAAATTTTTTATTGAATGCCTGCCTTTCTTTATCCTTTTTACAGTTTATAATTTCTCAGTGCTATATTTTATGCATTTGAATTTTTAAACATTTTGAAGTTTATTGTGTGAGTTTTAACCAAGTGTTTACTTTTTTAATTTTTCTTTTTGGGGAAAAAAATGTAAATTTTAACTAAATGATTTACATTTTTAATTAATTTTTCTCTCATTTAAAAAATAATTGAAATGTTTGCAATGTTTCTTAGTAACTTCTTTATGCAAAATATTACTTTTCGTTGTATGTAAAAAAAAAAAAAAAAAAGATTATTCATCCTGCCCCCCCATCATTTTACTTTCCGAACACTATAGTGAGGAAAGTATTGTAATCATGTCAAAAATCCGAATTTGAGATTTTGATGTTTCTATACGTTTCGAGGTCCCCTGAGTCCGTTTTCACTATTTTTACGATGATGTATGTATGTCTGTGAGCAGGGGCGGCGGAATGTGAATTTTATTGACCGAGCCTGGAATATTGAAGCATGATCAATGGTGCACCACTGGGGGGGGGGGGGGGGCTGAGGGGGATCGAGCACCCCAGACCAAAACGACACATAAGAATAATATTTTATAAAAGCTGTATTAGCAAAATTTTATTTTTAACTTTGTAAAACAGAAAAAATTAAGCGACACTTCGTACCGATTCTCTTGTTCGTTACATAATGGGCACATACAAGGTTCAGCGTTTGCAGTTTTTGTAAAATTAGTGTTATCTTCATCTCTACGAGTATCATCATTGTTTTTATCAAGTACTGTTTCTTTTTCTAAACTTGGAATCGGGGAGTTTGAAAACACTTTAAAATATGACTCGATTTTTTGCCGTCTTCTGGAACTCATTTTTATAGGTGAAAAAAATAAATATGTAGTTTAATTAACCAAAATGCGTTTTTAGATGGAGCACAGGAAAAGCGTCTTCCTCGTTCTCTCCCTAAATTTGTGACTGAGACCATAGAAGCCACTGAAGGAGAGAGGGGACTTGTCACCTCAAAAATACAGACATAAGAATAGTCGTCTCTGAAAGGGGAGGGGGCGGGAGCACATTCAGCGTCTAAATTCTACTTTACCTCATCCCCCGAGGTGCGAGTGACTGAGACTGTAGTAATGGGTATTGCACTTCTCACCTGAAAATTCATATAGAACAAGGAATATAATACAACACACAGATGAATGGGGATTCCGGGAAACTTGTTAGCAATCCCTGCTTTCCAGAGAGTAAAGAAAACTGGCTTACTAATCCTTTTTCTGCCGTCACCAGCCCCCCCCCCCCCCCGCACACACACTGTTATCCTTTCAGGAATGTCGTATCTGTAGGGAAAGAGATTGCAACAGCTATTAGACGTATTATAAGCAGCAACCAGAGAGTTATCCTGCTATGTAACTCTTCACCTTCTTTTATTATCAAGTCAGGTCAGAAAAGATACAGTACAAAAAAAAAAAAAAAAAAAAAAAAAAAAAAGACAAAACTAATGCCCGGGCCCGGTCGGCCCGGGCAGTTCCGCCGCCCTTGTCTGTGAGTGAACCTACTAGCGTCTAAACGCTTTGTTCGAATAAGCTGAAAGTTGGTACGTATATTGTAAGTCACGATAGTACGAATCCTATTGATTTTGGTGAATCTAGCACTTATAGTTTTTTTACAGGGACACCAGGAAAAATTCTTTATCATTATGGCCTATGGGGCCAAATTTTTAAAAGTGCGATAGCGTCTGAACGCTTTATTAATCTGAGCAAAACATTTGTACACATGTTATAGGTTACAGTTGCACAAACTGTATAGATTTTGGTGAATTTAGCACTTACAGTTTTTTTACAGAGGCACAAAGAAAAATTCTTTATTATTATGGCCTATGGGACCAAATTTTTAAAAGTGCTATAGCATCTAAGCGCCTCATTCAATTGAGCTGAAAATTTATATGAGTATTATAAATCACTGTAGCACTAACTGTAAGCATTTTGGTGAATTTAGCATTTATATGTTTTTATAGGGACACTACGAAAATTTTTTTATCATTATGATCTATGGGCTCAAAGTTCAGTTGCATCAAATAAAACATTGTGTAATATATGGAGAAAAATACTCACTCTATTATGGTTTTCTCTCTTTTGTTTGTTTAACAACTCCGCTTTCTTTACTTTATCTACAAAACTGTTAATTACTCAATGTTCGGAAAGTCGAGTGGAGTCACTCAAGATTTTTTTTTTTTTTTTTTTTTTACAGTGCAAGTAAGTACTTGTGTCTTTTTCATTTATTTGCCCTCATTAATATTAGCCAAAAGGTAAAAGAAAAGCTTCTTGGTTTTGAACTATTATTTTTTAACAAAATTTATACAAACATTTATAACAAAAACACACAAACATACATTTAAGTTTTTTAAAAAGCATTAATTGATAATAAAATTTTACAATTTTCAGTACATCCTTGCAAATTGTAAATTTAATAAAAAAATATGTAACAGAGAAATCTAACTTTTGAGTTAAAAGGCATTACTAATATTTAATTAATTTCAACAGTCACTCTTTTAATTGCTTCTTGTTACACAAATGTTGATTCTTCATATAAAATGTCTTTATAGTAAAATGATAAATTACTTGGATATTAAAAACATAACTACTTTGCTTAATTTTAGTCTGTATTTAAACAGAATTTTTAAATATTAGTTGAAAAAATTTTAATAGTTACAACTTTCCTCACACTCTTTGAATACTATTAAGGGAGAGGAAAGAATTACAATTACTTTCCATACCTGGCCACACTATGGTTTACTCAACTAATTTCAAATTGAATCCATGTATGAAAAAGAAGCATGAATGCCTTGTAATTGTACTGTACTAGAGGAGAAATAACCGTAGTAAGCTACACAGAGTTTTCCCTTTGTAACTTTAAGGGAATAGGGGATGGGGTCACATAATGAATGAAAGATGACAAAATGACCAACATGCAAACACTCACAAGTTTTTTTTTTAAAAAAAGGGGGGGGGAGAAGAACAGCAACAACAACAAGAAAATATAAAAGTTGAGGAAGAACCTCACCCTCCCCCCTCCCCCCCCCAAAAAAAAAAATAAATAAAAAAATAAGTAACAATAAATTAAAGCAATTTTTCAGAGGATTTTTCATCATTGATTGCAAAGTGGTATATCAGCAAAGTTTAACAAGTTCTATTCCTTGATTAAGGCTTCTGTCTACCTCTTTCAATTTCCCTGTCTCCAGTCATCAAATCCCATCAAATTTGTTACTAGAATTATTCATTACCTAATGCTCTATTCTAAATATTCTGTTTTCATATTCAGAAAATTCACAACTGTTAAATTTGATTTTATATTCCAAACATTTAACTTCTTAATTTTTAATATTACATTTTTAAGTTATAAAATGTGAAAAATGCATACATTTCATTTTTCGTATTTTTTTAAAGCCAAAATTGAAATTTAAAAAAAATTAAAAATCAGTTTTTAGAGAACATGAACAAATTTAACGGTTATAAATTATCTGAATATGAAAACGGAATAGTATTTGAATTAGAACATTAGATAATGAGTAACTCTAGTGAAAAATTTTCACATGGGCTTTGGCTTCTAGTGATGATTGGTAGATAGTCCCCTTAAAAACAAATATTTGATTCTACATTAAGAATATTCTTTAAAAAAAAAAATTAAAAAAAGGTTAAATTATTTTTAAAAAGTTTCGCACTTGAAGGTTTGACATAAGAAGATAATAAAAGTAATCAAGACTAGTTCATAAAAAGTGAATTTTATAAATTAACTTTATAAAAGAGACATTTATAAACTTCAAACTAAATAATAATAAAGATAAAAGATAAAGAAAGATAAAATATATATATATATATATATATATATAAAGGAAAAAGAAAAAAAAAACATGATTATAATTTTTTAAAATAAGATGTAGAGATAATTTTATTAATTATTTTTTAGCCTTATTTTTTTTATACTTTTTATTTAGATTTACCTTTACCTGTAAAAATGTTCTCCAGGGATCCAAGAATGAAGAAAATGCAGTTAGTTCACTATGTAACAGATCCTAATATGAAATGGTTTGCACTCACAGGCTTAATAGCTGAAGTAAGTTTCAAGATTATTTTTTAAAATGTTGTAAGATTATTTTAAAAGTATGTTGTTTATTGAAAAAGCTGTATTGTTCTTCAAACTGCTAAAATTTTATTGATATTTAGTGTGGAAATATTTAGTTTACATAAATTATAGATTTTTTAACCATTGTGCTCTAGCACATGATATACGTAAGACAATCTGAAGATATTTTAAAAATCATTCAATAAGTAAATTTTCAAGTATTGCAGAAAATTAATCAGGAGTGAAAATTTTTTGGAGCTATTCTTTAATTCAGGGCTTTTGATATTTTTGCTCTCAGTGAATTTCATGGTTAATAATTTTGTTTTTATAGAAATTTCTCATTTTGAATATTCAATTTGCTTTATACAGTGAAGCATCCATAATCCGGAATTCTATAATCTGGCAGCACCCATAAAGCGGCACTAAAGACTTTTTCAGTTTTTTTTTTTTTTTTTTAACCTCCACCCGTAAATCATAGTAGTACTCAACTTTTTATTCACAGCATGCTTGCCAACTTTTATGGATCGTTAGTAAAGTTTATGGATTTTCATTTAATTTTATTGATTTGCAGACTAGCGTGAATTTTTTACAGATTAATCAGTATGTCGGCAAAAATTCTGAAAAATAACAAAATTGTTGTCTCGCAATGGCAAATCCAAAAGTTATTAATAAAAGAGATTGTTCCTATTCCTGATACCGAAAGTTAAAATAAACACGACCACCCGAAATCTCATCAATCGAAAGACTTGAAAAATATGACTTTATCAGTGATAACCAACTTATGAA
This sequence comes from Salticus scenicus, assembly GCA_963930645.1. NCBI lineage: Eukaryota > Metazoa > Arthropoda > Arachnida > Araneae > Salticidae > Salticus > Salticus scenicus. Next base: position 64,040,044 of record OZ005661.1, on the reverse strand, counting down.
CATGCATATATTAATCAGTCAACGACAAACTGAATAACAAGAAAGAATGAAACAAATGAAATAGACTGATATATTTAATAAAATATAGGTATAGCATTGTCAAATTCCTGATCTTATTTGTTATTAAGCCAGTTTTAAGATAAATTTGTTATTATTATTTGTACAAAAATAAATGATCTGCATCACTGTTTTATAATTGTTATTTTAAAATTTTTAATTTATTTCAAACGTTAATTTAATTATTTTCGTTTTTGAGAAGGATTTGCATACATTTTTTAAAACTAATTTTTAAAAAATATCTCTTTAGAGGCTGTGACTGATATGATTTCGATATATATTTTTGGAAACCTATAATCCGGAAAAATCCGTAATCCGGCAGTGTCTATTTCTCACCAATGCCGGATTATCGATGCTTCATTGTATTCTATTAAACTCCTCTAAATATTAGTTATTATTGGTATAAATAAATACTTCTAATAATAACCATATGATATATATCATTAATAAATTTCCCTTTACTATTCATTCTGCATGTAAATAGTAGTTTCCTGGGATTTGGAATGTTAGGCAGTTTCACTCCTGGTTAATTTAAAATGTAAAAAATAAAATAAAATTATGTTTATATGTATGTGTGTGTCATATAAATCTAAGTTTTAAAATTTGGTTCAAACCTGTAAAATATTTGTGTTTGTTCTAAGTTAAGAAAGTTAGCCAGTTTTCCTTTTCTTTTTTCTTAGGATAACCATGTTTTGGGCGTAACACAAATATATTCAGTTGATCATAACTTATGTCAAAATATTGAAGCTCATTGTGTTCGATTTACTTTATATCATTTTAAAGGGAATGCACAACCATCTTGTGTTCTCGTTGCTGCATCTCGAAATTCTGATTCTCATGGAAAGGTATATAAATATATTTCATTAACAAATATTCATGTAATTTATATCTTATATCATATTTCTTTTTTTATTTATTTATACAGGAAAATGTATATTAAGAAAATATTCATTGTACAGTGAACTCTCAGTAAAATGGACAATCAAGGGCCAGCAGTTTTTGTCCATATTAACGAGAGTCCATTATAACAGGAGTTCATAAACTGAAGCTCTATATGAATTCTTAGGCTGGGATTGTCGTGCCTCGCTTAACACTATCTTATGCACAAACTCTGTCTTAAGATGTAAACAAAACACAAGTCGTATTGCAGTGCCTCGCTATCTTACGACAACCTCAGAGCTATCTTAAGTCGAATCGTAACTGGATGCACGCACAATCACAACATACCTCGCTCTGTGTCTCCTATTGGCTGGCTTCTTTCTCTTACGAGGACACGCGGAGGACTTACGCTTGAGGCACTGCAATACCAAGTTAAGATTGTTCTTAACCACGCCCATTCTACAAAAGTTCGTAAGATTTAAGATCAGACTTAAGAACGAGGCACCACAATCCCAGCCTAAAATCACTATTATGTACACATACACAGTATAACACAAATAAAAATTTGCTTCCTCAAACCCTTTTATTCACTAAAAATATAAAAGCATGAAAACCGATACTTACTTTCAAAACTTCTTTTCTTCATATAGTACAACATGATAACAAATTCCTTTGCTATGTCTCCACAATAGAAGTGGATGTAGGTGCAAATTGTTGACCTCAACTATCACTGTCAATCAATATTTACCTCCCACAGTGTAATAGCACAGAGTGAAAGAGATTAACCCTTTTATTATTAAACCTTTTCATGTTTAAAAAAAAAAATTGAATTTGAAAAGATTTTGCGGACTCTTTTTCGAAGAAAGTAAGCTTTGAGGGAAAAAAATGTCCATCTTAATGAATGAATTGTACGTATAAAGTGATGTTTATTGCATGCAATTCCTATAGGCCTTAGCCGGGGGCCGTCTTAACGAGAGTTCACTGTATTTCATTCATGGGCATCGGCACATAGGGCAAGGGGGGGGAGGCACTTACCCCCTCCTGGAAAACTCTAATCAGTATAAAATAATTATTTTTAAATTATATTTAAAGTGTAAAACAATGTTGTTAAAGTGTAAATGATTATCTAAATTGCCAAATAAAATTTATATCACAGAGTTAATTAGAGACCAGCCTCATGGATTAGAATGGCTCTAATCTTTTCCTAAGAGTACACTTTGAGTCAACGTAACAGTAAGTTTTCTGGATTCAGATTGGTTTAGAACAAGCTGTTTAATTTTATAAAATGTCTTAGTTTAAATTATGTGCAAAAAATGAATAAATAAATTGTTGGTGTTTATATGCAGATATGATTAATCATATGAATCAATCAACCAATCAATCATTAAGCCAAACTTAATTTCTAAATCATATCGAAACTTTTATAGTTTTCAGTTTGCCCCCTCCTGAAAAAATTTCTGGTGATGCCATTAATTTCATTTCACTATTGAAAAAAAAAAAAAAAAAAAAAAAAAGTTCTGCTTTTTTACCTTGGTTAATGAGAAATTTCTAAACCATGAATCACAGATGTATATTTTTTTAACTACAAACTATTTAAAAAAAAGAAATGAGGATTAAACTTTGCACTGCTTTAGTCAATAAATGTATTACTAAAGAAACTGTAGAATCAAAAATATTTATACTATCTTCAAGTCATTTAGGTTACACTTAGGAAAACACTTTTGATACACTAAGATATATTACAAAAAAAAAAAAAAAAAAAAAAAAAAAAAAAAAATCACATTTTCTATTAAATTTTACTGAATTACGAATTTCGTACTTATTCAGTTCCATAATAGAATTTCATAAGGGAAGATTTAAGGATAATTAAATAAACTGAAACATCTTTTTTTTTTTCCCTTAATATAAAGCATATTTTTAAATGAGTAATTAATAGTTTCTTAAGATCATTTTTTGGAAGAAAAAAAAAAAAAAAAAAAAAAAAAAGGTATCATATCATGCACAAATTTATTATAGATAGCAACTATCATTTTTTAAAATAGAGGATTGTGTAGAAAAAAATTTTTAATTCTCATTTCTTTATTTTAAATCGTAAAAAAAAAAAAAAAAAACTATAGCTAACTGGGTACAGTTCACTTATATAAAATATCAGATGAATAACATTGCTTGTATTAAACAACATTATGAAAAGAATAGCTTCATTTTTACTTTTTCTTACCATATATGGTAGAGAAAGTATGGTTTTTGGATCAAATTTTCAGAATTGGGTTTTTGTTCTATATATTTTGAAATCCCCTGAATCTGAAAAACAGTTTTTAGCAGTTGGCCTGTCTGTGTATGTGTCTGTTATCAGCATATCTCAAGAACAAATAGTAGCAGGAATTAAGAACTCTGTATTCTATATCTGTATCGTATAGGGATGCTACACTAAACTTTTCATTGAGATCAAGTCAATGGATCATATACATGTGCTTTCAAGAGAATTTAAATGCATTAGACATATGGGCAAAATTTCTAATAGATACAATTTAATAACTATAGACTGCACTAGACAAAATGGAATGAATATATATTTTTTATATGAATAGATAACTTTCATAAATTAAAATTTAAAAGAAATTTAACATTTTTTTTATTTTTTATTTTTAAGAGTACCATAAAATTTGTATGCTTATATCAGTTTTTAATTTAAACTTTTCGTCTTTTATTACTTATCATGATTTTTCTACTTCAGATATTTTTATTCAAAAATATGAATACTTTTTACTATAAATTTAAGTTTTAATTCATACTATTGCTTAGTAAATATCATTTAAACATCAAATCAATTTGTTTATTTATTTATTTATTTTTTCTTAATACATATTGCATTTTCTTTTTCAATAATTTATAATTTATTTTTAGCTTCATGTTGTTGAACTTGGACCTCATCTGCTTGGTAATTTAGCTTATACATCTCATACTGGAACTATTGAATTTTCTAGTGATTGGTATCGATTTGACTTTCCTTCATCCATCCAAGTAATTCTTTAAAAATTTTTCTTGGTTATTTATTTTTTTAAAAAATTACAATGGATAACAATTAGAGGTGTTGTAAGGGGTGGGGGATGCAAGGGAGTCTATCATGTCCTATGATAGACCTCCACAAAGGGGTGTAAAATGGTCCCCAATTTTATTTTATTTTATATATTACTATATGCTTTTCATGAGGGGTTACCAAAAAGGTATGTCCCAGATGAAGATCTACCATGCTGTATGAACATACTATAACCTTATTTTCTATAACAAAAAGAAACTTAGTCTCTCCTGTATTTTTTCTGTTTGAGAAATATTGAGTCTTAACTCTTTATCTACCGACAGTACTCTGAAGTATCATTAGTTTAAAAAGCATATAAAATTGAATTAATGGAAAAAATTTCAAACGTATATACCTCATTTTAATTTCACTATAAGGTGCTAGACACTACATGTAGCCATATTTATTCCAGAAAGGATTTTATAGAATGCTATTGCTGTTTTTGTTTAGCATTTTGTATGATCTTCATGTATGTTATAATTAATTCCTATATTATCATCACTTGTTTTATTCTCATTGATTGATCCAGAGTTTGATACAATAATCTCACTGGTGTTTCGGACATTGTCAGATCATCATCAGAATCAGTGTCTTGTTAAGGAATAGTTTTTTTTTTTTTTTTTTTTTTAATGCATTCAACCATTCTAATAATGGAATGTTTCGTTTATCATCTCGAGTACCAGCAGAGAGTACCTGGTGAAAATAATTCTTCATTATAGGTGATATGATGCATTGTTAAAATTTATTTAGCACTTTATCTCATCCAAAACAAAAATGATGATTTTTTTCTTATTTTCTAAAGCCAGAATAAATTGCTGGAAAAAAAAATATTTTCTGAAATGAGAGTTCAGACTTTAAACTATTGTCCATGGGTTGACTTTTTGCAGTTGTATTCAGTGCAAGAAACTATATTTCAATGGAACTTAAATTATCAATTTGCAGATATGCAGTGCAATTGTCCAAAATTAAGAGGATTTTTCTTTTCTCTGTAGTTCACATTATCCCATAATTGAAGTTATTCATAGAATATCTCAGGCATCATCCACACAGTATATCAAACAGGCAGATTTTTAACCTTTTTTAAACATCTTGTCTGAATTGATTTGCCTATGACCAGTATTCCTCTTTCTGCATTACAAGTCAATGAGAGATATTTTTAACTCCTTTATAAGCATATTTTAAACATTAAAATTCTGAAATACTCCTTAAAATTTTGACCATTAGTATTTTCACACTTTATATTTTTTAGATTTGGTGTTATTTATATATATATATTGTTGCGTACTTGGGGGTTCGTAAGTTGTCTGAGAATGACAGACAAAACTTGCAAAAATTCAATAACTTATTCACAGTAAGTTCCAGAAAAATACAAGTCTATAAACCAAGTATCAGCTTCAGTTCACCAGCAAACACAGCTTAAGTAACAGCAGTTAACAGCAAAACCACAGTACAAACTGTATAGCAATAACACATAAAGCAAATCTCATTCAAAGAGGCTCAAAGAAATGCAAGCATTTGACGTAATTTACTGAGACAGATCTGAGACTGACTTGCCTTGGCGAAAAAAAAGCTCCTTTTATACTTCTCTATCGAACCTGGATTTTTCGAGAAAAATCCAGAAAGTGGTCAACCAATGAGATTTCAGCTTCAATATTTGGTATATCGTTAATAAGTCGCCAAGGTCACCAAAAAAATCGTCAAGGAGAGAAAAGTCACCAAATTTGGTGCCAAATCCATTATCTGCCTTATTAAGGCTTCTAATGCGTTTTTATGGGAAAATTATTCTATTTTAACACTAAAGTAACTAGAAATGCACAAAATTAGCATTTTATCAACTTACTAAACCTCTTTGAAAGAATTTATACAAAAATAAATACAATTATTTACAATACCATAACACTGTCCCCCCTCCCAAGGACTGCACGTCCCGGGCAGTGCAACGCTTGGTCAAGAGGCAAAACTAAACAAATTAAACAATATAAAATATAAAAACTAATTTGCATATAACGATAAAATAGAAATATAGATTGCAAAATCAAGTGAGAAATATTTACAAAATTTATAAATTAGTACAAATATTTACATTACCATGGTATGTGGGCATGTGGCTAACCGATCATAATGGACCACCTTCGGTTTTGATGAAGGTTGTTTTAGCAATTCTTACCGCGATGTCCTTCAGCCATTTTAAGACTGTGTAGGGACCATCCCAGTAACACTGTAGCTTGGGAGACAGTCCTTTGTATAGAACAAGGTTCCACAACCAAACTGTCTCCTTCATTGAATTCATGTTGTGTAGCCTTTAGATCATACCTTGTCTTCATTTTCTCCATTGCCATGTGAATCCTCTCCTGAGCAAAGTTGTGTACGTCTTCAAATCGTGCATGGAGATCTTGTATGTACTCCTCGGGCAATGAAGGCACATCTGGTGGATAACCAAACAGGAAATCACATGGGAGATGAAGTTTGAGTCCAAACAGCATCTGAGCTGGAGTATAGCCAATGGTTTCATGGACAGCACTTTGATATGCCAGCAGGAACTATGGCAACCAAGTACCAATCTTGCTGGTTCCTTGATACTAGAATAGAGAGGTTATTCAGGATGGTGCAGTGAAACCTCTCAACCATGCTGTCTGACTGGGAATGTAGAGGTGTTGACTGGGTTTTGTCTATGCCCAGTAGATAACACAGTCCTTAACAGCAGAGGAAAAGTTTGTACCTTGATCGGTATGAAACTGTAGGGGGTGTGCCATACCTTGACACCCATTGCTGCTCTGCGATTGTGCAAGTCCCTTGATTGGGAATAGGATACGCCTCAGGCCACTTGGTGAAATAGTCCATCACAACAAGAATGTACTTATTTCCACTGGAGATCCGTGGCAAAGGATCCAAGATGTCGAGTGCAATCCGTTCAAATGGTGCTCCCACGTTGTACCATTGCAGTCTTCCTGGACTTTGTTTCTGCGGGCCTTTATGTGTCGCACAAGCATCACAGGACTTACACCATTTCTTCACGTCCACCCTTGCTTTGCACCAGTAGAAGCATTGTACTTTCTGTAGTGTCTTCATCACCCCAAAATGGCTTTCGGTAGGACTACTGTGCTCTGGAACATGTGAAATCTTTGATCTTGGTAGCAAAATCTGCCATCTGAAACTCCTGCCTTAGTCATATTACCATTTTCTATATAGTACGCCGTTTTTAATATGAAGAGAGTCCCAGAGTGCTCAATAACTCTTCGTGATGGGGCTAAATGCAGAGATGTCCTGCCAGGTAGATCTGTTGCTGGTTGTCTCCTTCAGCTGTAATATTAGCTTTATCTCAGGATCTACCAACTGGGCTTGTCTAAGCTCCTGATCACTCTACTGGCCTAGTGTCGGTGGTGTTAAGATTGTAGCTTGGCAGGTAACTGGAGTTATCTGCTGGTATTTCTGTTCAGCTCTAGAGCAGTACTTGCAGCTTTCTGAGCAGAGCTTCCAAGACAAGGCATCCACATTATCATGTAGTGTCCCTTTGCAATGGCGTATCTTGAAGTCATATTCCTGGAGGCGTTGTATCCACCTGGCAGTCTGGCCTTCCGGGTTCTTGAACTGGAGCAACCATATTAAAGATGAGTGGTCAGTCCGGAGCAGGAATCTTCTGCCATAGAGGTAATGATAGAAGTGTTCTATGGCTTTTGCGATGGCGAGTAGCTCTTTCCTGGTGGTACAGTAATTTTGTTCCAGTTTAGACAGGCATTTACTCCAATAGGCAATGACACGTTCTTGACCATCGATTTCCTGTGACAGAACAGCACCGACACTTTCATGACTGACATCTGTATCAAGTATGAACTGTTTGTCGGGCTGTGGATACATCAAGATAGGCTATGATGTTAAAGCCTCTTTAAGTCTCTTGAACGCTTTCTTGCATTCATCTGTCCACAGGAACTTCTGTTTGGCCTCCATCAGCTTGTGGAGTGGTCTGGCAATGTTTGAAAAGTCCTTCACAAACTTCCTTTAGTAAGTGCATAATCCACGGAAACTCCGTAGTTGGTGTACATTTACAGGGCGACTCCAGTTCTCGACTGCAGAGATCTCAGGATCAGTTCTCACACCTTCAGCAGAGATGATATGGCCGAGATAACTCACTTCATGACGGAACAAGTGCACTTGCTAGACTTCAATTTCAGGTTAGCCATCCTGAATTTTTCTAGCACCTTACTTATGTTACTTAGATGATCTTTATAGGTGCACCCACAATGATAATATCATCTAAATACACCAGATAGGCTTCATAAGAAAGTCTTTTTAGCACTGTTTCCATCAGGCGCTTGAATGTTGCAGGTGCATTACACCGTTGTGCAAATTAATTGAAACAAACCCAAAAAATTGAGAAAACTAAGAAGAAATGCAAATTTTATTTAATTTTATACAAAATCAGAAATTTTTAATACATAATATGATCCCCACGACTATATATTAACATTTGGAAATGATTCGGCATGGATTCTACCAATTTTTTACAGTCATTTATAATATTTGTGTCCTTGTATCACACATGAATCAGTGCCTTGATTAGCTTCTCCATAGTTGTACAGTCCATATTTAATAGGCAATTCTTGCATATGTCCCAGGAATTCTCCACTGGGTTGATATCAGGTGAGTTCCCAGGCTATTTCAATGTCTGAATGTGGTTCTCAGGCATAAATCTCTTGACCATTTTGCACGTATGGCACAGCGCAAAATCCTGCTGAAAAATCCTCGTTCCATCAGGGTAGTGTTTCTTCAACTCTGGAGCAACCTTTTTATCCAAAATAGTATTGTATTGCTCAGAATGCATCATACCATCAATAGGCTGCAAAGAACCAACCCAACTATAACCGTAACAACCCCAAAACATCTCTCTTTGAAGGTTTTTAACAATTTGGCTAATGTGGCAATCCTGAATTCTTTCGCCTGGCGATTTCCGCACATGTTGAATTCGCTGTCTTGGACGAAAAAATGGCTTTTGTTGCTAAATAGTTTGTTTACTCCAACTTTCGACTGTCCATTCTTATATTTTAATGACCACAATAACGCTTTTTCTTCATTGGTTGGATCAGAAGCTGTTTCTTCATAGGCCAATAGGCTGGCTGACTGGCTCCAAGACGATGCGCCTCTGAGCAGTAGATGAGATAATATTCAGTTCATGCTCTTTTAAATAACTATTAAGTGCAGCACTAGTCTTTCGAGGGTATTTTTAATTTGTATAATTAGAAAAGAGTCATCTTTTGACGTTGTTTTCTTTTCCCGGCCAAATTTCTCTCTCTGCTTTGGAGGTACGGATCATGTTTCTTTATTTTGTTTTATGATACAGCTCACAGTCGCAATACTAATGCCAACTATCTTCGAAACCTCTCTATAAGTCTTTGGTGTATGTTCGGAGGGAGTAACAGTGTTTGTACACTTTCGCAGCGTCACATCCATCTCTGACGACAGTGAACTCTCAACTGTTGTGATCATAGCTGGAGCTTTCATCTGCAGAACTTCCTGCGCATGCGCTCTCAGAATCCCTCTGTTTAGTGGAAATTGTTGCTAGGCAAAGGATTTATTCACCCCACCCATACTTTAACATATTTTAGTATGATTGTTGAAGAATAATAGGAATGACTTTAAAATTCATGAAAAAAATAGTTTGTTTCAATTAATTTGCACAAGGGTGTACATAATCCAAATGGCATAACTTTAAATTGCCACAGTCCTTGTCCCGTGGTGAATGCAGTCTTCTTTTTGATCGTCAGGATGTAATTCTACTTGCCAGTAACCACTCTTCAGATCCAAAGACGAGAACCATTTTTTGCCAGCAAGTGTGTCCAATGTGTCCTCAATTCTAGGAAAAGGGTAACTGTCTTTCTTCGGGATGTCATTCAAACGATGATAATCCACACAAAATCTAGTTGAACCATCCTTCTTTCGCACCAATACTATGGGAGAGGCCCAAAGATTCATTGATGATTCGATGATGTCATTACGCTGCATTTCATTTAGAAGCTCAACCACCTTTTCCTGTTTAGCAAATGGAAGTCTTCTTGGATGTTGTTTGATTGGAGGATGATTTCCTGTATCAATTCTGTGCTGGGTGATGTTCGTTTTCCCGACGTGTTCAGATGTTCGAGTAAAAAGGTCTTTAAATTCATGAAGTAGCTTCTCCGCAACACATCTCTGTTCATGTCCTAATTCTGCATTCTTGAGTAATTCCACTGTTAATAGCTCAGAAGACTTGGATTCGGTTGATTGCGTGGCCCGGTTTATGCATGTAACAGGAGTACAGGTTGCTAACATCCTCATCCTTCTTTACTGTCCTTACCTTATCACTGATGTTTGCGACTCTCGCACGAATAGTGCTCTTTGAAAGATCAACCAGAGATGAAGCCACCAGTACTCCTCTTGGGCTATTGTCTGTATTCAGGTATTCAATCAGTCCATAACGGAAGTGTTGCTGTTTGGGAGGTGTCCCGGAAACTATTGTCTCTGTGTGTGGAGGGAGGGAAATTTCAGACTTGGCTGTTGTCTGACAAATTGGCTGAATATCTGGATTTTCAGTTTTGAACAAAGCTATGTCTTCTGAACTTAACTTGAATGCAGTTCATTATTCTTGAAGTCCAATTTAAAGTAAAATTTTCTCAGGAAATCAATTCCAAGGATTAGAGGATCTCGTATATCAGCCACATATGCCATATGATGGTAACTGGCATTTCCAAAAGTGATGGTCAAGTTCATTTTTCCATATATTTTGATTTCGTCTCTGGTCACACTCTGGAGTTTAACGCAGGGCGGCGTCCAGGTGATCTTCTCTTGAAGTTCTTCAGCTAAATCTGTTCTAATGATGGTTACGTTGGCTCCAGTTTCCAGAATCATATGGCAGGTGGTGTTGTTAATTTGGCCATAAACGTAAAGTCCATTATCGCCGCCACTCTTTGATGAAACATAGAATACTGTTAAGTGGGACTCTGTAATTTCTGTCAATCTTCGCCCCGTGAGATGGCCTTCTCTTAGTTTCCCAGCTGTGATGGTGAAGCCGGGTTGTTTTTGTTAGTTGGTCGAATAGGGTAGTTTCTCCTCACATGTCCATCTCTTCTACAGCCTTAGCACTTTATCTTCGGATCCTTTACTTCCTTATTATTTTCAAGGGCTGTGCAATCTCTTTTAAGATTTCTGCGAGACTTCTCTTCATTTCGTTTACATCAGCTGGTGTTTCATCTAATGAGACTGCTCTGATTGTATGGGGGTCTTTACGGGAGGCTTGTTGAGCTGCCTCTATCTTCATCGCGTAGCCTAAAGCTGATTCAACATCCCTGATATTGGAGAGTCTAAGTGCTTTTTGGATTTCTGGATCTCGAACGGCATTGATAAAGTACTGAAGGGCCAAGCCATTCCAAGTGTCAGCATGGCAGTCAGAGAATGCTAGGTGTGACAGTCTTTGAATATCTGCTGCCAGCTCTTGCAAACTTTCGCCCGTTTTCTGGTAACGAGATTTTAGCTGGAGGCGACTATAGTCCTTAGAACACTTCTCTCCGAACCGTAGCTCCAGTGCTCTAGTCAGGGCCTCGAAGTCGTTCCTTTCTTCTTTAGAAACATTTCTCAGTATCTCGGCTGCATCTCCCCGTAATGCTGCTGCTAATTGGACTGACTTGGCAGTAGAGTCCCAGCCATTAGCTTTCGCTATGATGGAAAACTGCGTCTTATATAACTGCCAGGAGGAACTGCCGTCGTAGGTGGATAGCTTAATAAACTCCTGATTCTGGATTCTTTTTTCTTTCTTTTCAGTTTCCTGGGACATGGATTCTAACTTTTCTTCCACTTTTCTCTCCAGATCTTCTTCTATTCTCTTCAATTTACCTTCTATCTCTGAAAATCTTCCTTTCAACTCGTGATCGACATTTTCTTTATATTTCTCTTCAAAACTTTGTTTTATCCTCGTAACACTCTCTTCTACCCTCATAACATTTTCTTCTATCTTCATAGTTTTCTCTTCAAAACTTCATTCTATCTGCATAACTTTCTCTTCTATTCCATCTATTCTGTTTTCCATATCTGATAACTTACTCTCTATTACTTCTTTTACAGTCGAAAGCTCTCGCTTCATCTCGTCTTGATTAGATTTAATTTCTAACTGTCTTTTAACTCTATTTGTCCAATTTCCATTTTCTCTTGTTCTACTTTCATTTCTTCAGTTAATCTATCTCTCATATCTTTTTGTCCGGTTTCCATACTTTCTTTCATCTCTCTCTGTCTTTCTTTCATTTCATTCATCTGGGTAGCTAAACTTTCTAGAAGTTTCTTCATTTCTTGCTCCATAGCTCTAGTTATCATCATTCCCAGACAATCCCACTTCTGACACGAGAAATGTTGCATACTTGGGGGTTCGTAAGTTGTCTGAGAATGACAGGCGAAACTTGCAAAAATTCATTAATTTATTTACAGAAAGTTCCAGAAAAATACACGTCAATAAACCAAGTATCAGCTTCAGTTCACCAGCAAACACAGCTTAAATAAGAGCAGTTAACAGCAAAACCACAGTAGAAACTGTATAGCAATAACACATAAAGCAAATCTCATTCAAAGAGGCTCAAAGCTATGCAAGCATTTGACGTAACTTACTGAGACAGATCTGAGACTGACTTGCCTTGGCAAAAAAAAAAGCTCCTTTTATACTTCTCTATCGAACCCAGATTTTTCGAGAAAAATCCAGAAAGTGGTCAGCCAATGAGATTTCAGCTTCAGTATTTGGTATATCGTTAATAAGGATTTTCTCGCCAAGGTCACCAAAAAAATCGCCAAGGTGGGAAAAGTCACCAAATTTGCTGCCAAATCCATTATCTGCCTCATTAAGGCGGGGGGGACTACATAAAGAGAGTTTATTATATGCGTATTTATCAAAATCTGCAATACTGTTAATAATATTACTGTTAATATTTGTACCACTGCATTTGTTAGTACTCCTCATGGTTTTGGAGATCATTGTGCCACAGACAGACATTTTCTAAAAATATCATGGTCAAACGTGTTCTGGACCTCTCAAAATGTGTATATTCATGGAAAACTGGAAGCTGAAAATTTTTACGAATCCAATACTTTCTTCTATTGAATATAAAATGGAAAAACTGGAATGATCCAAATTTGTAAAAGGAAAGAAAATGCTGCTAAAAGTAGAAAAGTAGAAAAACTGAAAATTTTGTATTTTTTTCCCGAGAGATTTTAGGCGTATGCCCCGATGGGGGGTCACAGACTCCCCGACGGGAGGGGGGGGGCTGTGCCTCCCTGGCCCCCTAGCTGGTGCCACCCCTGCTTTTAATGTGTTTTTATGGGAAAATTAGGCTATTTTAACGCTAAAGCAACTAGAAATGCACAAAATTAGCATTTTATCAACTAGCAAAATTTTATCAACTTACTAAGCCTCTTTGAAAGAATTTATACAAAAATAAATATAATTATTTATAGTTCCGTAACAATATATATATAACAAAGATCTGGTTCATCCTTGTTATATTAGCAGTCATCTTTGTTATGAGAACAGATGTAATAAACAATTAACTCCCTTTGACTAAACATATTTATTGTAATATTAATAGGCCGGGGTTTTCCCTCGTAGAGAGGAGCCAGTACAGTACATTAACTACAATGTTAAATAGATCCATCATAGTTTTGTTTGGCACTACTAAGGCGAAAAAAGGCAATATTTTAAGGATGCAAGTACTTTTATATGAGGGAAAAATGAGAAGAGGCGAGGGACTTTTTCCCTTACTGACGTAATGTCACGTGATCAAAAAGGGTGTAGTTTAGTGCTATCTACTTATTTAATTTGTTCTCTTTTCAGGCAGAGCTTGAATTAAGACTAGAAGGATATTTTTGGTCTGGAGGGGAAAAGACAGTTCGGAAGAAACACCTTAAAATAATAATAAAAAAAAAGATTAACTTTCCTAACGGTTATTTTTAATAAAGCGTAAATGAAAGTCTCGATTTGCAAAGAACAAATTTGAATCATTATTAAAGAATATATTAATTAATATAAAAAGACTTATTTAGAGGATTTTTATATTATATATGTATATATATTAGGAATTGTCTATAAAGGAGTTGCTGTCACTTTATATTTAAGGAGAGTCAAGACTGTTCACTCAGTGAATACACCAAAATATTTGATGCAGTTGTTTTATTGAAGATACTTTGGCATATTACATGTTATTAACAGTGATCAGTCCAAGCACGCTGACATCCACATTTGTAGACGAGTCCGGTGGAAGCCGTCCCGTTGACACTTGCTACGGAATCGAAACTGCAACCAATTTCCCCTTCTGGAGCCATTAAATTTACTTATCTTAATGTGGATTAATTAAGCAAAAGATCGCATGAAAAAAGCGTTGTTTTTCATGTGTTCCCACTTAAATATGACTATTTTGGGGCGAGGCCAAACTCCTAATATGAATTCTTATTGGATAATTAGTTGATCTAATTCCTGCTTACATTGTATCATTGGTTGACCCGGACATCTGGAATTTAGTATTTTGCAATGTCTTGCCTCTTATTTCGATGATTGCATAATTTTGATCCTAAAACTTATTCTTAAATCCGATTCCCTCGCTACAACGTGTTTTGTTGGAAAACTAATTTTACATGGACTCTAAAATAAAATTCCCATAAAGTTGTTCTTAAAATTAAGATTTATTCTGAGATATTACTATTAAGATATCACTTAATATTAATTTATAGTATTAATTTAAAATCTAAATTCTTTAACATGATAATTTAAAATCTGAATTCTTTTTATCCTTTCATATATATATATATATATATATATATGTCTGAAAAAGTTGATATTCTTTCTTCAATTCAATGTTTTGCATACTTTTTTTGAAAAAATCAATGGCTGTTACCGTTCTAAAGTTAAGGTAGCAGCAAACACCCTGCATATACATATATATAGGGGGAGGGGAGAAATTTTTCTTTTTTTTAATTGAATGTAAACATTTATATTATAAATGAGATAGGTAGAAGTTGTTGAGCATAGAATATGCCTTTATGTGATTCTGTAATTAATATTGATTCTATGTCTGATAGACTGAGCTTTTATAAAATAGAAATTTTAATTTAAGAACTTAGCTTTCATATTCTCACTTTTTCATTTATAAAAAGGAGATTAAATATGTACTATATAAAATGCCTCAGAATAATTTGTATAACGACATGTTTTACTATGAATTTTAAAAATTTGTTTACATATTTAAATTTTATGTATTTTGATATTAAAAATTTAAAAAATAATTATTGTATATACATTTTTTAATATAGGTCAGTTCAAAATTGGGTCTTGTGTTTGTTATTACTAAATATGGTGCCTTGCATTTATGTGACTTAGAAAGTTGCACAACATTATGTAGTGTAATCTTATGTTCAGACATAGTCTTTAGTACTGCTTTGAATAAGGAAACTGAAGGAATTGTCGCAGTCTCTAGAAATGGACAGGTAAATTCAAAAACAAATTTAATAATTTCGAATTTTGTGTTTTGATTTTCATTTAAATGCTTTGCATTTTTTCTCCATCTTTAAAATGGAGTTAGCCAGAAATTTTTAATTTTTTAATTAAGATTGTATGTTTTGTTATATAAGTTTAACTAAATGAAACTCTTTAATAAAAGTAATTATACAGTTCACTTTATGATAATTTTCCTTTTATTTCCATTTTCTTTTTTTTTTTTTTTTTTTTTAACGTGAAAAGTAATCTTAATATTTAAAAAAAAAAGTTTTTAATACATTTTTTTTTTCTTTTCTTTCTTTTCTTTTTTTTTTTGTATAAGTTTTCCATCATCTGTTTATATTATATCATACAGATATATTACACTCATGTTTGTGAAAATTGCAACACCAAGAAGGAATGGGAATATCAGAATGATATTTATTGGACACATATATTATATTAGGAAGAACAATTGATTAAAATTTCAGGAAATTTGGAGTAATATGTACTGAGAAAACAGTACATAAAGCAGCGACCTCTGTGAGCAATGACAGTATTTATCTGCCTAGGCATTGAATCAAACAGCGATTAGATCACATGTACGGGTAAAGCACTTCATAAAGCTTCAATACGATACCACAATTCATCGATCGTAGTCACTAGTGAGTGGTGGGCAGACACTTTTCAATGATTAAACAGTCATTTTCATTGAGGAGAGATCAGGAGAGCACACTGGCCAGAGCAGCAGTCAAACACATTCTGCATCAAGGAAGGTGCGGACAATACAGAGAACTTGCAGTCATGCATTGTCCTGCTTAAGTATTGCGCTTCGAAGGCCTTGAATATAGGGCAGAGCGACGGGCCTTAACTCATCAGAAATGTAATGGCTGGTATTTAGAGTGGTGGAAATGAAAACAAGAGGTGATCGAGATGTGTATCCAATAGTATCACATACCATGACTCCGGATGACCCAGTATGCTGCTACCTAGTCTCTCCATGGCTCAGGTGGTTAGAGCGCGATGCTAGTATGCTGCTACCAAAATTTTGATTACCTTCAAAACTGCATCACTGATATAGGAGCGTTTAATGTGTGATCAACGACAAACCTGGTTGCAGGAATGGCGTAAAGTTGCCTTTCAGACAAATCACAATCCTGTTTACAGCATCAGGATTGCCTTATCCATATTTAACATCATTGTGAATAATGCACATTGTCAGCTGGAATTCGACATCGTCACACTGTCCATCACCTGCAGTGATGGTATGGGATTCCATTAGATACACGTCTCGATTACTTCTTGTTCGCGTTCCCGGCACTCTGAATAGCAGCCATTAAATTTCTGGTGAGTTAAGACACACCCATCGGCTCTATATTCAAGGCCTCCGTAGTGGAATATTTAAGAAGGATAATGCACGACTGCAAGTTGTCTGTATTGTCTGGACCTTCCTTCATGCAGAATGTGCTCTACCGTTGCTTCAGCCAGTGTATTTTTTTGATCTCGCACCAATGAAAATGACTGTTTAATCATTGAAAAGCGAGTGACCTGCCACCACTCACTAGCAACTATGGTCTATGAACTGCGGCATCCTGTTGAAGCTTCATGAAGTACTGTACCCGAATATGTCATCCAATTGCTGTTTGATCCAATGCCTCGGCAGATAACTGTAGTTATTGCTCCTAGAGGTTGCTGCTTTATGTACTGTTTTCTCAGGATATATTACTTGAAACTTCTTGAAAATTTGATCAATTGTTTTTCCTACTATAATGTATGTACCCAATAAATATCATTCTTATAGTCACATTTCTTCTTGGTGTTGCAATTTTCACAAACATTAGTGTATAAATCAGTGGCGTAGCATGAACTTAGGCAGTAGGTCATCTTCCATTTTCTAGTATGCTCCCGTATGTTTTGTTGCAAGCTCTTATATACAAATATTCAAATGCACATAGAAGTCATTAAATATTTAATAATTATTAAAACTTATACATAGAAGCAAAAAATGATAAATTTTAGTACAATTAAAATATAAGAAACCTATTTAACACTCCGTCGGGCACACTGTATCTCACAGATACAAAGTTCTGAAATTATTTTCTTTTGAATAGAAGGTGGAAACTCATGACCTTGACAAGAATAATATCTGCTCTTCTGGTCACGTGGTCACCTAGAATGTCACCGGAGTAGGTTTCAGTGGATATATATTTCTGCTTTCGGGGTAAATTTGCTGTGTTGTATCTATCAGATACAATGCTCCCGATAACGTCTGTTGTTTGTTTTGCTCTGAATTTTTCCATTTTTGGATAGTTTTTTTATTTTTATTTTAATGGATAAAAAATGTTTTGTTAGATTTAAATGATTAAAAAGTTTTCAGAAGATTACATGAATTTCTGTTTTTCGTGGGAAATGAAGGTTTAGACAGAAAATTTCGATGAATGTGCCAAAGGTGAGGAAGATTTGATCAAATATAATTCTGAAAACTGCGGTGCAGGTAGATTACTATGCAGGAAAAAATTCAACAAAATGAGGGAAACTAGTACAAAGAAAAAATATTACAATATCATAACAAAATTAACTAGAAAATTACCTAAAATGTTAAATATTAATTTGAACTACACTAATAAGTTTTAAGTCCATTAAAAATCTCAGAATGAATGGGATGCTTGTCAAATTGATACTATGTGTTATTTTTCATTTAACTTTGTTCTTATAATTCTCTGTATTGTATTTTAATATTTTCATTGAAATAAAAGAGAAGTAAGGTCCAAATGTAGATAAGGAGAATCCTAGTATCAAAAACAAAAATGTGATTTGTTTTAAGCTCATTAAATTTATGAATCACTTCAAATTGCAAAATGTATCTGTCAGATACAATGCACCCAATGGTGTAATATTTGAAGCGTGCCCAACAAAGTGTTAACTCACTTTTATTTAAATATGAAATCCATTCGCCTCTTTTGTAAACAAAATGCTGGGTGAAAGAATGGTTTTTATCTTTTTACAAAGTTGAAAAATTAGGAAGTTTGGGAACTGGCTGATTTTGTTTTTTTTTTAATTATTATCTCTAATTTCTCTTGAAACATTTTACAATTAAAAAAGAATAAATCATCTGTAAAACATTCACATTCGCCTGCCATTTAACTTTTGTTAGAGATAATACATTGTGTAATTTTTTCAAAGATAAAGTAAGCAGAATTTGTTTCAAAATCAAAGAATGCAGAACCCATAAGAAACAACCGATGTTTTGCAGGCAGAATCTGTGATTACCTAGATCCTCTTGAATATACGCTACTGATACTTTCTAAAATTTTCATGCTATTGCCCTTTAAATGACTAGGATATTTGTTTGTATTTTTATCACTGGAGAACTTTTTATCAGAAATATAATTCCATTTTCAGCATTTATAATTGAAAATTTGTACATTATCTCTTAAAATTTCATTAACTTATGCAGGGGTGGGGAAAAGCTTGATCTACTGGCGATAAATTTTTCAGACATGATCACTGAAATTTAAGTCAGTCAGTTTTGTTCATGTAGTAAAATAGCTTTAAAAAAAAACTGTGTAAAACAGTAAAACAACTCCTCCCAAGAGCCATAAACAGTGTTTGAATAAGCAACTACTTTTGATTTTATCTTTTTAAGCTGTTATTATTCTAAACTGAACACTGTATTTTAAGAAATGGTGCTTTGGAAACTTGAAATGATTCTACTAAATGGTTATTTCACCTTACATTTGCATAAATTTTGTAAAGATTATCTACTATGCACCGTATATTGTTAGCTGGAAACAAAAAAATCTTTAATTGGTAAGATTTTCTAAAAATTTCCCACCCCTGAATATAAAATAAATCGATCAAAAATTCTCAAAATTTAGAAAAAAATTTAAGATTACTGTATTTTTTATATGAATGACTTTTTAAAAAATATTTTCCGTGTTTATTACATTTAAGATCTGAAAATGTCTGTTATTATTATTGAAGTTAAAGAATGCATTCTCTGAGATTTAGAAAAAGAAAATTATTTAATTTAGAAAATTATTCACTAAATTAAAGAAAAATAAGAAGAAAATAAAACTTTAAACATAAATTAAAGTTTTATTAGTCACCTTACTTTCAGCTTCAAAAAGTGGATTTTTTATGGTAAAGTACTTTCTTTGTAGGGGGATCCCCCTCATTATCAACACCTGTCCACTTGGTAGTGTTTGGCACCAAGTGGATAGGTGTTGATAATGAGGGGAATCCCCTTACAAAGAAAGTACTTCACCGTAAAAAATCCACTTCCTGAAGCTAAAAGTAAGGTCATTATAATTTTAATTAATGTATATAATAGCTTCAGTTTTTAAGTTTACTTAAAACTTTAAAATTTATTTTTTCAGGTACTTTCTGTGGATTTAAAGAAAGAAGTTTTGGTGCAATATATCTGGGAGGTGTCCAAACGATTGCATATAGCTAAACGCCTCGCTAGTGTGTTAAGAATAGAAAGTACAACATGAAGTATCATTGAAGTATCTCTGAAAACAAAGTTGTGTTTTGCATGGATATTCTTATACAATCTTTTTTTTTTTTAAATAGTATAAGTGCATATTTGCTTCTATCTGCACTCGCCTTAATTACTGCATATTTTTGGAAAGATTGCTAATTTATTGATCAAAAATTAATTTATTAATTTTATTACACATGCACATGATATAGCCCTTAATTATTAGTAAAATCGTTTCTTTCTTTCTTTTTATTAATTTAATTATATATATATATATATATATATATATAATTTTTAAAGTTTTTAATACTCTTAATTTCTCTTTAAATAGTAATTTTAAAAATAGAATTTATGCATTTTTTTTTTTTTTTTTTAAGTAGAATTATAATAAATAATTTATAATAATTAGTACTTTTAAAACAGCATAATTTTACATTTGTAATTAAAAATATATTTCTGCAAATATGGATAAACATTAACAATATTGGACAGGAAAATATTACTTACTTTGACAATTTTTCTTTTCTTTCTTCCTCCCCCCCCCCCTTTTTTTTTTCTTTTAAATATATATTTATGTTAATTTTCTGTTTTTAATTTATAACCCACAAGCCTTTAATTAATATATACACTCTGTAGCTGTTTATTTAATTTTTTTTTTTTTCTTTAGAGTGGCATCCCCCCCCCCAAAAAAAAAAATAAATAAATAAATAAAAATAAAAATGTTCTTTTGCTTTACAGGTATTTACCTATTCTAATTTAATGTGAGAGTTTTATTATTATTATTATTAATTTAGGTTTTTTTTTTTTTTTTTTTTTTTTCAATTGAATTTTATATCAGAGGTAACAAACCATTCCCCCCCCCCCCCCCCCCCTTTACTCTGGCACTCTGCTGTCTTCCTTAAATCAATATCAAATGAAAGATGGTTAGCACTTAAAAAAAAAAAAAAAATAGTTTGATTGGCATATATTTCACAATAATATTTATATTTTGTTTTATAAAATGTTAGATGAGTCGAAATTGCAAAAACACACAACTATTTTTTTTCAAGTTGAAATAATTAAGCAGGATTAAGCGATAAAAAATAGGCATGAAGAACAGCAATATGTTTCAAATTTAAATAATCTGACAGAATCCTGCATTAGACAGTATATAATTGTTTTCTTTAAACTCTTCTTCTTCTTCTGTAGTAAAGGCATCAAGAAAAGATGCATTTATTACATAAGTTAAGTATTTTAAAAAGATATAGTTATAATGTAAATTAAGAATTAATAAAAATTTTTAATACTTTTTTTTTTTTAAACCATTTCACTGGCCACAATAGTGTGTGGAAGGCTATGTTTCTCCCCGAATTATTTCGGGATGGCCGGTGAATTGGTTAAATATTACGTATAAACTAGCTGTATTGAAAAGAACAACTAGTGCATCTCAAATGTAGCATTGACATTTATGTCAACATTTTACCATTCTTGGTGTAGCTTATACGCATTTGGGGATTTATTATGTCATAAAATTGCTCATGGACTGCTATCTAAACTTTTATTTGGCAGCTTGTGCTAAATAACTTATATATTATCTTTAACATATTTTTTTATATACTATAAAATTAGTGATATTAAGTTGTGTTTATATAACAGATATATGAAAAATTATTGTGATTAAAAAATTCATAAAATACAATATCTATTTTCACTATAAAGTATGCAAAAAGAAAAGAAGTAAAATTCTATTCTTTTTTTTTTCTCTTATGTTTTAGGTGCAAAATATTTATGTGCAAGTAATTGCATTTATATTTATATATTTTTCAATTTATTTTCCATTTTCCCCATTTTAATTTATTTCTCATTTTCATTATTTAAATTTATTTTTCATTTCATTATTTTATTTTTCATTTCCATCATTTTTAATTTATTTGTCATTTTCATCATTTTATTTTCAATTGTTAATTTTTCATTTCCACCTGTTTATAAATTTATTTTTACCAAAGAAATTTCGGACAGAGTTTGATGAAAATTTATTAATATAGTGTAAAAATTTTTGCTAGTTTGTAAAAAGAATAATAATAAACTTCTTTTACAAAATATTAATAGCTATACAAGACCTTTATAAATAAGGAATGAATGAATAAAATAAGATTGGTTAATATTTTTCTACTTCTTTTTTGAAATTTATTTTTTAATATTTTTACAATAATAATAATTTTTAAAAAAAATAGTGCAAAAAATTTTATGCAAAAATTATGAAAATTTTGATTAATTTAGTAAATTCTGATTTTTTAAAAATTTCTTTTACTTATAGTATATATTATTTATATTATATATATTACTTGTACTATTTACAGTGGTGGACATAATTATAAGACACCTATATAATTTGACAAATAGTGAAAGAAAAGATTTAGAGCTTAAAAATGTTTTATCAAATACGTCAAAAACATAAATTTATTCTGTTATCACACGTAATTGTTTTACAGAAATGATATTTTTATAGTGTTTAATAAAAAAAATTAAAAATATGGACAAAATTATAAAACACCCTAACATTTTAATTAAAACACCTGCTTTTTTTAAAAAAAATAATGTGCAATATGCAAATTTTCTGCACGCTGTTATGATGTCAGCAGTTAACTAAAGCAGACGATAACCGACTTCACACATTTACAAACATGCCACAAGGTACAGAATTAAAAGAAAGTGAAATTCGCGAAATTTGGAGATTAAATGGAACTGGTGCTTCAATTAATATTTCAAAAGTTATTAAACACTCTAGATGTGCAATTAGAGATGTTTTGAAAAGAGGAATTAATGGATCGGTGATTAAAAGATCTGGACGTACTCCTTGCTTGTCCTCGAGCAGTGTTGAGCATAATTCATTAAAAAGTAATTGAATTACAATTATAATTATTTTACTGTCAATAAATTAACAATGATTACAAATAAATTGAATTACTTATTCAATTTATTTGTAATAATTCAATTAATTTGTAATCAATTATTT
Source organism: Salticus scenicus (assembly GCA_963930645.1). Taxonomy (NCBI): domain Eukaryota; kingdom Metazoa; phylum Arthropoda; class Arachnida; order Araneae; family Salticidae; genus Salticus; species Salticus scenicus. The sequence goes on along the minus strand of OZ005661.1, from coordinate 64,017,084 downwards.
GTTAATCGATTGACAAAAAAAAAAAAAATCATAATTATAATTTAATTGTAATTCAATTACTTTTTAATCAATTATGCCCAACACTGTCCTCGAGAGACAGGTGCCATGTGCTTTCGCTCGCTACACAGAATAAGATGACCACTACAGTCATTAAAAGTGCTTTGAAACTGATTTGTTCAAGGAGAACCATTCGCAAGGTGTTGCATAATGCTTCCTATGCGAAGTATAAAAAATTGAAGAAAAAACCACCGCTCCAAGCCGGCACAAAATGGAGCGTCTAAACGTCGCTAAACAAACTATGGCCTGTACCTCCAAATGGTACTCTGTGTTATTTTCTGATTAAAAAAGTTTAATCTGGATTGTCCTGACGGGTTTCAATATTATTGACATGATTTACGGAAGTCTCCTCATGTACTAATGAGCCGCTAAATGGGTGGAGGCTCAGTAATGGTTTGGGTCGGATTTTCGGCTCAAGGGAAAACGGATATTGTTTTTGTGTATTCAAGAATAAATTCCGAAAAGTATAAGAATCTTCTTAAAGATCAACTAGCCATATACGGTGAACTTCTTTGTGGCGAAAACTACACTTTCCAGCACGATAACGCGACGATTCATGCATAACACAAAACAAAAAAGTGGCTTTCAGAGCAAAGTATCAATGTTCTCCCGTGGCCTTCTCGCTCCCCAGACCAGGCATGAGAGTGCAGAAAATTGAAAAAAGAGGAAACACGCGTGTTCATAAAATTAATTTCGAATGAAAAATAACGCGTGCGGGGGAAAACTATACAAATGTGTTCATAAAGTTTATTTCAAATGAAAAAATAATGCTCACAGGAAAAACTATACAAAATATTTTAAAAGTGACAAATTAAACTAAAAGAATAACACATCAGTACAATAGAACATGTGTTTAAAAAAAAAAAAAAAAAAAAAAAAAAAAACATTAGCTAGCAGTCAACATTTAATAACCATTGAGTGGTGGTGGAAAATGGGAAACGGGGGGGGGGGGTTAAAATGTAGTTCATGAGTGAGAAATAAACACAATTCTTCTCCTTTATGGGTTCTAGAATATCATAAAGTAAGTTTAAAATTAATATTGACATTTTTGTTGTGGATGGATAAATATTCAAAAATAAAAGGCTTCCCGCAGAATGTTTGATTGGCGATGGTTAGAGATGAAAAAGGGGGGGAGGGAGGACAAAAAAATCAGATGAGTGAGAAATATTGAATAATTCTGTTCTTTTATGTGTTACAGAATATGATAAAGCACGTTTAAAATGAATATTTATGTTTATATTTTGGATGGAAAAAGATTGAGAATCTAAAGTTTTTCGTGGAGCGTTTGAACACTGATCATTATTGGAATTTGATTTTAACAAAAATAAAAAATCGCGAAATTAACGAAAAGCGGAAAATCGCGGATCCGTGGAAAATTCTCATGCCTGCCAGACTTAAATCCCATCGAAAACTTGTGGGGGATCTTAGCTCGTGCGGTTTACGGAAATGGGAGGCAGTTTATATGTGTCGAAGACCTAAAGAATGCTATAAAATGTGCTTGGGAAGAACTGTCTTCCGATATTTTGTTAGAATTGATAGATTCAATGCTAGTTAACTGCATCTTTCATGCTATAAAAAACAATGCCGACTCCACCAAATATTGAATAACCATGTTAGAGGATTTTCTTTTAGACCATTAGTGTCTGCTAATTATGTTACCACTGTATTTGGAAAAAACGGTTGGTGTCTTATAATTTTGTCCATTATGTTTTCAAGTTTTTTCATTAAATTGTATGAAAATATCATTATTATAAAATAATTATATATGATAACAGAATAAATTTGTTTTTGACGTATTTAATAAAACATTTTTAAGCTCTGAATCTTTTCTTTCACTATTTGTCAAATTAGATAGGTGTCTTATAATTATGTCCACCACTGTATCTGTAAACAGCAAATATCTGATTCTCATTTTTTAAAGGGTACTGGAATATCATATCTTCTAGTTATGTCTCCTACTTCTTCTTTTCCAAAATGATTTTTCTATAATGTGTTTGTTTCTGTGCAACAAACAATACATTGTCCCCAAAAAGAAATTATTTTCAAAAAATGCAGGCTGATATATTTTTGCTGTGAAAATTGCTGTGAAGATTTTGCTCATTTATGTTTTCTAAGTGCTTAAAAGAAAATAAAAAAAAAAAAAAAAAAACTATATTTTAACATTAATAAAATATTTTATAGTTCAAAAATTTTATTTGTTGTATTTTTATAATATTATTATACGAAGCAGGACACTTTGGTCCCGCCGTTTTGGTCCCGTCACTTTGGTCCCGCCGTTTTGGTCCCGTGGAAAATTTGGTTCCTGGCCATTTTGGTCCCGAGACATTTTGGCCCCGCCAATTTTTTGCTATTTTTTAAATCTATATCAGTTTTTTAATATGATAGCATATTTATTGATACGGGAAAACTGAAGTGTTCTTAGAATATCTTTTATTAATGAATATATTACAGATAAATACATAAATTTTCGACATTACGATTGCTACCTAGCTATTGAGATTCGGAGAATTTTGTACTACTACTTTACAAACGTTTAATATATTTAAACTTTTTTTTTTTTTTTTTTTAGATTTTTTTTATTTGATTTCGATTTAACTTACTTCACTTGTAATTTGGTTTTTAATTTACTATCAGTGACAAAATTTTGGTATTTTAAAAGTTATTAACAATAACAACAGTACCTTCTTATTAAGAAAAGAATCCCCATTTGAATATATTTATTGATAAAGCCTGAATTAATTTTAAAATAATAAAATGCAGAAAAAATTTGTTTAAAAAACGGGAAAAAGAAAGAAAGAAAATCTTATGACATTTAATATAATTCGCTTTTAGTGGCAGAATGCTATTTCTTTCAAAGAACTAATTATTGACCCCCATCATAGACTCTTCTTCATAAGCAAGAGCTTGAGATCATTTAGGAAGTTTTTGAATTTATATATGAATTTATTCATAAATATATATATGTGTGTGAGAGAGAGAGAGATACGTTTCATTCGATTTGATTGTGTTTTAATTTTTATCATTAATCTAAGAAGAATTTCAAAATCTGTATTATATTAATATTAATAATAATAAAATGCATGATTGTTTGTCCGTGATATTTAATTACGTTAACTGTGTATATATGTGTATAAATTACCTTTCTTTCAATTACAATGATTTTATTTTTAAAATGAAAAAAAAAAAAAGGAAGTATTTATATTTTCACCTGTGCGCATTGCAAGCATCAATGTTCAGAAAATCTTGATGTACAATTTTTTATACCTTTTTAGTTTAAAATAGTTAATAAGTTTAAGTTTAATAGTTAATAAGTTTAATAAGTCAATAAGTTGATTAATAGTAAATAAGTTTATTTTTAATAGTTATAAATAAATAAATATATCTATCTGATATGTCTCTGTGACTAAAAAAAAAGCCCGCATTGAAATCTCTGTAGCAACTTGGAATTCGTTTCACACATGTTTTCCTACAGACAATAAAATCTTTTTGTAAAAAAAATAGAACCGACTCCAAGAAATGGGTATGAAATGAAATAGTAAATTGCGCCTAAAAGTATAAAATAATTTCCTTCGCCAAACAACCTATAACACTACAATTAATCATAACTTTTGAAGTCGGCGCAAAATTAAATAAAATTTAATTAGTTTTTAAAGGCCTGTTTTTAGATCGGTAGCAACAAATGCTGTTGTCTCGAATGATCCATTTTCATGTTTCCTTTATTATTTTATCACTGTATACAATTGGTTTATTAGTAGCATCTACATAGAACAGTGAACATTCCTTACAATGCGGTATTTATGTTTCTACGAAGCTAGAGTTTCCTTTGCATATTTGGTATAACTTTGATAACTATCATACTTGGTGGCTTTTGGATTTGGCGATCAAAACATACACGCAAGATGTATATTTTCATAATATATATTGTACGATGTATTGTTTCATATTCTTGATTACTCTCTTAATATACCTTTTCAAACTAACCATGATATCGTAAAGAAATTAAATATGTTTGTCAGAAAATTTTGCGATTTTTCTTTCACCAAGGACGTCGGATACCAGGATCTTCGCCAACTTTTGCTGCTTACGAAATCTTATTTGTTTTCTTGAATCAAAGTTGTTTTCGGCTGAGTTTTGCAGCTGACAATGTGAGATGTGTATATTGAATAGGATTTGATTTTTGTATTGAATAAAGTTATCAATTTTTATTTAATTTTGCGCCGACTTCAAAAGTTATGATTAATTGTAGTGTTATAGGTTGTTTGGCGAAGGAAATTATTTTATACTTTTAGGCGCAATTTACTATTTCATTTCATACCCATTTCTTGGAGTCGGTTCTATTTTTTTTACAAAAAGATTTTATTTTTCTCTTTTCAGTGAAAATTTATTCATATAGCAGAACATCAAAAGACGTTCGAAGGCAGCTTCACAAATCACAACTTCCAAGAAAAGTGACATAACTCAAAAAATGGTTTATGTCACTGAAAAATACATGAAATGCACCCAATGTGAACAAAAAAGTTTCATCTCCATCTAGAAAGTTATCCACTCGAGAGACAGTTGTGCCAGTTTAATTCTAGTCAAGTTATTTTTAAGTTGATTTCTCTCAAATGCTGCATTTTTGAGTTGTGTCACTTTTCTTGCCTTTATCGGATATGAGCAAAAAACTATCTGTTGAATGAACATACGTTAAGTTAAAAAGTCTTTAGAAATGTAAAGGACGGATACGCTGTATTAGTGACCAAAAATTCTTTTAGGCATATATATTTAACTTTACACTGAATACGTGTCACCCGCTGTGCTGGAAATTGCGCAGCCTAAAGTTCAAACAAAGAGCAAAATATGCATTGCAGCTGACGGAAAGAAGTTTCAACATCGATACTTACATACTGCTTTTACCAGTATAGCTGCATGCGCTCAGCAGCTAGAGTGAGAACAGACTTTTGTGAGTATCCTGTAATTTGTTTATATCTTAATGAAATCATAATGAAACCTATTTTAGGCTAAGATCAATGCAACAAAAAAGTATTAAAATTAAATCATCTCTTACGAAGTTAAAAGCTAACAAATTTCAACAACAACAACAATGAGAAACATGGTTTGTATTGTGAACCTCTTCCTTTATGAAGTCGGTTTAAAACGTCTATGCGTTAATCGATGTGACCGCTTTTAATAACCATACTTTGAATTTTACATAGCATAAATGTCACCCGCTACGTTACAACATATACCCATAAGCTACAACAAATGTCGTTTAAGTGTGCACAAAATAGAAAATTGTGAACAAACAAATGCACGTTTTAAGCGTTCTGTTTTTAGCATAAATGTCTAAACTATCTTTTCGTACTAAATCGATGATGCTCTGCAATTTTATAATTCACTTTTTTCCCTTGTTTTGAACCGTTTCCGAGATAGGAACGCTAACTCCACTGTTTTCCACCAGCATATGACCGCTTACAGTAACAGTACTTTGAACCACATAGTATACGTGTCATCTTCTACGCTGCAAAGTGTGCAACGTAGTTCAAGTGTGCACAATGTAGGAAATTGCGAACAGACAACTGCACGTTTTAAGCGTTCTATTTTTAGCAATAATGTCTAAAAACTGTCTTTTTGTAGTAAATCGATGATGCTCTACAACTTTGTAATTAACGTTTCTCCCATCTTGAACCGTTTTTGAGATTGGAGCGCTAATTCTGCTGTTTTTCACCAGATGGCATTTTATTTTCTTTAGATTGCAAAAATATTACAATGGGATCTACATCAGACCAAGATCTTTACAACAAAACAAAAAGTATCAAGTAACCGTATTTTGAACTATATAGCGTATGTCTCACCAGCTACGCTACAACGTGTGCAATGTAGCTCAAGTGTGCATAGTGTAAGAAATTGCGAACAAACAAATGCACGTTTTTAGCATTATATTTTTAGCATCAATGTCTAAACTATCTTTTCGTACTAAATCGATGATGCTCTGCAACTTTATAATTCACTTTTCCCCCCTGTCTTGAACCGTTTCCGAAATAGGAAAGCTAGCATGAATGACTAAACTATCTTTTTGTACTAAATCGATGCTACTTTTCAACTTTGTAATTCATTTTTTCCTTTAGAACTGTTTTCGAGATAGGAAACTAACTCCGCTATTTTACACCAGGTGGCGCAGCGGATAAACTTTGTGCTGCATGGACCACTTTGCTATACTTACATACCATTTTTATCACTATAGCTGCAGCCGTTCAGCAGTTAAAAGAGTTGGGACTGATTTTTTTGGGCACCCTGTATTTTCTTTAGATCGTTAAGATATTACAATGGGACCTATTGCAGACCAAGACCTTTTCAACAAAACAAAAATTATCAAAATCGGAGCATCCGTTTAGAAGTTATGAGCTAACAAACATAAAAAAAACATACGGTTTGAATTGAGAACCTTCCTTCTTTTTTTGAAGTCGGTTAATAAAAAGGAATTTCACTGTTTTGTTTCAGCGCATTTGAAAAAAAAAGAGGGGGGGGGGGCTTTTAATGGAAATTTTCTTAAACAATATTGTAAGGGATTATAATGGAATAAAAATGCTTTTCCAATTCTGTGCGATATGTAACTATTTCCTGTGTTTGACAAATATATCCGGATTGACAGAGAAGAAAATAACCCAAATTTAGCAGATCTGTACAAATTATTAATGAGATACTTATTTAGGTTCCTCGCATCTTCTTTTAATATTAAACTCTAATATTTAGGAGATGCTTGGATAAAGCATCGATTTCCTACAAATTTCATATTCGAACACTCTAAATTTGAATGTGATAATTAAGAGCCACATTACAGTGTTTCATATTAAAAACCGTGTATTTTATTTAAACTGAAGTTTTGCAGACTTAGATAAATTAATAATGCTTAGATCTTCGCTGATAACTAATAATTTTATCTTTCAAAATTCCATCTGAAATAATAAATTTTCTGTTCCACGTGTCCTATAGTTACATAATTTTCAACAAAGGTTGTAGATATTAAACTCTCCAATGGAAAACATTCGTCTCAGTTCTCTTTTGCCCGAAGTTCCCTCACGTATTTGCTGTCCTTTTTCCTCTATCGTACAAAGAAAAAATCTAAATCTCAAAATTTTAGACGTTTTTTCAGTTTTATTTGTTACTACAACTTTCTGTTGCATAATAATAATAATAATAATAATAATAATAATAATAATAATTTTTACTTTTCCTACCCCTATGTTTCCAAGTCAAATGACAAAAATTTGAAATATGAAAAATAAATTCGCTTTTTTTCTGTAATAATTTAATTATTCCTAATATCGGGACCAAAATGGCGGGACCAAAATTTCCTCGGGACCAATTCGGCGGGACCAAAGTGTCATGTACCCATTATTATATAATATATTGGTAAGTTTTTTATTCTCTCCACATAAAATTTAGATCCACTGTTTTTTTTTTCCTCCAGTGATGAAACAAATTAAAATTTACTGATCAAAAACACCTGAGAGAAATGTAAACTGAATTGTGTGAAGGGTTACACACAACACACACACATATATATATAATTTTAAGAATTTATTAACAATAAAAAGCAATATATTACCGTATTTTCCTGTGCGTAATCAGCAGATTATCCATTATAAACTTGATTTTTCTTTTTTTTTTTAATGTGGATTATCTCTCAAAATTTTTTTTTAAGCGACTGTCTGACGGCAGATAACGATGCTAAAAGATAACTTCAGATTGTGTATCTACTTGGCCAGTTGCGAAGCCAATAGTGATGGGTTCATGTATTCATGTATGACGTTTTTGTGCTAATAGGAATGGCTTCCGTTTTCAAGATATGCTTTTCTAACCTAATAGCAACATGCTTCTGTTTATTTGTTACTAGCAGGTTACGCCCGCTTTGCTGGTCACTATATTTATATGAATTTTCAAAAGAATTGGATCAATATTTATTTTTTACATCACATTATAAATAAAAACAAAACAAAACAAAAAATTACATTGAGATCACTCTAAACCTCGCTTCAAGTACCCGCTGCCTACAGCAGCTCTTTTTTCCGCCCATACTGCATCAGGTAAGTCCAGGTTCCCACTGTCTGCAGAAAGGTCTTTCCTGGGCACTTCAATCTAGGTATTTATTGAAGACATGTGGATCTTCTGTTATTTAAGAACTACGATTTTAAAGATGACTGTATCTTAGCATCTACTATATATTTTAGTTTTTGAACAACGTGTTTTATAGCTTCCGTTATTTACACTATATTACGATTTGATTCCGACCAGTATAATAAAATAAAATAAGAAGTAGATTTTCTTTTTAAAGGAATTAAATACATGAAAAATCCTTTCTACTATATACTACTATTTTTTTTTTTCCCCCAATAAATATTATAAATTAGAAAAAAAAAAAGGATTTTTATTTGAAAGGAATTAATTTAAAATGAAAAATAAAAAAATGTTATACAATAAAAATTATACATAAACATAACAATTTATTTCTATTGTGTTACCATTTGATTTTCAATAAATATAATAATAATAAAAAAAAAAGATTTTTCCTTCAAATGAATGTGTTAAATAAATTGCATAATAGCCATTGCTAAGATACGTAGATGATTACAATGCAAGAATAAATTCATGAAAAATGAAACATAAAAGCCAATATTTAAAATTGAAGAAAAATTAATTTAAAAAGTTCAAATTCGAAAAAATCTAGATGAGGTGCACACCTACAGGGTCCCAGGTACCTGTCTGCCAAATTTTGTAGCTCTGCGATTAGTAGTGTGAGCACCAGAGCGCAGACACACACACACACACACAGCTCTTTATTTATTTATATAGATTAAAACAGCATTGTTTTTACAGGGAGTTTTTTTCTTTTTTTTTAAACTGAAGAATAACAATTATTTTTATTATTATAAGATGTAATCTTTTGTATTTTCGGTATAATTATCTTTAAAAGAAGCAGCTATGATGAATAAAGAGCATGGTGGTTTATCAATAATTTGCATGTTGATTACGATTTGTATTTTCGGATTATACAGCGATAAAAAATTTTCATCGGGGCTCAAAATTAGGGATGCACTGAATAGCAGTTTTGGCCGATTGCCGAATATTCGGCCAACCAAATACTAACTATTCAGCTGAATACCGAACATCCTTCAAACCGAATAGTAAATATTCAGACAAATACCGTATATTTGGCTGACTGATTTACTCTTATATTCAGGTGTCAGTCACCTAATTTTTTGCAAAATTTTCAGTAATTCTGTTTACATTTAGTAATGTTTTATTTTTTTAATTATGAAAAAAATATTGTAAAAAAACTACTATTCAGAAACAGTGGTTTATATAAATGTAGAAAGATATTAGGAAATATTACTATACATAAGTAGTAGTGTAATGCTGAATTCACAAAGAAAATTATTAACTGTTAGGCTTCTTTATAAACACATAAAATTTCTTAAATAACAGTATCTTGACGCACCTATTCAAAACAAAAAGAAGAAGAAAAAAACAACCCAGGAATGCTGCATTTGAGAAAAATCAATTTACAAATAACAACGTATTGGCTAACCTATATTAAAACTGATGGAAATTCCTCTCACTCTCTTGTGGATAAATTGTAAGATAGAGATGTAATGCTTTTCATGCATGTTGGGGCACTTCATATATATTTTCAGTGACAAGTTCAAAACTGCTATTTTATGATGTGTCATTTTTCTTGCCAGATTTGAACATGATTTTTGTTTGATCTTTTGAAGTTTCCTAGATAGCAACATCATGTGAATTACGTAAGCTCTTTCTTAATTCAACCTTGGAAATATATATCGTTGTACTGTTATTGTTAAAGACAACTTAGTGTTAGATATTATTATTTGTTATGATTAATGTATTTAATAATGTTCTTTAATGTTACTTGAAACTAGATAAACAATTGTTTTCATTTAAATATAATCTATTTCTTAATTACTCTCAAAAATCTTAATTTAATGATAATTAAAAAAGCAGAATTTTTTCAAATGATTAAAAAATTTATAAAATTGAACTTTTATATGTTCCAACTAGCTGAATAGTTTTAGATTTGGCCAAACTGAATATTCAGTAGTATGGCTGAACACTGAATAGATACCAAATATTCGGTGCATCCCAATTAAAAATAGCACGCTGTCGTGGACTATACACAAGAAAATACGAAAATTGTGGATAGCATTTTCAGCCATAAATGCTGAATTTTTATATTTTCAATAGCAAATTTAAATCTGTTATTGATTTATTTTAATTTGCTATAATAACCTCCCCCCCCCCCCCCTTTTGATACATTTATTATTCTGGATGGCAATAAATGTCACTTACACAATATATTTTATTCAAAGATTTAAAAAATTTGAATTGCCATTATTTAGACATTTCTAGATTATGCCTAATTTGTGTATGGTAGCTTTAATTCAGTGGAGTAAATTGAGTTATTCATTATTGAAAAAGTATATGAAATTCATCAGAAAATTGTATTATTATTTTATTATTATTATTTATTTATTTATTTGTGATATGCATTTCAGAGTGAAAAGAGGAACAATGTTCCAATAATTTATGATTCTTTTAGCAGATACCTTTATAAAATCTATTATTCATTTAAAGAAAATAAAAACTTCCATTTTTCTCCCTTCTAAAATTTTGCTATATATATACACATACACAATAGAATAATATTTTTATTGTGTTTTTCGTTTATTTTTAATCTATGCTACCATAGGGTTTTTTGAAATTTGTTTTTGTAATAGTTATAAGAGATGACTAAGTTTAATGACAAAAATTGTCATTAATCTTAGAACTAATGCTTCATTTATTTTATAATTTTTTATTTAAATTTGTTTTTGAAAAATCCTGCTCATAATATGTTAAATAACTTTTATATATCAGCAGGATAATTAGGCTTTATTTTTGCATTTAAATGTTTTTCTATTTTTTTTTCCTCTTTACAAATTAAATGCATTTTAAATTTGATTTAAATGCATTTTTATACTGATGTTTCTTCTAGTCCATAATTAAACTGCCATATTAAAATAAAGCTTCCACAATACTGTAGAACAGTCAGTAAAATATTCTATGTTTAATATATTTGCTTTAAATTGTTTTTGAAATATTTGATGAAGAGCACATATGTTGTAGGTTAAATAATGCTTAGTTTTTATATGCACTTATTTAAATATATTTTTTATCAAGATTACATTAAATACGTTTGATTTTTATACAATAAATTACCATATTTACTTCTTCATAATATGCATATTTTTTACCAAATTTTATACTTAAGAAATGCAGAATATTTCCAACAGCAATATGCTTTATCTAAGCACTGGACATAACAAAAATAAAAAATTCATGACCATGAAAATAATAAATAAAATAATTGCCATTTAATATCTCATAATGGCTCATAAAGGCAAATTCATAGCTGAGAATAACGTTTGGGTCTTCCATGAAAATATTCTAAAAAGAATGAGCCAATATTTTTAAATTACAATTTAAGTTGAAATAAAGTCAGAACTCACTTTATAGAAATGTATTACATATCTTAATTAGATTACTTCTTACCCCGTTATAGTGAACCCAGTATATAACGAATTTCCAAATACAATGAACAAAAGTTTTGGTCCTACCATTTTCCTATTGTATTTAATACAGATTTATCTTTTTATAGCAAACCTTCGACATCTTAAGAATGGGCTATAATGAACCTTTTTTTTTTTTCAGTCAATCACTATTCCCCCCCCCCCTCAGACCAGAAAACAGGACTTTGACTCTAATTTTATAAAAAGATGTATGCTGGCCAGTAAAACACATTAAATATTTTATTCTTGCTTGATTGCATTACCACTCAGAGTCCCCGGAATTCGCCTTCTTAACCTTTGACATAAACAGTAATGAACCAATACAATTTGATTGAAATGTCAATGTATTGGACAAAAAAATTCATAAAGTGTTTTGAAATTGGCATTTCATCAACAGAAGTATTTCGATTATTTCTTTATCAAAATAGTAAGCAAAAATTCAAGGTAAAATGAATTTATTTCCATTTGTCTTCATTTTTAGTTAATTTAATTTGTATTTTGCGAGTTTAATGTGAGCGATTTTAGTCAGTTTATTTCATTAATGATCATTTTTTTAATAAATTTTACCACTTTTTTTAAATCCATCATTATTGAAAATACATAGCAAGTAATGATTTATACATTTTGTGAAATGTATAATGGGAAAAAACACACACACACAATAATAAATGTGAAACAAAAGTTAGAAAATGCAAGAAAAATAGGTGTTATTAAAAAAAAAAAAAAAAAAAAAAAAAAAAAGAATAGCACGATATGTGAGCATGAGGTCCTGAAGCTATCGATGGAGCTTAGCTACATCTTGCATAGTTAGAATTTTGCGTTATATATATATATATATATATTCCCTCTACAAAACAAATAAATAAAATAAAAATGCACATTATGCATGTGTAAGTATGGCAATTCATAAATTGTAAAATGCATTTTAAAGAGTATTATATTAATTAAAATTTGTCTAAGTTTTGTATAATGTATTTAGTAATGTTTAGAACCTTGTATTATGATTTTTAACATCTTTGAGTGCAATTGTATCCAATCTGTTTTTGCAGTATGCAAAAAATATTGTGATAAAACAATTTTTGATATTTGTTTGACTTGTGTTATAAAATTCTAAAGTTCTTCCAGTGTTAAATTATTGTAAATTAAATTACTAACAATTTTTCTACTAAATTAAAATTTTACTATAGTAAAGATATTTATTTATTAAAATTTTAAGATACCTCTTCTATTTGAAAAATAAAAATCTTATAGAAATTTCATAATAGCTAGTCTTTTTGACCCGGGGCTCTTGTCTTGATCTGTAGTTCTTTTATTATTACTTCCGATGAAACTGTTGTTTTCCACTCTGTCCTAGGCTTTAGGAGGTTGCACCATCTCTGGTCAGTGTACCCTATTGGTTCATTTCTATTGCAGCTGTGCATGTGATTGTTGAAATTAGCTAATTTATTAATGTTTTTAGAGCTCTGATTGAAAGCATTTTAGCAAATATGAAACTTCTATAAGTAATGTTTTTTTTTTTTTACTAACAAATATACTTATTTTTATGCCTTATTGTATTTATCTAACTATAATACTCAATAAAGAAGTTATCAAAGTATTATATACATAAAATTTTTAAATGTAACATTATTTCTATGCATGGATACAAGGAAATAAAATAGCAAACTATATATATACTAATGATCTTATAATGTTTTACCTCTCTATCCATCCATAGCAAGATAAGCATATGCTGTAATACAAATTGTCTTTCATATGCATAATTTTTAGGTTATAATTACATTGAAAATCTTTGAATAATAAAACTAAAATTAACTTCTTTTAATTGCAGTATTATCAACAACTTTTAAGAAATCATATGCAATTTTTAAAACATATTTATTTTTATACATAAGAATTTTATTTTGTGATAATTTTTAGTATTGTATGTAGTTTTATTTATTTAATATTGCAAATGTTTTATTTATAAAATGTAAGTTCTTTAGTGTGATATATATAGATATTTTTTATTCTGTTTTTATTTTACAATAACATATTACTATATGCAATATTTTTCTATTTTTGAAATATACAATGTTTTAGGTTGTATTTATTTATTTAATAGTTCCTTTTTTAAATTTAAATCAGTGTAATATTATAATTTTATGGGAAAAATGTAATTTAAGATGTTAATAAAATATTGCTTAGTTATGTCTTTTTTTTCAGTATGATTCACTTATTTTATAATTCTACTTAATCACATTAATTATACTAGTGAACAAAAGCATAATAAAAATTGGCATGTTGCCTCCATTACAAAACATTCTTCTTTATTTTCCTAAACAAATTATTTATTCCATGATAAAAGCAGATGATTTTTATCTTAGAAATATCACTTAGGGGGTGATTTTGCATTAATAAAATATTACCTAAAATTTTAGCAAGAAAAAATTTTCATATTGAGAGGGAAAACATAATTTATTGCATGAAGGTCTAGTCTTCTTATTATGAAAAATATTAATTTTTAATTAGATTGAGTAGTCAATATAAAATTAATATTTTAATCTTATTATATGAATTGATATCTTAAAGCATTTGTTCAGTGTTTTTTTTTTTTTTTTTTTTTTAATTATAATAATTCTGACTGTGCACATCGAAAATAAACATAAGCAAAACCCTTGGATTTTTTTTTTTTTTTTTTTTAAGAGAGAGAGAGAGAAATTGCAATTTAGTTCATTTTATCAACAATAACTTTTTGAATTTTTATGAGGTTTTATATAAATAGCTAAATAACGCTTGCCTAATAAATTAGAAGGGAAAAAAGTGTTTAGTAAAAATCTTCCTTTTGTACAAAAAAAAAAAAAAAAAAAAAACTCTGACCGTGTGTACACATTTATGACCGTGAAAAGGTAAATACCCTGTATTTTACAATAAAAAAAAATGGACAAATTTTTTAGAAAACATATATTTCTATGAATATGTATGTTATCCAGATAAAAATGAATATAGACAAGTGAAAGAAGCCTCATAATAATATGCTACAACACATTGTAAGCATTACTTTTTTTTACAGAGTGACCCCCAAACATTTGTTTTTTCTTTAATTGTTTACTAGTTCATTTTCTTGTCTTTATGAGAAAATTTTTGTTAAAAATATATAGAGCTATAACATGTTCTTCACATACCTGAAATGTCATGATAATTTGCCGGGTATTTTTCTAGATATTTGACAAAACATCTGAAATCTAGAGTGTATGGTTGAAGCAGCTGACAAAGCCATGAGGCAGGCTTCTCTTATTTTAAACTGTCCTATTCCTTACGATGACATCAAGAATACACTTAAAAGTTTCCTTAGAGATATATGGCAAAGGGAGTGGAATTATCAAAGCAATAATAAATTAAGGAAATAAAACCTCAAATTACTATTTGGCCTGCTTCTATTCCTAGATAATATGACATTATTACTCGTTTAAGGATTGGGCATTCAAGATTAACACAAACATTTATTACTTAGACCACAAGAGCCCACTTGTCCTAGATGTCATTTTAATTCACTTGCCATCATCATTTACTCACCAATTGTCCTTGTCTTCGTCATTTGTATAGAAAATACGTTCGTTCATGTTCACCAAATCTGACGAACCTTTTAGTCATAAATCCTCATTGTCAACTGACAAATTTTTAAAAAGAGGCTGGTTTTTACTGTGATATATTATTTCATTATTTACACTGTTTTTTACTTGTTATTTTATTATCTGCTCTGTTTATAACTTTTTTACTTCTGATTTTATTATATACACTGTTTGCACTGGTTTTTACTATTTTTTTTTGGCTTTATGTTGTTTTTTGTTTCACATTATTTTCACCTTTTACCTTCCTTTTATTTTTGACAATCTGAACCCATCCAGAAGCTACTTTTTATTTTTTCATCGATTTGTACAGTGATGGAAAAAAAACTTTAAGACCACGTGTGAAATTGCAAAAACTTTAATTTTACTGAAAAAAAGAAACATCAAACAGAATAAAAAATAATCAATATTCACAATTTTATAAAAGAGTACTTATATGCAAATGATTTTTTTTTTCTCAACAAAAAAGGGTGGAAAAAACTTTAAGACCACAAAGTTAAACATTATTTAAAAGTATTTCATTCTAATTTTTAGTACTTCCCGTGTTTTCCTTTCACACAAATTACTTTTTAAAAGACTATTTTGGAAGGATTTTGCTAGATTTTTGCATGTTAGAATCAATATTTCATCCCATGCTTTGAACTAGCAGATTTGAGCTCAGAAACAGAATACTATTGTTTAAAATTTTCATATACCTTGCGTGCAAGGTTACCCCACATGTTTTCTATGAAGTTAAAGCTTGGACTTTTGGCCGTAAATTCCATAAAACTTACAATATTTTCAGTTAGCCAAGAAATGGCTGAAGCAGATTTGTGCTCAGGCTTTTGCTAGCAATTTGCCTTTCACTCATTCTACTTTCTCGAAATGCCACGATTTTACCTTTTTTAATTTCACTCATCAATTTTCCTCTACCGATAATCTCAGTTGCTTCAACATTCAGCTAAATGATTAAAAAATGTTTCTTTTCGTTCTGACAACTGTCCCATGTGACGTCATCTCATTATGCAAACAATCACTCTTAAAACTGGTCTTAAAGTTTTTTCCATTTGATTACATATTTTTACTTTACATCAAAAAGAAACGTATTTTAAATTCTAAATTCAGATTTTTTTTTTTTTCCTTACATTTTATATATTAAATGTGCAGTAGCTTACAAAGATATTCTAATTTTTTATTGTAAACAAAAAAAATTGATGATGGTCTTAAAGTTTTTTCCACCACTGTATTGTGAAGCATGCCCCACTGTGGACCTTGCACCAAAAAAAGCGAACCAACCAACCAACCAGAGTGTATGGTCATTTATAAGGTTACATGGGTTTCAAAGGTTAAGAAAAAGCCTAATTTCCCTTTGTATATTTATATAATAAATAATTTTTTTTTTACTTCAAAATTTGAGCATATAAAAGAGTAACATTAAAACAATATTTTAAAAAAGTTTGGGAAATTCAGCTAGTAGAGTGGTAGACATGATTTCTCAAAAATTAATGCACTAATGTTATTGAAATGTTGCACACTTCTTCAAAATAAAATTTAATAGTTCTTGAATGAAGGATTTTTATTTATTTATTTTGATTACAACTAACTTTACAAGGCTACAGGTTGGGTAAAAATGCACCAAAAATTGTACTGTATTTGCGTACAACTCTGTCAAAAATTCAATTTTATTTTTATTTTTTTAAATATCCTTTGTTCAATCACTAGTCAATTCTATTTTGAAGAAATGTGCATAGTTTCAATAAGATTTTTGCATTAGTTTTTGAGAAATTGTGTCCACTGTTTTTGTGAAGAGTCACTGGAAATCAGAACCCACCAACTGAATTTTCAAATTCTTTAAAATATTGTTTAAATGTTGCTCTTTTATGTGTTCAAAATTTTGAATAAAAAAATTTATTTATTATATTAAAAGTAAAAAAAAAGTTTATTATTATTATTTAGCTTTTGAAATTCATGTAACACCTTAAGACAAGATTGTGTATTTCTGAAAATCCCGTAATCTAAATAAATGATCTCAGCTTAAGCAAAATACATTTTTTATTCATAACACAAATGTATAATAAAAATTTATACAAAATATTTTACTTGAATACTTTTTATAAATGTTTAAATAGCAAATTACAGTAATTTACAAAATACAGTTTCTTTATTATTTGTAAATCCATCACCATAGTCCCTAGACGGAACAAGTGAAGGTTCTTGATCGCACATTGGACATAACGAATTTCGAATACTAGATGATCGCATCCATAAAATAAAATTAAACCTTTCACCTGATTTTATAGGTAATGCTCCATGAAACTGCTGTCCACGATGTAATATACCATAGCCTACTTTATGATCTACTAAGATGCATGTAGAATTATTAATAGGTGTTGTTCTCCTATCACCAAAATACAACTTGCCTCCTTCAAAATTCCTACCCAAGCATACATTTAATGTTACCTAAGAAAAAAAAAATAATTGGGAAATTACATTTTTTATTTCTTCTTTAAACAATTTATGTTTATATCTGATTTAGCACATACATATACTATTTTTTTTTTTCTGTATTCCATACACTGTAAAAAAAAACCTATTACCAGCTGCAATCTGTGATTGGATAAAATCAATCACAGATTGCAGCTGGTAATAGTTATTTTTTTACAGTGTACATATGATATTTTACCGTGCATTGTATGGTAAATTAAAGTGTGATTTATTTAAATGGTTTTGATTTAATGCTTTTTGAATTGCTGAATTTTATTTAATAACCTTATTTTGAAAATTTTAAAAGGAATAAAAAAATTCCTTTAATAAAATTAAGATACAATTTATTCTACATTGAAGGAATAACACAAGAAACAATACATAGGAAATTTAAAAAATATTTTTTTTCTATCTATTTCTTAATCATATAACTAACTGAACTTAAGCATTAATATAATTCAGTATCATATACACATAAGTAATTACACAGATGACAGCTGCAATATTTATATATTAGGAGTACAAATAAGTTGCCGACGTTTGATAAAAGATAGCAGTACCAGAAGGTTGTGTTGAAATTGTCAGATGTAAAATGTAATAACGCAAGTTTCGTCTCCTGGCAACAACATAACCTTGAAGTATTAGTGACTCTGTATCAGCATCACATTTTTTTTTTTTTTTTTTTTTTTTTGGAGGGGGGGAGGGGATGTCAAGTCTTGTGCCGAACAAGCATCATTTGCGGGAACTTTTTATTTCTTTAATTTGAAGAAATCTGCAGCTAAGGTGCATCAATTGCTTGTAGAAACATGATGAGGCTGCTTTATGTGAGAGAAGTTGTTTGACGTAGAAGACAAAGAACGTAGTGGAAGGCTGAAAGTGTATGAAGATACAGAATTGGAAGTATTATTGGAGAAAGATTCATCCCAAACGTAAAAAGAACTTGCACATATGTTAGAAGTGACTCAACAAGCAATTTCACATCATTTAAAATTGCTGGGAATGATTCAAAAACAAAGAAATTAGATTCTATATGAACTAAAGCCAAGAGATGTTGAACGCAGATTATACATCAGTAAAATACTGTTTGTCAGGGAAAAAAAGAGTTTTTTGCATCATATAGTCACTGGTAATGAAAAATGGATCCACTACAATAACTCAAAGAAGAGAAAATCATGAGGAGCACCTGGCTATGCTTCAGCATCGACAGTCAAACCAAATATTTATGGAAAAAAGCCAAGCTGTGTATTTGGTGGGATCAGCTTGGTTTTGTGTATTATGAGTTGCTCAAACCAAGCGAAACCATTATTGGAGCTCTCTACCGAACACAATGATATTGAGCCAAGTACTCAAGGAAAAACATGCCCATTACTACTCCAGACAAGACAAAATTATTCTCCTACATAAGGCTCGTATGCATGTTGCAGCACTGGTCAAAACCTATTTGGAAACTCTTAAGTGAGAAGTACTATTCCACCTGCCCTATTCACCAGACATTGCCCCTTCTGATTATCACTTGTTCCAGTCGATGGCACATGATCTGCCTGAGCAGCGCTTCATCATATGAAGATTCCGAAAGTTGGGTTGATTCATGGAAAGCCTCAAAAGATAAAGAGTTCTTCTGAGGTGATATCCGAATGCTGCCAGAAAGATGGGTAAAAGTAGTGGCTAGCGATGGCCACTTTGAGTAAAATGTAATGTACCATTCTTTCACAATAAATTCCTAATTTTTGATAGAAAATGGTAGAAACTTATTTGTACCCCTGATATTTACCAGTACATAAATATTAAGAATTTTTTCCTAATCCTTTTGTGTGCTTTTGAATTACTTATTGCTTATTTAAATTAACAAAATAAGCAATAATATTTTAAAGCTTAAAAAGCACTTTTTTTTAAAGCAGACTTACCATAATAAACAACAAAAGTAAAATATACAAAAATTTTTTTTTTTCCTTTTACAATTTGTGTAACATTTAACTACACGCGTTTAATATTTTAACACAAGTACACGCATGGTGTATTTTGTACAACACCAAAGTATCAAATAAAAATAAGTTACAAATATATATGCTATAAGTATGCTACAAGACTGACGGAACGTATTAAGGACACTTCAATGATAGATTAGATGTGCACGCAGCATGGGGGGAGTGATCCCAAGGTCATTTACATTCTGTTTACTGTAAATGGTGTAGTTTTTTACAGCAACGGGTGTAGTTAAGTGTTAAATTATTCTTGTTCATTTCTTCTTTTTTATATACTTTATATTATAGATTTCAAATATACAATTTAAATAGTAATAATTATTTATAAATTATTTATTCTATTATTAATTCTCTAATAAATTTCTAAGTATAATCGTAAGCTTTTTAATGCAACAAAATTAAGAATTATTTTACTTTTGAATTGTAATCTATTGTGGCACATTCATAATTTACAAAAATTGGTCACTTTTTGCCACTACTTAGTATGTTTGTCTTATTTTGCTGCTATGGGAACTGTGCAAAATTGTTTATAATTGCCATTAGCTGACCAAACATATTTTTTTTTTTTTTACATAGTTGCTACATTTTGTTACATTGTTATTTGTTACTATATATTTGGTATATAAATATGGCTCTGTCCTTTTTTAAGTAAAAAAATACACACTTGTTTGTTATAAAAATAAACTATTGATTTACTGAAAATAATTCCTTTCCAGAGCTACAATATTTGTCCATCTTTCGGGCAACAAATGAATTCTAAAAAAAAAAAAGAAAAAAAAAAAAAAAAAAGGTGGTTGTTTAGATGCAATCCAATTATCAAGCTGATTTTTTACTTTCATTACCCGACTACTGTAGATAATGGGAGTATTGTACAAAAAATTTTGATATGGGGTTTTCTCTGATTTACATATTTTTAAGATCTCCTGAGTCCAAAAAAGTGGTTTGCGGAAATTGATTGGTGTGTATATGCGTAGAAATGTTTTGATTATCATATAAGGTGATACAGCTTGTGTGGCAACACATCCCAGCAAAGTGATTCTAAAGTTTCTTTTTCTGGTCTGGCAATATTTGGATAAGCATTGTCAAATTGGAAAACAACCTTGTCATATCTTTCACCATATTTTGAATGTTTTCCTTTCAATGCTTCATTCAAATTGCTCAACCATTGCTTGTATTGTTCACGATTGATGGTTTGATTGGGTTGCAATAGTCCTTTTTTTTTGTGTGTGTGTGTGTAAATTATTGTTTTTAAGGCACAAAAATCACACTTTGTAAGCCGTATTTAATGGAAAATGTAAATGTCTAACAGCAACCAATCTGTTTCTGCTGACCTTCTGCACTTTCTTCTATATATAAAAAAGAAAGTATTAAATTAGGAAAAATTTTTTAACTCCAGTTTTCAATGGATTTTTAGATTTACACATTTTGAATTGTCCTGAACACAATTTGACTTATTTTAGGAAATATCTGTCTGTCTATCAAAAATTTTGTGGAGGCTGTATCTCGCAAACCAATGAATCAAACTTGGTATTTAGTTGCACTTTACCAAAGTGCTGATTATATTTGAGGATCAATTGCTCAACAAATGGTGCTATCATCTCATAATTTCAAAATTTTTAAAATGTGGCAGTATAGGACAAAATTTCATATAAATGTACATAATGAGAGTTATTTAAATTTTTTAAGTGAAATTAAATATACATTTATTTATTTATAATAGCAATAGTAAACCAGAAAATTGTTTTTGTATATGTAGGGATTAGTACCCTCCTCTGCACCCATTACCCATATTGAAAATTTTCACATGCATGTATCTTTCAGAAACTCATCAATAAAATGAATGGTTAAACTATAGGTCTGTGATAATTTAAAACAAAGTTATCCCTTAAAAAAATAAAATAAATACATTTTTCCAAGACAGTATTGCATAAAATAGATTTTTTTTTTTTTTTACATTTAGGGTGATGTGTGACATTAGGCTTCTGTATGATGAAAATCGACTGCATTTATGATGGAAAATAACTCTGATAAATAATATGTACTGAGTTAATTTGTACAAGAAAATATAGAAGAAAATTTTGTAGTGGCCACAATATCCATTTTTTTTTTTTTTTTTTTTTTTGGGGGGGGGGGGGGGGGGCACAAAACCCTACCTGTTTGATAATCTAAGGAAAGTTTAACCACATATTATTATCCATATAATACTAACCATAGAACAGATACTAATATTTAAACATTGTTATCAAACTTTACAAATACAACTTTCTTGGTTTATTTACAAGCAGTATACTAACAACATCTATTAAGCTAGAATGTTCTGGTCACCACGAAACTTTCTTCTATAGTTTCCTATACAAATTCATGCAGTATAAATTATTTATAAAATAATTTTCTATGATAAATTCAGACGATTTTCATTAAAGAGAAGTATAAAACTAAATGTCTAAAGAAAATCAATTTTTCGAAATTTAAAAAATATCTCAGGAAAAGCTGCCCCCTTCCCTCACCATTTTTTTTTTTTTTTTTTTTTACTGGAAAAAGAAAAAAAAAAAACCTTGTTTCAAATTATCACAGATCAATGGTTCAACCATTCATTTAAAAACTTAACAAGTTCTGTTGAAAGACACCCATATTGAAAATTCCCCTACCTCCAGAAGAGGAGTGTTTCTCCTACATACACACAGATATTTTTCTAGTTTACTACTACTATTAGCAATAATTCTTATTAATTTCACAATGATTCACTAAAAATAATTATTATGTACATTTATATAAAATTTTGTCCTATACTGCCTGCCAAGTTAATATATATATATATATATATATATATACATATAAATAATAGATAACGTAATAAAATTTAATCTTAAAATTTAACAATTAATAGAACTAAAACAATAATAGCACACAAAAATATAGAACTGAATTTAACATAGAGGAAAGAATGACACAAAAAGTTGCGATATAGATTAAGAACCAATGAGTTACGATAGTAACTTAAAATACTTACGCCGACCTGAATGATAATAAAAAAGGACCATTAAACTTATGAGAGAGAAAACAAATAATTAACCACAGAATTAATTGTATTTTTTATTTTCTTTTTGTAATTTAAATAATTAATTAAAATATATATATTACTCTATGTTAATATTTTTTCTCCTTTTTTATATTTTGAGAAAGTCCTTTTATTGAACAGACTGATCATCAGAGAGAGAATGATTTCATATGGTTATTTGACAGTGTTCCCACTCCATTTTAAAAAATAAAATTCCCTGACTTTTCCAGGTCTATTTTTAGAAAATTCCAGTCACAAAATTTGGTTCGCGACATAAAAGGTAGCTCACTGTATAAAACAGAATATAGCTTACGACATAAAATACAACATAGTAACGTGACTTGCGATATAAATTGAATGATCAAAAAACATTTTCCAGGTTTATATCAACATTTTTTCAGGTTTTGGAGCAATATTTACAATTTTCCCTTATTTTCCTGACTTTTTTCAGTAATGGGCTCTTCCCACTGTCGTCTGCTCAATCATGTGATAGAGGAAAACGAATAATCGAATTCAAATAAATATTGTTCTTAAGAACAAAAGTGTTAATATTTAATATAAAATAAAAGTAATATTGTGCATTTGTAAACAGTAGAATAATTGTATTTGTAAATTTAATAATTTTTAAAGAACACTTTATGTGTTTATTTTCACCTGTAGGAATCGATTTTTGTATGTTTTTGTGTAACTGTTACATTAACTGATCTAGCAATAAATAATAGCTTGTTCTTGTGGAATGTTTATGGATTATAATTTGAAATTTTAAAACATTTTCAGTTAAATTTAATCGCATAAAGGTGTTACAACAGTTTAATTAACTTAGTTACTGGTCTAAATGGATTTACGCAGTAAGATATTGCACTGTCACTGATTTAAGTACCAAAAATCAGAGTATTTAACTTGTTCTTCATGAATATCAATAACAAATATAAACTAAATGATGATTGTAAATGTATACAGCAAACAAAAGATGATGAATAATGATATAAAATGGATTAAAAATGATGATGTATAAAAAAATAACACAGATTAAATACAATTGATCAAAAATAAGAATAGAAAATATGTTATTTCAGCAATAGCCCTAGATAAACAAGACTTCGTCTGCTATTTGTTTTTCCTCTATCATGTGACCTCTGACATCAGCTGGGAAGAGCCCATTTCAAATTCCCTGACTTTTCCAGGTTTTCCCTGTTCTCCCTGACCCGTGGGAACCCTGTTTGAATACTAAGTAAACATAACTCTATTTTATATGTCATAATATGTTAGTAAAATCCCTAGCCAAGGAAAATAACTCTTATCTAGCTAGTGCAAGAAACTATTCCCATGAATTTTACATTCAACGTAAAAATATTGCCGTATGACATCCTTTTGAAAAAAAAAATAAATAAATACAGTTCAACTAAATCAAGAACAAAAACATGTTGAAAATTCGTTCTTTTCTAAAAACATCAATGCTACACAAAAAAAATTAAGGATTGGATTTTATAATGATGTATTTCATAACATTTACGGAGCAACGCCGGACTTATTAACTTTGGCGGAAGAACATGAGGATGATCCTGAAACGGTGGTAAAAAGGTGAACGAGAGAAAATAAAGATATCAGTGATGGCGAGGTGAAGACTAAGTTCAATGGAAGAAAGAGCAGGGTAATACCTGCAGAGTTATGGATAGAAGAGGTTTTCACGTGCAGTAGTAGCTATTTTGAAAATGGAAATTAAAAAAAAATCATTGAATGAAAGTTTGGATAAAAAAAAGGCCCCTTCTCATTGGTTCAAATATGACCTTTTCATATTTTTATTGATTTAATAACATTTTCTATGACTTAGGACTTATTCTTCAAATAATAATCTTGTTCATTCACAAAAGATGTTTTTTCTTGATCTAAAATGTCTCAACCCTGAACATTAATTTTCAAAATAAGATTGTGTATATTTAGGTTAATAAATGCATTTGTTTTTGATTAAGAATTTGTCTTTTCAGTCTAAAATGAACTAAAATT
This sequence comes from Salticus scenicus, assembly GCA_963930645.1. NCBI lineage: Eukaryota > Metazoa > Arthropoda > Arachnida > Araneae > Salticidae > Salticus > Salticus scenicus. The sequence goes on along the minus strand of OZ005661.1, from coordinate 63,992,306 downwards.
CAATAAAATTATTTGGTTATTAAATATTCTTAATAATATAAATATTATTTGTTGCCTTTTAGATATATTGTAAAATGATAGAACACTGCCATTTGTTGAGTGATTGATCCCAAAATGTAATCAGTTTAGATCAAATTCTAACTAAATACCAAGTTTGGTTGTATTTCATTCATTTGTTCCACTTCATGAGACACAATGTCCACAAAATTTGTGATACACACAAACAGACATATTCTAAAAATGGTCATAGCATGTTCAGGACATCTCAAAACGTGTAAATCCATCAAAAACTGGAAGTTGAAAATTTTTATGAATCCAATACTTTCTTCTTATCATGAAAAACGGCAGTTTTTCTAGTGACGCAAGCGCAAAAACAAACGAACGCCACGACACTCAGCGGAAACGGAAAAACGAACTAAACTGCGACACTTATATATACAGGAATTTTAAGATCAAAGTAACTGCTGAAAGCCGACACTTAATATCTCAGGAAATATGGGAGGTTATGTTCTGATATTTTCAAAATAGACTTTCACCTTCTGTCTGATCCTACCCTGAAATCGCTACATTTCTGCGTGATATATATTTCGAGATATGAATTGGCTCATTTAAGCTATAAATGGACGGCCTAATGTGTAAGAATTTTTTCTCGAATATGGCTCGAGCGAATTTAGTTTAATTGATATATGATATTAATCGCTTTTATCTGATGTGCCTGACATCTCCCTTTTCCCTAGGAAAACTCTTGTTTTTTTTATAACTCAGTTTAAAAATCGAACTATTTTTTACTCCGAAAATACCGTGATGCGGCAGTTTCGCGGATGAATTTCTTCTCTTCCATCTGAAATACTGAATATCAAATAATCGTTTTGGCTCCATCTATCGGGGAGCGTCAAAAATAAACACAAAAAAAAAAAAAAAAAAAATATTTTTCTTTTTTTAATATATATATTAAATGAGTTATTTATTTAGGTACTTGTATTTTATATGACATTTGTTTATCAAAAATATTCTTTGTATTTACATTGTTTTCATGCTGATACGTTGTTAACTTTCAAAATTGGTTCTATTTTAAAAGGTGATTGCAACAACAAAAAATTTTTCTTTTATTTTCATAAAAATGACAAATAATATGATAATCATATGCAAATATTTGTAATTTTTTCAAAATTAGGTGATAAATCACTTAAACTACGGATTGAAAAAATTCTTAAAACAGAATTTGAAAATAATTAATTTGCTCATTAAGTTTCTAGTATATATATAATATATAAATTGCAAAATGTTAAGCTATAATAAAATTTTGAATAGATTAAGATTTTTTTTTTTTTAATTAAATTCATAACAAACTATACTACTTAAATATTTACCAGTATAAAATTTTCACTTTTTAAAGATTTTTCTATTATTATTTATTTTTCTCTTTTAAATCAAATCTATACCTAAAAAATTATAATAAGAAATAAATATAAATAAGAAATTTTTGTCATTTTTAAAATGTACTATATTATGCCTTTGTAATGTTGCATGTGTCCATCTTTTTTATCACTTTTTATAAAATTTTGAAATTTTATTTAGTTTGTTATTTTGTTCGAGTATGACCTATAAAACAACACTTTTAATACAGTGTTATAACTCATTACCATGCTCCTTTAATTTTGCGTTTTGATCATTAACCCCTAAAAAGTAATGATATCAATACAAAAAACCCTTAACGGGTTAAAAGTTTGTGACGCAGCACTGTACTTTTTGGCTATAAGAATTAGAAATACGGGTCTTAAAAATAATGATATCAAATTTTCAGTGACGCTTTGATATTAATTAAATTATACATAGATTTTCTTATTTGAATTTGCTTTTTCCTTTTATTTATATTTACAGTGTAAACGTTATTTCCAACATAAAATAATATATAGCATTTACTCATTGATACCTTTCCATTCACATCTCTTATACTATGAAAGCATGTGTTTTAAAAGAAATTATATGAAATTCCAGTAACGCAGTGGTGTTACATTAAGTGATTTGTTTTTAAATTTCTCTGCAATTATTTTGTTTTGCATATTAAAGTATATGTGCACATTGAAATATTGCTTTTAATTTTCAAATACGCTGTCAAATATATCACTTTCATTAAGCTTATATTATGTACTGAAATATATTTATTTCAATGAATTATTCTATCTTTTGCGTCACGCCATCCAAAACTGTAAGTAAAATATATGGAAATGTTTACTTTGTGTCATTTCATCCAAATAAATTGAAAATGCCTGCAAATAGATATCGTGGTGCAAAGAAAAAAACTGTGAAATTTTTTTCAGTTTTGGATGGCGTGACGCAAAAGATAGAATAATTCATTGAAATAAATATATTTCAGTACATAATATAAGCTTAATGAAAGTGATATATTTGACAGCGTATTTGAAAATTAAAAGCAATATTTCAATGTGCACATATACTTTAATATGCAAAACAAAATAATTGCAGAGAAATTTAAAAACAAATTTTTTAATGTAACACCACTGCGTTACTGGAATTTCATATAATTTCTTTTAAAACACATGCTTTCATAGTATAAGAGATGTGAATGGAAAGGTATCAATGAGTAAATGCTATATATTATTTTATGTTGGAAATAACGTTTACACTGTAAATATAAATAAAAGGAAAAAGCAAATTCAAATAAGAAAATCTATGTATAATTTAATTAATATCAAAGCGTCACTGAAAATTTGATATAATTATTTTTAAGACCCGTATTTCTAATTCTTATAGCCAAAAAGTACAGTGCTGCGTCACAAACTTTTAACCCGTTAAGGGTTTTTTGTATTGATATATATATACAGTCATCCCCACTTAATCGGGTAACAGATAATCGAATACCCCGCTTATAAGAATATAAAGTTATAGAACCAATTTTTTTCCCATAGAAGTAATGTTAAATTTCCTCGTTTAAAGAAATATTTTTTACAACGCCACCTCACTTAATCGCATAAATACTCAAAGTTTCATAAATAAAATTCCTCTATTTCTGGGCAATTTTTTCCTCTCATTCTCAAAAAAACATTCTGTTCTTCTTTTAAAAACCTTACATAACTGAGGCATGCTCTTTAAACATGAGACGGCATTCCTGCCGAGGTGATAAAAATTGTTTTGCAAAAGCCAAATTTATAAAATCAGCAACTGATGAGAAAATTAGAAATTAAAATACAAATTATCTCCAGGAATTAGAAATCTCAAATTTTGAAAGTTTTTAGATGATTGAAAAAAAAAAAACAATGAACTCATAGATGTGGATAAAGATGGAGAAACAGAAAGAGATGAAGAGTTTAATCTTCCAATAAAACCTTTAAATGAAAGTGATAAAGAAGAGCAAGTGAACGATAAATGAAGTTGCAAAATCCTTTAATATTATTCATCATCATTTTGAGTCTCATAGAAGTGATTATAATCTATTTATGTGCTTTAAAAAAAGAAATCGAAAAATGTTTAGTTAAGTCTATGTTAAAGTAATCAATCATAACTGATTTTTTTTTTTTTTTTTTTAAGTAAAATTGTAAGTACACTTTATTTTATATTCATTCCAGCATTAATTGCATTTATGAATTACTATAATATTTTAACTTAGTAAAAGTTTTGTTAAATATTTAAATAAGAAAAAGGTATTGATCATTAATCTTTTCATGTAAGCATAAAACCATCATAGTTATACACTCCTTCTCATAATTATAAGGACACCCGTTTTTCTATATTAACTAAACACTGAACACTTTTATTTAAACAAATATACTTTTTATTAATTTGAATTTCATTAATAGACAATATTTAAAAAGTTTTATCGTTTTTCTATCTTAAAAACTTTAAATACGGTCAAAAAAAGGATTTTTCAGGTGTTCACAATTATAAGGACAGCTCGATTCTTAGAATTTTTTTTTTTCAATTATTCTTTAAATTAATATTCTTTGGGGTCTCTTTTTAGTGTGAAACAGTCAGACATTCTCTCTGGTATATACATGTATACTTTTCTATAATATTCAGTTTCAATACCATTTCATACAGCGTAGATGATATTCTGAATACATTTAAACTATTTAAAATTGCTTTCCACTTGCATGCACTTTTCTAATATGATAAGTTAAGGTTTTTTCAACTTTTAGGCCACGGGAAAAGCAACAATAAAGGAGTTTCTTTCTTCAAACTATTTCATATTGCTCTAAAAGTAGAGCAAAAATGTAAGTCTTGTTTAAAAAAATATTATTACCCCCTAAAATCTAACAAAAATCTAAATTTAAAATTTGCGGACATTCTCTTGATGTTCATAATAATAGAAAAAAATTACTAAATTCATTCTGCCTTCAGTAGAAATAGCTCCCCAGAGCACCATAGATCCACCTTTAAAATGCCAGATTCATATCTGCCTTTAAAAAATCTGCTCTGTCTTTCGCTATCTTCAGATCGTGCCAGTAACTGTTAAAACCATTTGGTTAATCAAGAATAAAATGTTTTTGATCCGAAAATGCAACATTTTACCATTTAATATTGTCTATTTAGCTTTAACACAGACGTTCTTTCCCCCATTAAATGCTCATTGATTATTACAGGATTTTTATTCATTTTAACATATTATTAATTATTTTAAACATGCATAAATGTGGACCCCAACCTTTCGTTAAAAATTAGGAGCAAATTCAGCAGCCAGTCGTTATGAGTAGAACAGTAAGAACAATTATGAGTCTTCGATCTCTGTAAAACAACTCTGTTTTTGCATCAGATCTCTCACCTATCGAATCAGCAGTTCAACCTTTGATCACATTTCCTTCAGCAATTTTAGATCTTCGAATTTCATTAGAAATTCGGCGGATTGAAATTATCCTTCCACTTAAAAAACACATTTATCATACTTCACCACATGAACGTTCTTTTCTTTGAGGAATTATCAGTAATGTCCATCCAATAAAAATTGAAGGCTTATATATGAATTAATCTAGCCCAGTAGTTAACAAATTCACATGTCAACTGTAATTTATCCTTGTCCCTATAATTATGAACATCTAAAAATACGGAGAAAAAATATTTTGCATAATTTTTTATTTTGTTTCATATTAAAAAAATTATGGCAGTTTCGGTTTTTAGAATACTAGATATATTAAATGCACTTAGTATAATCTTGTTCACAATTATTTTTACGTTAGTTATTTCAAAATATAAAGTGTCCTTATAAATATGAGAAGGAGTGTACATGCTATTGCGTTTCTAGTCTTCCCCGCATAATTGAATACCCCGCTTAATCGAATTAATATAGTTGGAACGGTAGATATTCGTTTAAGCGGGGTTGACTGTATATATAGAAAAAAGTAAAAATGACAGAATCATATATGTGCATCCAATATTTCTTCTCTACCTTAAAATTTTATGTATTTTTAATAAAAAATAGTATAGTAATAATAGTGTTTACTTTCATTTTAGTTAACAATCAGAAATTTAGGAACAGTATACAATACACTACCAACTATATGCGGAATTGAGTGGCACAAGTTTTATGGATAATGAAAATCGCAAATAAACCATAAAAAGGGTGGAAGTGAGAGGTAAATAACATAAAAAAATTATCTATTGCAAATGTATTGTATATAAAACATAACACAAACAATAAAAATATTTATATTTTATATAGTATAGGAAAGATGTAAAAACAATAAACAAAATCCTTCTTATGATGAAACAAAGGTGCAGTCTGTAAGCTAATTTTTGCACTAAATGAAACAGTACTGCAGACAAACCAATATTTTAACACAACGTTCCAGGGCATTATAAATACCCACCCTTTTTACACACCACTTTATTTGTAGCGAAATTTTCTCGTAAATAGAATTATGATTAAATGAGAAGAAAAGTACTTTTCAAGAAGAGTGTTGTGAAAGAGAAAAAGCATGTGCTAGCAATGTTCCGAAATAAATGAAAATGTTAGAATGCCTGGTAGTGTGCTACACTGTGCAAAAAATTAAGCAAAAGTAATATAGTTCTTTAAATTTACATTTTTTTTTATTCTAAAAAAATAATAAGCAATTATTTGTTGAGCAAACATTTCTTTGGTCGGTGTTGGCCCATCATTGGCCAACGACGGCCGAACATTGGCCAATGTTGTTGTGCTACTGAAGACATCCTTTACCTGTGTCTACAAGAAATCGGAAGTTTACTGTAATTCAACAGTATTTATTCATAAAGAAACAATTTTTAGAAGTTATACATTATTCATTTTAATAGAACAAGCCCCCATAGCAGAATAATTTGAATGTTCTGCAGGACAACATATACATTTTACAAATTTACTCTCAATCTTATTGACAAGCTCATAAAAAATACATATCTTACTATTCGATGTGCTATAATATATGCACATAATAGCAAAAAAATTAATAAATAATAAAATGACAATTTAAAAACATTTAAAAGTGATCTCTATCTAAAAATTTACATTAAAATTATTAAAAACCATATTAAAATCACCTTGTACAAGCACTTTCAAGCAGCAAAACCACCAGGATGGCAGTTCTTACAGCGTACCTGATGGAGGCTGCGGGAAGCAGCTGAAAGCGCTTGTACAGGGTGATTTTAATATGGTTTTTAATAATTTTAACGTGAAATAAAATGACATTTAAAATTATTTTTACTGAAAAAAAAAGTAAGAAAATTAACAAATGCTGGATGGAGAATTCACCATGCAATCAACACGTATTTTGGTAAATTGTTTCAATAATAAAAGCATGATTTAAAAAAATGTCCTTTCTTGAGGCCATAACTCACGAACCCGCAACTCCCTTCCAGTTTATAAATATCTGCAATACAGCTGTTTGTTTTGCAACGTACATTCCAAATTTTGATATATTCTGCTTTGGGGGTAACAAGTATTGGGATAATCTGCATTTAACTAAATATCTCGAGAAAAAATACTACTTACTTCGCTGTTATCAAAATGATATCCAAGTTCCGTATCTTGCCCTAACTTATAACCAACAGTAAAAACTTTATGTGAATCTAAACCTTGACCTCTACAACTGGGAAATAGTACTTTTGATAGAGGGTCTAAATATTTTATTCTCAATGGAAGTGTAAAATTGTCATGGAATCCCAATTCATCTAAGAGGATCTAAAAAAGATTCTTTAATTAAATTAAATCAAAGTGAGAAAAAATAAAATAGCTATCAATTTAAAATGCAATTATAAATTAAATGCAAATCAATTTAGCAAACACAAACTGTTTATATTCTATATAATATTAAGCAAGATGGATTCTGAATAGTGCCAGGTACAACCACTCCAAAAATGTTGTGGATTGCAGTTTTATATTGATAAAATAGATGTAATTTTATGTCAGGTTTTGATTTACTATAGAAAATAAACTGTTCAATTGATCACTATAATAATTGACATGCTTATTAATCAAGATAAAATCTAGCTAACACCCAAACAATTTATGCTGTTTCAACTTCATTGCTACAAAACATAATTTTGTAATATAGCATATGTTTATTAAATATTGTTATAATTTATAAAAATAGGTGCTTTTTAAATGTGCAGCTTAATATTAGATTAGTAAAGAAATGGGGACTTTGACATAGTAAACATTTTACACAGGACATTACTTCATCCCTCCTTCACCCCCAAAAATCATCATGAATGGTTTCTGTTGGCATATAATGGGTTGTGACTTTTTTTTTTTTTTTTTTCTCTTCTTTCTTGACTCTCATACGTTTTGAAATCTCGTTTTATTTCTTCTAAAAGAAAAGAAACCAAAATTAGAAGTTTTTAATTATTTTGTGATGTTTCATTTAAAGCATTTGTGTCCCTGACTCAGTAACATTTTTTTCTCTATTAAAAAACAAATAATACTCATATTATTAAATTAATTTTTACTGTTAAAAAAAAAAATCTAAGTAAAACTGTATATCGTATTTTTCTGAAGAATCAAGTCTGTTAATCAAGATCTGCTTTCTAGGTGCCATAAATCACCTGGAAAATACCTAAATTAGTTGACTACTATAGATTGCTTGTGGATAGACCCTACAGGATATACCCAACTTGGTTATTCATTATTATAGCATTTATCACTTTTGCACATCAAACAGCAGGTTAACAAATTTGGCATGGTATTACTTTATTAGTGTTGAAACCTGACACCTTTGCTCTTCATAGGCATTTATTGAAACACTTGAGGATTTTGCGCATAGTATGAGATACAGGAGAAAATAACTGAAATCTCTTTTAAAACATGTTAACCATTCTAATACTGGACAAAATTTTGTGACTTTTATATTACATTTGTTTATCTTTTAAATATTATAAACTTTTTTTATGCGTTTTTAAGAAGTATACATATAAATGATTGCATAAAACTTTAAAGAAATTAATTTCATTGATAATTTACTACAAATTACAAAGATTGCCTTTGTAATTTATAAGATTACCTTTTGTCTTACCTTCTCTATTAAAAAGAAGGGCAAAAAAAATTTTTAATTAAGCATTTTAGACCATACCAACCAAAGTATTTTGAATCTGAATTTAAAAATTTAAAGAAAATGCAATTGCAATATTTTTGTTCACAGTAGTATATTAAAGTTTCTCTATATAAGGGAATGTCTCTGGTTGTGGGTATGTTTTTGATTTTGGTTTATAACTTTTGATAGAGTAGATATTATGGAAACATATGAATACCTGGAACCCTTAGCCCCTGGAGCAGAAAGTGCTTAAAACTGCGACGCACGTCGCAGAACAATTGAGGTTTTTGCAGAACATTTCATCTATCCCCTAACTGGATGATGTTGATACAGCTAACATTCTAAAATTAATAAAACCTAGATATGTTCAACTGACCTGTAAATCTGTTAGCATACTAGAAAATTGGTGGAAACAGTCATTGTTTCAATGTATAGACAAAATTTATAAACATTTTGTAAGTAGTACATCCACATTATGTGACAATATTAATGCCAAAAACCATCGAAAAAATTGCAAATTATGGGTGTATTCCTCAGTTTTAGATTATAAAAAATTTAAATCTTGTTTTATTATAAATGTGTAAAAATATTTTTCGAATAAGTATTATTTTTATGCTTATTTTGCATTTTACTGTGCTTTGACAAATTTGGACAAAATACCTGCAGGACATCTGCAAATTTTAATGTCTCGTTGCAGAACATCGGATATAATTCTGCTCCTGGGCCCTTAGCTAACGTTTGATGAAGTATTTGTATTGATTTTGTCAACCAGAAAAAATTTATCACCTATTTACTTAAGTAGTCATTTTTGGACACAAAAAAATTGTGTACCTGATTGTGGACAAATGTGAAAAATCTGCTAAAAATGGGAAAATAATAAGAAAAACCACCATAGATACAGAAAATAACAAAATTTATTCATTTTGTAAGGATTCAGTGCCCAAAATAACAACAGAAAATGTCATTTTCCGAATTTTATTTATTTTCATCTTCGTCCTCCAAATCAGAAGTGCAATGCTTGCAAGTAAAATAATTTGCATGGATATTGGCACACTTCAAATGCACCAGACTATCACGCATTTGATTGAGTTGCAGGGTGGCGACAATCAGAGAAAACAGGGAAATCATGGAAAAATCAGGGTACTTTATCAATCTGGAAACATCGGGGAATTTTATAAAAACACCCAAAAATCATGGAAATTTTTATCTTTGCCCACCAAGTATGACTGTAAGATTGCCAATCAGATGTTATCTTGACCATGATTGCACAGGATTAGCTGCTTTCTAGTTGAATTACCAAGTTAACATTAAAAAGAAAAATTAGTACAACATGAGGAATAATTTTATGTGTCGTGATGTTAATACGTTGTGGAATTAAAATGAGTCATATTTTTTAAGTTTGCTAATTTCTCCAAAATTTTTAATTTTTAATTTTCTTTTTAAGTGAACAAAGAAAAAAGTAAAAAGACTGAGATATTTTTGTCCATCAGTATAGAATTTGAATTGCAGTGGTTTAGTGAGCATGTTACACAAGAGTGTGATATACACGGAATTATGGAATGTATGCAGTAGAAGGTCTTTATAACACAAACCTAAAAACACAAGGTTTTGCGTTATATAGAATTTTGCATTATATAGATCATGTTCCACACATCATTAAATTTACCTTGTAAACATCACCAAGTATGTTGAAACTAATCAAAACAGAGTAGGGTATTTATAAGTGACATTCCATGGAACAGTAGTTGAGTGTATCATAAGTTTAATAGTTAAATTTAGTTTATAGTCCATATATGCCTATACCAAATCATTCATTATGACTCATTTTCAAAAAGAAAAAAAAAAATTGTAATGAAAGAAATTGTTTGAATTAAGGAGATAAAGAAAAGGACATGTATCACACTAAGTTCTCTACAAAGTTAACAGTTTTTTACAAAATATTTCTTAACTGCAAAATTCATTGTTTATGTCTGAGAATTTAAAAAACGTTGTATAGAGAATTGCGTTATAAAGATCTTCTACTGTATAACAGATAACAGAATCATGGAAATTTGTCAGAATTAGTCATGGAAATCAGGGAAATGTTTTTCTGAATATTTGTAGCCACCGTGAGTTGGCTCTTGTTAGGCATGGTAGCAGAACAGATGATACAGAAGTCAACATCATCATCAGATTGTAGATACTCTTATTTTTAGTGCACTTGGCTGGCAGTTTACTGGTGGAATTGCTTTACTTTTTCCAGACTTATTCTGGAGGGACACAGATGCTGCAAGGAAGTTTGTATTCTCGAGCAGTCAATTTTATGGATTTTTTATCGACTATGAAATTCAAAGTGGCTTTAACCAACACATTAAAATCCATTTCTTTTGGACCAGTTGACTTTTCCAGGATTAAATTGGCAAAAAGTGCCTAAAATAAAAACACTAATAAACTACATTATGTTGAGATAAACGACCACAAATTTCACAATTTGTAAGTCAAACACATGCTTTAAATGAAAAAAAAAACAAGTGTACCCACAACCAGTAACATGAAGATGTCCACAATCGGGAATGGCAGCTATTTTTATAATGACAGAAAAAGCAATTTTTGGTCCACATTTTGGCTGAATTCGATATTGCATCACAAAATATAATGAATATACATTACACTTATATTTTTGAATTAATTCTCTTCAATTTATTGCATTCTGAAAATATTCACAAATTACTTTTGTGTTACTTTTTCATTTTCAATGCTTGCATTTACTAAGTAAATGAGTCTATTCATTTCAATGTTAGCACAAGAACTGCATACTGTCACAATACACATTTGACAGTACTCAAATCCACCATACTTGCTTTCTGTTAAAAGATATGGTGGTGTGCCCATAACAGGAGACATTCCCCTATAATTAATGGGTTTATATTGTTGAGTTTGTAAGAAAGGCAAATGCAAATTATAATTAAATGCTACAAAAAATAAAAATCTTATGCACAATGCTAAAATGCCTGCTTTTTTACGTATATGGAAAACATTTCTACATTAATAACAAAAGTATTAGCATCATTATCAGAATAATAATATTCTATTGCAAATATTGTGCTTAAAAATGTTTATACAATTTTTTTTTTTAAATATTATCAGTCTCTTACACTAGAATTACTGTATTTTCATGCATTTAATCTGTTGGTCATATAAATCAGCTTTATACAAGAAATTTTTTAACATGCGAAGATATATTCAAATGAGGGATTAAAGTCTGATTGTGATTGTACTTGGAAAAGATTTAAAAAAAAAAAAAAAAAAAAAAAAAAAAACTCAGGGTCCAATTATAACCTTTTTTATGATTGATAAAATACATGTGAAGTTTTTGTTAATCTAAAAACATACTACTAAATTGCAAAAAGATATATCTAATTTCCATTATACAGTAAAGCACCATTTATACATCTCTCATTTATACGTCTTTTTAGTGAAGTCCCGATTCATTCCTATTCATTTTAATGTAAAAAAATCTTTGTTTATACGCCCTCAATATCAGTTATATGTCTTGTTATAAGTTCTAATTCGTTCCTATTCATTTTAATGTAAAAAATCTTTGTTTATATGCCTTCAATATCTGTTATACGTTTTTTCTACTATTATAAAATTTGCAAATTTTCTCCATCAGTCATTTTTTTGTTCAAAATAAAGTCTAAAATCCATTCTAAATATCAATTTTGATGAGTATCTGAGCTGTGATGCCAATATCATGATCTCAGAATTATTCACAATTGATGAACTAATTGGGGAAAAAAAATGTCTGATGCTAATTTAAGCAATGATGATATAGAATGTGAAGAAGTTAATACATCTTTATTTAAAGGTGCGATTAACTGCATAGGAAGCCTCAAACTTATTTTGTCTGTCAAAACACAAGGGGGGGGGGAGAAAAAAGAAACATTTAATAAACTCAATTCAATTCACAATGTATTTAGTACAGACAATCAGCACGTATAGTAAGTATTAAAGATTTTTTAATGTAATTAAATAACTACCTGTGTAGACATAAATCGTACAATAATTGCTAAAGATATGCAATATATATATATATATAATTAATACACAAGATGTGTTCATGTAGTACTCAGGATATGTAATGCAATGCTCAAGATATGAGAGATTAATTAGTACTCAAGTCATGCATTAACGGTTGATTTTTTCTCACTTTTTAAAATAAATCTTTTTTAATGTTTTATGATTATCTTTAAATCCAAATTCTATTACAAAGTACTAGTTACTACTTTTAAAAACTTTGTTAATTGGTATTTTTACATACATTTTGCTTTAGTAGGTACCATTAAATTTGTAATAATCAAAGTTTTATTTTTTTTTATTATACGTACTTTCATTTATACATATTTTTACACCAGTTCCTTAAAAGACGTATAAATGGTGCTTTACTGTACCACAGTAAAGTACAACAGTACTTCTCTTATCAGTCACTGAAAAAAAAAAACTTGAAATCAGGAAATATATTAAGCAAGAATTCCTGAAATCAGGAAAAAATCTTTAACAAAATCACTCCCTGGAATTGCTTCATACAAATATACAAGGTTCCCACTCAATTTCAAAAATAAAATTACTTGACTTTTCCAGGTTTTCTAGGTCTATTTTTTGAAAATTCCAGTTCCAAATTTGGTTCAAAGCACAAAAAATAGCTCGCAGCATAAACACAACATAGCTCATGTCATAAAAGACAATATAATAATGTGGCACACAGCATAAATTGCATGCTCAAAAAGCATTTTCCAGGTTTTTAGGTCATATTTGCAATTTTCCCTGACTTTTTTTAAAACTAATTTCAAATTCCCTGACTTTTCCAGGTTCTCCAAGTTCTCCCTGACCCGTGGGAACCCTGAATGTAACATTAAATGTTAATTAAGATTTCCTGAGTAAAACTGATTTACCTAACCTTTATATGCAGAAAAATATGATTAATATGAATACCTATTTATTTCATGAGATTAACTTACTGCAAATATTTTGATATCTTTAAGAAAAGGGAAATTAATAATAGTTACCCCATAATTGTTCATAGTATTTGGTTTTTCTCTGGGCATATTACTCTGTTCAAAATTTTCCAATTCCTTTAACAATTTTTGACAAAATGTATTTTTAAAAATAGGAAAACGATATATCTTCTTTCCTTAAAAAAAAAAAAAAAAGTATAGAATATATATGTATTAAGAAAAATAAATTCAATTAATGCAATGCAATTTAATTTAAAAACAAAAAAAAAACTATTCAAAGAGATTCATTAATTCTTCTTCACGTTAAAAAAATATAAATAACTAAAGACAAAAATTAATTATTTTTATTTTTTATTTATTAATATTATTATTTTCTTATCAAATAAAAAATTTAGAAAATTAATTACTTTATTAAAAAAGAACTATATATTTCAATTTTAAACATTTTCCTTCAATTTCTAGTATGTTATCAAAGTAATGTAAATGAAAGTTGCAAAAATTAGATTCTTATTTAAATAGTATTAGTACAGAAAGTAAATTATTAAAAGTATCAAAAAAATTGTTTTAATTTTTACTTTCTTCTATATTCAATAGAAGAATGCATTGGATTCGTAAGAATTTTCGACGAATTTACACGTTTTGAGAGGTCTAGAACACGATTTGACCACTTTTAGAAAATGTCTGTCTGTCTGTGTGTGTGTGACAAAAATTTTGTGGCAACTGTATCTCCGGAACTACTGCTCAGAATTACATATAAATTTATATGTAGATGCACTTTGATCTAAATTAGTGCCTATCAACTTTTGGTGTCAACCTCTCAAGAGGTGGCGCTGCTATATAGAGATTTCTGCAAGTTTAGGGAAGGCTATATCTCAGGTTCTATTGCATATAATCAAACGAAACTCAGTATGTGAGAAGAACATTATGAGAATTTGTGCTCATTCAATTTGAATGCTTATCGGCCAACAGGTGGCGCTGCTATAGAGCGATTTCCGCAATTTAAGGAGAGGCTATATCTCAGGAATTACTGCACAAAATTGCATATAAGTTTGTATGTAGATTAATCTTAACATGAATTAGTGCCTGTCAACTTTCGGTACAAAGTGCTCAACAGGTGGTGCTGCTACACAGCAATTTCCACAATTTAAAGAAAGGCTATATCTCGGGTTCTATTGTGTATCATCAAACAAAACTTGATATGTGAGAAGGCCATTATGAGACATTACGCTGACTCAGTTTGGATGCTTATCGGCCAATATATGTCGCTGCTATACTGCAAATTTTATCGATAACAGGTTGACTATATCTCAACGTCTATAGCATAAAACTTTACGAAACTTGATATATGATATGTGAGATAACCATTATAAAAACGCATTTTTTAAGATATTATTTATAGATGATAAAACAGTCTTTCTTTGGATATTTAGTGTTAGATTTCCCTAAGATGAAAATCATTTGCATTCATCATGTTAAATATTTTTAATAAATTATTTACGCCTGTACAGGAAAATATAGAAGAAAGTCTTGTGGTGGCCACAAAATACTAGTTTGTTATTGGCTACAATACAATAACATTATTTAGCGACAAAGCAATATTTATCTTTTGATTATTTGGAAAGGCAACCTTCAAAGGGAGTTCACAAATAGTATAAGGCATCAAATCATTTTAACAGAATGAAGCCCTCAGAGGCAGGGTAAGGGATGTGCGACGTGGGCCATTGATGGCCTCACACTGCACCAGTTATGGTATATTTTTTTTTACTTTCTTCTGCATTTATAAGAAGAAAGTACTGAATTCGTAAAAATTTTCAGCTTCCAGGTTTTAACAATTTTACATGTTTTAATAGATTCTGACCAAATTTGGAATGACGTCTGTCTCTGTGTGTCTCAGATAAAAATTTTATAGCAGCTCCATATCGAAAATTATTTTCATGAAATTTTATATGTAGTTTTATCTAAATTGGTGTCTATCAATCTTTGGGACATATCACTCAAGACAAGAAGTGGCATTATCGTTTTAATTTTTTCATAAATTTTATCATGACAAAAATTCTTATAAAAGTAAAAATGGGGATTATTTTAAACTAGTCGTTATAAACAAAAACTAGTATGTTGTGGCCACCACAAGACTTTCTTCTATATTTTCCTACATAAATTCACTCAGTAACAATATTGAAAAAAAAAAAAATTCCAAGTTTTTTTTTCGTTAAAAGTAAAAAAAAAATCGATAACTTTGTTTTAAATTATCACATATTTATAGTTCAACCATTCGTTTTAAAGGTATTGACGAGACCTTTCGAAAGATACCCATCTTGGAAATTTACCCCATTCCGTGGGGTACTTCCCCCCATAGGGGAGGGGAGGAAGCGATGCCTCCAAATGCACAATTTTTTTTCCTAATTAACTACTACTATTATTAATAATTCGTATTAATTTTACAATCACAGGTTAAGAATAACTCTCATTATGTACATTTATATGAAATTTTGTCCTATACTGCCATATTAAAGATTTAGAAAAAATACGATCACAGCATCTCCTGTTGTGCAATTGATCCCCAAATCTAATCAGCACCACTTTATGGCAGGGGCCAACTAAATACCAAGTTTGGTTAAATTTTGTTATTTTTTTTTTTTTTCTTATTACGTTTTTTTTTTTTTTTTTTTCGTAAAAAGTAAAAAAAAAAATCGATAACTTTGTTTTAAATTATCACAGATTTATAGTTCAACCATTCGTTTTAAAGGTATTGACGAGACCTTTCGAAAGATACCCATCTTGAAAATTTACTCCCCTCGAGGGGGGACTTCCCCCCCCCCCACAGGGGGGTTGACGAGGCTCCTACACATGCAAAAAAATTTTCCCAGTTGACTATCTCCATTATAAATAATTCTTGTAAATTTCATAATGATTACTAAAAAATAATTCTCTTTATGCACATTTATACAAAATTTTGTCCTATATCACTATGTTAAAAATTAAGAAAAAGTGGGATGGCAACAAAACCTGTAAGACAATTTTTACCAAAAGTTGATAGGCACTAATTTATGTCAAGATGCAACTACATACCAATTTGTATGAAATTCTGTGCAGTAGTTCCTGAGATACAGTTGCCACAAAATTTTGTCACACACACAGACAGACAGACATTTTCTAAAAATGGTCAAATCGTGTTCTACAGCTCTCAAAACGTGTAAATCCATCAAAAACCCGAGGTCGAAAATTTTTATGAATCCAATACTTTCTTCTATTGAATACAGAAGAAAGTAAAAATTGTTTAGCTTATTATTAGTCAACCAGAACATTTTTGTATATTTAAGAACACTACTTTTTTTATTCCTTGAGAGGAAGTACGCCTTTTGTAGGTGTAAATGTTCAATATGAGTATTTTTCTGAAGAATTCATCAATACCTTTAAAATAAGAGGTTGAGTCATGTACCTGTGATAATTTAAAATGAATTTATCAAATTTGATCAACCCTTTAAAATTTTTCTTTTACAAAAATGTTGCTTGATGTAAATAAAACTATTGTTTGTAACCCTCCTAAAACTTTATCTATATTTTCCTGTACAAATTTACAAAGTGCAAATTATTATTATTTTTTTTATCCTTATTTATTAAAGTTATTTTCCATGATGATTGCAGACCACTTTCATATCACAGAAGTATAACACTCAATGTTCAAAGAAAATCAATTTTGTGCCCAACACACGACATTCGATAAAATGCATTTTCCTGCCAGCAGACAGACATTTTCTGAAAATGATTAAATTGTGTTCAGTAGTCTCAAAAATGTCAATAGATAGAGAACCACAGGTCTAAATCCAACACTTTCTTCTTTATATAGCAGAAAGTTCAATTGAGTTGGTTGCCCAATAGCTAGACTGTGGGCAATTGGGAATGGTCTGGGATTCACTCCTAGGGATGGTCTGGAGATGCAGCATCAAAATTTTTATCCTCTGTGGAGAGGATGGCTCCTCTGCTTCAGTAATTCCCAGAGGTATTAATTTCGGAACATGGAAAACATTGCAACCATAAAAGATTTTATGTGTGCCAGTCAACATTAATGTATTTAACGGTCTTTGGCTGGCTTGTATTGAACCCACAATCTTCAAGTTATGAGCTCCAGCTCGGCACTTTACCATATCAAAAAAGATAAAAACAACTAGAACAAACAAATTTAAAGGATAAAATCATCACAAAACACAGCTTTAATAAACAATACACCTCAAAAATCACGAGATTCCATATATATATATATATATATATATATTGAACCCAAAATAATATTATTAAAAATAGCCATTATCTAAAACACTGGTTATATAATATTCAAAAGCACTGTTTAAAAACTTTTTACAAGCACTAGTCAAAAACATTTTTAAAGCACCGGTTAAAAACTTTTAAAAGCATGCAGTGCCTTTAAATTACAGAAGCAAATTAATAGTATGAATCATAATAAACAGATTTAACAAAAAAAATATATATATATATATATATTATATATATTTAACTTACTTCTTATTTTCATTTGTCAGAGATACTTTTAAACAACTTTATGATCAAAATTAAACAGTACAAATATGCAAATTAATATCAGTAAACCATGGCACATTACTTCCCCTCAACTTGCATAGTGACTTTCATTTACTTCAGACTAGTTTCTCAAGACCACCAGTTTTAAGCTTACACAGCATTAAAATCATATTTTTATAACATTTATAACAATTTTTTTTTTCTTTATAAAAACGCATTAAAAATCAGTGTAACATATACATCAGTGTTCCAAATACATTTTCAATTTCAAATTGTATGAGTCTTCCTCTTTTCTCAGGCATATGCTAAATAATACGTCACACAGGTTATTTAACAGTGTGCCACTACAATGTTGCAGAGTGAAGAGAAAACAGAAAAAGGGCTTTACTCACAGCCTGCTATACAGTTGAAGATCTTTAATCCGCACAACTTGGTTCTAGAACTTGTGCAGATTATAGATTTTTGCAAATTATAGATCAATGATGCCATTTTCTTGCTATATGAACTAGTATAATGTACATAAAACAATAAAGTTTATTTAATGAAGCTAGAATTAGAATTGATTGTTTTTATATAATGTAAAAAGGTAATAAATATATAAAACAATAAAATTTATTTAATGAAGTAAAAGCAATGTACAGTGTAAACCTTTAAATGAGTAATTCATTAAAAAAAATGTATTCCTGCTTCAGCAGTATGCAGCCAGATACTTGCAATGAAATTAGTTTGCAGTTTTTAATGGCTGCATTGTGGTGCTTATCCTCAATACAAATGCTGATATAAATTTTTCCTTAAATAGTTTTGTGTATTTTTGAAATACCACTTAAAAAGAACATTTACACAAATGGTCCTTAAACATCTGTGAAAATATGCAATCCCACAAGCGCATATGATGTCATTCTTTTCAACAAATGTAAACTCATGTCATTACTGGCAGGAGTTAGAAAACTGCACTTGCATGTGTTTTATTTGATCCGTAATTAAATATTATTCAGACAATGTTCTGATTTGCTAAAAAAGTATAAGGCAGTAAAAGTATAGTTTTTTTTTCCTTTAAAATTAATTTTGTATATCTAAATTAAATTTTGCACTCATTTTTTTTTCATTTTAGTATGTGAATTAACATCATATTTTCTCATATACATCCAAAATGTCAGATTTTCGTTACTTCAAAATCTTTTGTTTACATTTGCAAAGTGAGTGTGGATTATAGACAATTGCAAATTATGGGTATGCGGATTATAGATCCTCAACTGTATTTGGCGAATTATTGTGCTTTCACAAACACACAATTCACCAAAGGGATGGAGATCTCGAAACTAGATTTCAACCCCGAAATTCTATTCTAAGTGCCTGGACAAGTTTAAACATTTTTATAGCATGTATCAAGATTAAATATCAATTTGAGTTGAAGAAAAGTTTTATGAATATGGTGCAACTTACCATTAGATAATTCTTCAACCATTTGCATAACTTTGTTGCAATTCAAACATTTTGAAGCTTTAATAAGTTCTACAAAATTTGGTTCTAAAAAATCTTCCTGTAAGGATTTAAATATGTTAAAATGTAACAAAATTCAAAATCTTTAAATTCTTAAAATTAACATTGAAGCTTCTTGAGACTTTTCATAGCAGATCCACAACATAATCAGAACAGCCTCATATTGTGCTGTCCCTGCTGTTGGAGATTAAACTATTTCTGCTCCTCTTCATGATCCTCAGGTTGCAATAGATGGCACCACTTCTGGTCAATGCTCAGGACTGGTTCATTTCCGTTGCAACTGTGACTATTTTTAAAAATTTTAATCTTAAAAAATTAGCTAATTACAAAAATCATATTTATGCTTTAAATCGCAAAACCATTGAAATTTTAAAAAATAGTTGCAGTTGTAACAAAAATTAACCAGTCCTGAGCATCGACCAGAAATGGCACCACCTATTGCGACCTGAGAATCGTTAAGATGAAATAAACTAATTTTGTCACCGACAGCACAATGTGAGGCTGCTTCTGATGACATTGATGATTCGTGATGAAAGGTCTCAAGAAGTTTCAAAGTAGGCCTTTAGGTTTTTAATTTTATTTTTAACAAAATCTTTAGTTGTTTCAATTAATTTTAAGCAAATTTATATTGTTATAATATTTTTAAAAAATAAAATAAACCTAAGAAAATATTTACCCTTAAGTGATAAATATCGGCATAAAGCGGAACATAATTAAGTTTTATAAACTGTGTTCTCTTTGCAGTCGTTTCAGGTAAAATTTTTCTTCTATTTATTTCATCTTTTATCTGAAAATGAAATGGTACTTATGGATAGTCAAAAATATATAACAACAATATAAATACTAATATGCATTAATTATTATTATCCCATTAAAATATATTAATCGTTATCTTCTTCAAAATAAGATGACATATTATTAACTATAGTGTTGAATTAATTTATAAAGTTTGCAGGAGTATAGGCATGATGAATACCAGCAGGTAGGTCAAGGCCTTCCTGCCCTAGATTTTCAAAATTCATTTAAATTAACTTTATCTTTCACAATATTGAAAAACAATTTCAAAGGTATTTTAAATAATAAAATATTACCAGTAAAATATATTTTATAGTGACGCATATGAATCACATACAAGAAATCAATTTGTAAATAAACATGAGGCATTTGTAAAGTGGTCTAATATGAAAGAAAGAAAAATTATAAATTGTAAACCAAAAAGCTTTGAATAGTAATAAACAAATTTCACTTCTATTACTTTCTCTTTTTTTTTACTTTTGTAAGTTATGTTTTTATTTTCAGATACAGTATAAGCTTAATGTAGTTTTACATGCTATAGTGATATTTATATCTCCAGAAAAAGAATATAAGTCGTATCTAAGATGTTCATATTGCTTTAAAAAAGTTTACAATATAAAGTAATAATTTAAAAAGTTTAATATTTTTCATGTCTGTCAATAAATGTGTTAAAATACAGATGGAGGACAAAATAATGTGAACACTTTCGCTTTTTTACGTTTTGTCAATTATCTTGAAAAGTTCTTTAGGAATCACCTTCAAACTTTGGTAGCATAAATAACATGTTCATGTTATACCTTATATTTTTCAGTAAAAGGTGTGTCATGAAAAGTAAAAGGGGATCAGTAAAAAATTAAACAAAAATCAAAATGTTTCGGATCACCCTGTAAAAGGTAATGCTTTAAATGCGCTTTGGCTAGAGCATGTGATTATGAGGACTTTTCTCATTTTTTGTATAAAACTTTATGAGGCTACAACGTATATTCATGAAAATATAACGGTTTCTTTAAAAAATTGCAAAAACAATTTCCACTTTTTTAATTATAACACGTAGGGTACTAGACCCAGTGCAAAGCCATTTTCAGGATATATGACATGCTACATTAGACACAGCATACAGCAATCAGAATGAAAAAAGGTTAAATATCTACCGAAATACGAGCACTTTTACTAAATAATTTTTAACTATTCATGCACAAGCTTTATAAAAATTTCATTTGCATAATTTAATAGCCAAAAGTATTGAACAACTTATATAAAAATCCCAAACAAATATCACATAAATTCAAAACATTACGAGAGATAGAATCAACAGAATTTCAGTTCTCTCAAAAAAAAAAGCTAAACTATAAGGGATTTTACTCACATTTTTATTTTGATTCAGTCCATGCCGAATGATATTACAGTGTTTTTGCTGATTGTAAATAAATATTGATAAAAACCCCTAACATCTTTCATTTTTTTAGAAGAACTTAAATTCTGTTTATTCTATCTCTCGTAAAGTTTTGAACTTACATGATATTTGTTTGGGGTTTTTATATAAGTTGTTCAATACCTTTAGCTATTAAATTAGGCTAATGAAATTTTTATAAAGCTTGCGCATGCGTAGTTAAAAATTATTTAGTAAAAGTGCTCATATTTCATAACATATTTAACATTTTTTCATTCTGATTTCTGTATGCTGTGTCTAATGTAGTATTCCATATATCCTGAAAATGGCTTTGCACTGGGTCTAGTACCCTACCTGTTATAATTAAAAAAGTAGAAATTGTTTTTGCAATTTTTTAAAGAAACCGTTATATCTCCATGAATATACGTGGTAGCCTCATAAAATTAAAAATTTTATACAGAAAATGAGAAAAGTCCTCATAATCACATGCTACAGCCAAAACGCATTTAAAGCATTACATTTTACAGGGTGATCCAAAGCATTTTGATTTTTGTTTAATTTTTTACTGGTCCCCTTTTCCTTTTCATGACACACCTTTTTGAAAAATATAAGGTATAACATGTTATTTATGCTACCAAAGTTTGAAGGTGATTCCTAAAGAACTTTTCAAGCTAATTGACAAAGCGTAAAAAAGCATAAGTGTTCACATTATTTTGTCCTCCATCTGTATATGCTTGTACTATATTCGAATTGATCTGTTGCAGTAGTAAATACAATTATTGCTTTTTTGTTTTTCATTTCAAATTAAAAAAAAAAATTACCTTCTGTGTTAACTCTTTAAAGACCTGATTAAAAACTTTTAAATTTAATTTACAAATGAAAATCAAACATATTGAAGCGTTTAGAATAATGTGTAAACTGATATTCATCTTTTTCTACTGTTTCTGGCATTTTAGCATTTTGCTAAAGCTTTTTTTCTGATTTTAGCTTTTTTGCTAAAGAAAATTTTTACTCAGCTTAAACCCTGGTGACTTCTTTAATTACTTTGAGTTTGAGCATTCGGTAGCCATATTTGCTGCATTTTACGATGTTGTGTTCTCGTAAATGAAATTTTGATTTATCAAATGCAGATGATTTGGTGGAAGTGATGGATATCTTGGCAATGAATATTTTTTATGTTGAAAAATGATGTTTTCTTATGTGGAACTTTTTTTTATTTACTTTAAAACATACTTTTTTCAATACTTTCTCATCAAATATTAATTCTTAGCATATTTAAATATTTCCTTCATTATGAATAAGAACAATTGAATTGTTTATTTCAGAAACCCGTCAAGTACACTTTTTCAAACTTACGAATAACGCAAAAAAACTTTCTACTTTTAATACTACTGTAGATTTTTGCCTACAAAAATTTACAGTGTTTCTCAATATCCCCTAAAAACAAATAATGCTTGTATTTAATTTTAGGTTGATTTCTTTAGAAATCAACCTAAAAACACTTTCACTTTTTTACGTTTTGTCAATTATCTTGAAAAGTTCTTTAGGAATCACCTTCAAACTTTGGTAGCATAAATAACATGTTCATGTTATACCTTATATTTTTCAGTAAAAGGTGTGTCATGAAAAGTAAAAGGGGATCAGTAAAAAATTAAACAAAAATCAAAATGTTTCGGATCACCCTGTAAAAGGTAATGCTTTAAATGCGCTTTGGCTAGAGCATGTGATTATGAGGACTTTTCTCATTTTTTGTATAAAATTTTATGAGGCTACAACGTATATTCATGGAAATATAACGGTTTCTTTAAAAAATTGCAAAAACAATTTCCACTTTTTTAATTATAACACGTAGGGTACTAGACCCAGTGCAAAGCCATTTTCAGGATATATGACATGCTACATTAGACACAGCATACAGCAATCAGAATGAAAAAAGGTTAAATATCTACCGAAATACGAGCACTTTTACTAAATAATTTTTAACTATTCATGCACAAGCTTTATAAAAATTTCATTTGCATAATTTAATAGCCAAAAGTATTGAACAACTTATATAAAAATCCCAAACAAATATCACATAAATTCAAAACATTACGAGAGATAGAATCAACAGAATTTCAGTTCTCTCAAAAAAAAAAGCTAAACTATAAGGGATTTTACTCACATTTTTATTTTGATTCAGTCCATGCCGAATGATATTACAGTGTTTTTGCTGATTGTAAATAAATATTGATAAAAACCCCTAACATCTTTCATTTTTTTAGAAGAACTTAAATTCTGTTTATTCTATCTCTCGTAAAGTTTTGAACTTACATGATATTTGTTTGGGGTTTTTATATAAGTTGTTCAATACCTTTAGCTATTAAATTAGGCTAATGAAATTTTTATAAAGCTTGCGCATGCGTAGTTAAAAATTATTTAGTAAAAGTGCTCATATTTCATAACATATTTAACATTTTTTCATTCTGATTTCTGTATGCTGTGTCTAATGTAGTATTCCATATATCCTGAAAATGGCTTTGCACTGGGTCTAGTACCCTACCTGTTATAATTAAAAAAGTAGAAATTGTTTTTGCAATTTTTTAAAGAAACCGTTATATCTCCATGAATATACGTGGTAGCCTCATAAAATTAAAAATTTTATACAGAAAATGAGAAAAGTCCTCATAATCACATGCTACAGCCAAAACGCATTTAAAGCATTACATTTTACAGGGTTATCCAAAGCATTTTGATTTTTGTTTAATTTTTTACTGGTCCCCTTTTCCTTTTCATGACACACCTTTTTGAAAAATATAAGGTATAACATGTTATTTATGCTACCAAAGTTTGAATGTGATTCCTAAAGAACTTTTCAAGCTAATTGACAAAGCGTAAAAAAGCAAAAGTGTTCACATTATTTTGTCCTCCATCTGTATATGCTTGTACTATATTCGAATTGATCTGTTGCAGTAGTAAATACAATTATTACTTTTTTGTTTTTCATTTCAAATTAAAAAAAAAAAATTACCTTCTGTGTTAACTCTTTAAAGACCTGATTAAAAACTTTTAAATTTAATTTACAAATGAAAATCAAACATATTGAAGCGTTTAGAATAATGTGTAAACTGATATTCATCTTTTTCTACTGTTTCTGGCATTTTAGCATTTTGCTAAAGCTTTTTTTCTGATTTTAGCTTTTTTGCTAAAGAAAATTTTTACTCAGCTTAAACCCTGGTGACTTCTTTAATTACTTTGAGTTTGAGCATTCGGTAGCCATATTTGCTGCATTTTACGATGTTGTGTTCTCGTAAATGAAATTTTGATTTATCAAATGCAGATGATTTGGTGGAAGTGATGGATATCTTGGCAATGAATATTTTTTATGTTGAAAAATGATGTTTTCTTATGTGGAACTTTTTTTTATTTACTTTAAAACATACTTTTTTCAATACTTTCTCATCAAATATTAATTCTTAGCATATTTAAATATTTCCTTCATTATGAATAAGAACAATTGAATTGTTTATTTCAGAAACCCGTCAAGTACACTTTTTCAAACTTACGAATAACGCAAAAAAACTTTCTACTTTTAATACTACTGTAGATTTTTGCCTAGAAAAATTTACAGTGTTTCTCAATATCCCCTAAAAACAAATAATGCTTGTATTTAATTTTAGGTTGATTTCTTTAGAAATCAACCTAAAACACTTTTACTTTTTTACGTTTTGTCAATTATCTTGAAAAGTTCTTTAGGAATCACCTTCAAACTTTGGTAGCATAAATAACATGTTCATGTTATACCTTATATTTTTCAGTAAAAGGTGTGTCATGAAAAGTAAAAGGGGATCAGTAAAAAATTAAACAAAAATCAAAATGTTTCGGATCACCCTGTAAAAGGTAATGCTTTAAATGCGCTTTGGCTAGAGCATGTGATTATGAGGACTTTTCTCATTTTTTGTATAAAATTTTATGAGGCTACAACGTATATTCATGGAAATATAACGGTTTCTTTAAAAAATTGCAAAAACAATTTCCACTTTTTTAATTATAACACGTAGGGTACTAGACCCAGTGCAAAGCCATTTTCAGGATATATGACATGCTACATTAGACACAGCATACAGCAATCAGAATGAAAAAAGGTTAAATATCTACCGAAATACGAGCACTTTTACTAAATAATTTTTAACTATTCATGCACAAGCTTTATAAAAATTTCATTTGCATAATTTAATAGCCAAAAGTATTGAACAACTTATATAAAAATCCCAAACAAATATCACATAAATTCAAAACATTACGAGAGATAGAATCAACAGAATTTCAGTTCTCTCAAAAAAAAAAGCTAAACTATAAGGGATTTTACTCACATTTTTATTTTGATTCAGTCCATGCCGAATGATATTACAGTGTTTTTGCTGATTGTAAATAAATATTGATAAAAACCCCTAACATCTTTCATTTTTTTAGAAGAACTTAAATTCTGTTTATTCTATCTCTCGTAAAGTTTTGAACTTACATGATATTTGTTTGGGGTTTTTATATAAGTTGTTCAATACCTTTAGCTATTAAATTAGGCTAATGAAATTTTTATAAAGCTTGCGCATGCGTAGTTAAAAATTATTTAGTAAAAGTGCTCATATTTCATAACATATTTAACATTTTTTCATTCTGATTTCTGTATGCTGTGTCTAATGTAGTATTCCATATATCCTGAAAATGGCTTTGCACTGGGTCTAGTACCCTACCTGTTATAATTAAAAAAGTAGAAATTGTTTTTGCAATTTTTTAAAGAAACCGTTATATCTCCATGAATATACGTGGTAGCCTCATAAAATTAAAAATTTTATACAGAAAATGAGAAAAGTCCTCATAATCACATGCTACAGCCAAAACGCATTTAAAGCATTACATTTTACAGGGTGATCCAAAGCATTTTGATTTTTGTTTAATTTTTTACTGGTCCCCTTTTCCTTTTCATGACACACCTTTTTGAAAAATATAAGGTATAACATGTTATTTATGCTACCAAAGTTTGAATGTGATTCCTAAAGAACTTTTCAAGCTAATTGACAAAGCGTAAAAAAGCAAAAGTGTTCACATTATTTTGTCCTCCATCTGTATATGCTTGTACTATATTCGAATTGATCTGTTGCAGTAGTAAATACAATTATTACTTTTTTGTTTTTCATTTCAAATTAAAAAAAAAAAATTACCTTCTGTGTTAACTCTTTAAAGACCTGATTAAAAACTTTTAAATTTAATTTACAAATGAAAATCAAACATATTGAAGCGTTTAGAATAATGTGTAAACTGATATTCATCTTTTTCTACTGTTTCTGGCATTTTAGCATTTTGCTAAAGCTTTTTTTCTGATTTTAGCTTTTTTGCTAAAGAAAATTTTTACTCAGCTTAAACCCTGGTGACTTCTTTAATTACTTTGAGTTTGAGCATTCGGTAGCCATATTTGCTGCATTTTACGATGTTGTGTTCTCGTAAATGAAATTTTGATTTATCAAATGCAGATGATTTGGTGGAAGTGATGGATATCTTGGCAATGAATATTTTTTATGTTGAAAAATGATGTTTTCTTATGTGGAACTTTTTTTTATTTACTTTAAAACATACTTTTTTCAATACTTTCTCATCAAATATTAATTCTTAGCATATTTAAATATTTCCTTCATTATGAATAAGAACAATTGAATTGTTTATTTCAGAAACCCGTCAAGTACACTTTTTCAAACTTACGAATAACGCAAAAAAACTTTCTACTTTTAATACTACTGTAGATTTTTGCCTAGAAAAATTTACAGTGTTTCTCAATATCCCCTAAAAACAAATAATGCTTGTATTTAATTTTAGGTTGATTTCTTTAGAAATCGACCTATTGCAATCACTTCGTTTATCTATATATCTATCTATAATGAAAATTTTGTCATCATGATAACTCCCAAAATAATACTCGAAATCGAACCAAATTTGGACAGTGAATTGATCTTATAAATATCTTGGATGAGTTCGTTAACCAAGTTGCTCCGACTTTTTGTTTTCAAGTGGCAGCCACTTGAATATTTCTAACCCACATTGTAAAAAGCGTTCTTAAAGCAAGATTTGCTTCAATTTTTATGTAAATCTAGACTACATAAAGGTCTAAATGAACTTTATTAATGAAATTTATCTGCCATTTTTAATAAAGTGGAGGATATCTTAAGTTAAGTGGGGCCACTTGAAATCAGGCTACCACTTGAAAATTTAAAACCACGATAACTTCCGAAATAATACTCCAAATCGAACCAAATTTGGACAGCATCTTAACTTGTGTTATGAATATCTTGGATGAGTTTCTTAATCAAGTTGCTCCACCATTTTGTTTTCAAGTGGAGACCACTTGAAATTTTCAAATTCAAATTGTAAAAAGCGTTTTCCGAATTTGTTTGAATTTGGTGTATACATAGACTATATAAGGGTCTCAATGAAGTTTATTAATGAACGTATCTGCCATTTTTAATAAAGTGGCTGGTATCTTAAGTTAAGCGGGGGCTATTTGAAATCAGGCTACCACTTGAAAATTTAAAATTCCGATAACTTCCAAAATAATACTCCAAATCGAACCAAATTTGAACAGTGTTTTAACTTGTGTTATGAATATCTTGGATGAGTTTCTTAACCAAGTTGCTCCACCATTTTGTTTTCAAGTGGAGACCACTTGAAAATTTCAAATTCAAATTGTAAAAAGCATATTCCGAATTTGTTTAAATTTTGATGTATACATAGACCATATAAGTGTCTCAATGAAGTTTATTAATGAACTATGGATTTTCTCGCCAAAAAAAGTCGCCAAGTGAAAAAGTCGCCAAATGTGTCACCAAATCCATTACCTGCAATATTGGTGCTTTTTAATGCGTTTTTAAGGAAGAATTAGTCTATTTTAACGTTAAAACAAACTAGAAATGCAGAAAATTAACATGTAATCAACTTACTAAGCCTCTTTGAAAGAATTTCTACAAAAAAAAAAAAATAAATAAATAAATAAATAAATAAAATAAAATAAAATAAATATATATATATTTTTTTAATTTGCAACAATATCTTAGATTAATTAGTTCACTGAGCAACTTTCTCTGCCATTTTGATCCACGCGGCAGCCACTTAATTTTCCATCACGATGACTTTTGAGATTCTGAATTAATTCCAACTATATTTGTAAAGTGGTCTTATCTCACAAATGCATTTGATATATTTGTCAACTTGGCCCACCATCTTGTTTCCAAGTGCCGGCCATTTGAAAATTTTAAATTCACATAAAAAGGTATTTATGAACCGATTTGCTTAAATCTACATTTGCCTACATCAATATTTCTACTAATTCGTTATTAATTTGTAGCCGCCATTTTGAAACAAAATGACGGCTACTTGATAAGGAAAAAGAAATCAACCTACCCTTCCGAATAAGCCGGAAGGACTTGTTTAAAATTATACTCTACTCATAAAAAATTTATAAAAATTTTGCATTTGATGGGTTTCTGAAATAAAATACCTTTTTTCTAAACAAATAATTTATTTTTTAGTAAAATTGTGACTTTTTAAACAGCACTGGGATGTTAAATAGAAACACATTATACAGAGTGTCCTAAAAGTTCCAGTACTGACGCTAATGTATTTTTTATTAACAAAACAACAAACCTAAAAATGATTATTTTTATGCTAATGATAAAAGGCACATTTAAAATAACGGAGGAAAAAATACAGAACTTGCATTTACAATAAATGTTCAAAATGTCCACCTTTTTCTAGGAGGCAACGCTGAACTCGTTTGCGCATGTATTTAGAAACGCGTTTTAACATGCTGGGAGTGACTTCTTGTAGAGAAACTTGTACCCACCTGCACAAAACCTGTATTATGAAATTGTCGAACGAGCTGATATAGCATATTTTTACTCGGTATTGCATCATCTGGATATTTATATCGCGAGACATCTTTGCATCTTTCATACGATTTATATTTAAAATAAGCTTCAAACAGTGTAATTCTCTGAATGTGTGATAAACACATATCACTATGAAGAACAAAATAACATAAAACTTTATTCTCACACAACTTGAGCGAGAAAAGAAAGAAACTATGAAAATTAAAGAACTGATGCAATAATAAGCAGACGATAAAATTTAATATTAAAAAAAATCATGGACACAATGAGTTCTTTAAGTTGGATTACTGGAACTTTTAGGACACACTGTACTTTATAACTGAATTTATTAAATATGAAAGAAAAAAAAATCCAATCAGATTGGTCTAAAACAAATCCATCTACTCATCCTCATACACCCAGTCTACGTTACAGTCAGCTTCTGTTGTAGGCCACTGGAGGATGTTGTTATAAAAATCTTTGTGCCCTGAAGTGTACTTGGCCAACTTCTTCAGGTCATTGATTTTCTTCATATTGATGGGAAACCTTCCAGTTGGACATGCCATCAGTGTAAGGAGCTCAGGAACAGTACTATATTTTTTTTGTGTGAAAGTTGAGAAAGTTAAGCCATCGATAAAGTGCTTAGCAACTATTTCTTCTTGGTCCGATTTGCTATAATAAAATTCTTTGTATGTGGACACTTTAAAAGGAATCTTGTCTTTCTTTTGAATTCCCCTTCCAGAAGTTTCATCTGAGTTTACAGTCCTCTTGTAAAACTGAGGCCACCAAATATTAAAACTACAGATCATGTCACTTGTTATCTGATGAACAGTAAAGCACCCTGTTTTACTTGATTTAAGAACCATTTCAGCATACTGATCTGGTGTGTAAACTCTATCTACTTTTCGAAGACGTTTAATAAACCCAAAATCACGATCACATGGTAAAAATGAGTGTCTCCCTGACTGGGAAGTAGTGATGAACAGTCTTGAAAATTCCCCTGTCACAAAGGTTCATTAGGAATCGCACAACACAGTGATTTTTGTTTTGCCCAGAAGGGCCATCACTGAAGAGAACAAAATGCTTAGTTCCACTAAAAACTTCAGTTTTTATATAGTGAACAATAGCGAGCAATAGAGGTTAAGATTCGGGGTCGCCATTCGCCACGTGGCGACCCAAAAAAATTGCTGTAATCGCCAATCAGACATGCGATTTAACTTCTTCCGATTTAAAAAAAAATCATGGATATTATCCGTTTTAAAAAAGAAACCCCATTAACAATCGGCGATTAAATTCGCTACGAAAGCCACCCGATTCATAATCTTTCTCCATCCACAACATAAATGTCAATATTCATTTTAAACTTGCTTAGTGAGATTCTAGAACCTATAAAGAAATAGAATTGTTAAATATTTCTAGCTCATGTAATTATTTTTTCTCCTCTCTCCATTTTCTTATCTCCAACTAGTGATCGGCGATCAGATGTTCTGCAAAATTCTTTTATTTCCCAATCTTTCTCCATCCACAAAATAAATATCAATATTCATTTTAAACTTGGTTTGTTAGATTCTAGAAGTAGAACTGAAATAGTTTAATAGTTCCTACCCATGTAATTAATTTTTACACACACCTCTCCACACACACATCTCCAGATAGTGATAAGTGATTAATTCCAGAAACAATAAAGAGATAGAAGTGCCCAATATTTCTCACATATGTAATTATTTTTAAAAATCATGTTTTATATTTGTTTGATTTTTTTTTTTTTTCTTGTTGACATGGAATTTATAAGGTTTTATGTGGATATAAAACTTATTGCAATAATATTAAAGAATTGTTTTGTGCTAATGAAAAAAATCCTGAAATTTTTAATGTAGATAGAAAGCTATATATACATATATATAACTGTTTAGGTAGCTAATTTGTTAAAAGTGACATTATCAATGTTCAATGAATTAACCAAACAACCATGTTAGCAAAAATTTTTCAGCTAATTTCTAATTTTAGCAATCGCATGTCTGTTGATATAATTAAATTACTGATAATATGCCAAAAAAGATTTTTTGCCTCCCCCCCCCCTTTTCCCCAGACTCAAAATAATTTTGTTTTCTTCTAATGCTAATCACATCTATCTTCTGTATGGAGATGTCACACTAGGTGAAATTTATTAAATGAATCAAATTTTTGCATTTCTCTTTCAATAAGACAAAGTAAATATTCTTGCAAAACATGAATTGTGTATGAGAAATAACATTATTTTGGTAGTGTGTCATCATTATAGCCTGCTGTTTTCTGTATCAAAATGAAATTAATACTTAACTACGAATGTCCATATATTTTTCCTCATTACTAAAACTTTAAAATCTTCTAATACTATACTAAACTTTAAAATTTCAAATACTATTATAGTTATTAATAGTATTTAAAAGTTACATTATATGCTACTATAACTACCCTATATGTTTATAAAACTCACTCTTAAAATATTAATAAGAATAAAAATCATAAACACTCAAAAGAAATTCAAAGGAGATCACATCTTCTCTCAAAAGTCGAATAATTTTTCAATGATTTGATTTCTCAGCCAATTTTGTCTTTCTCCTACCTGCTTTCATTTCAGATATTGAAAATTTTAAGCTCAAGAAATAAGAAAGTTTTAAAAAACATATATTTATTTTCAAACAATATTTAATTTTTTTTTTAATCGGTGGAAGTGCATAATTTTTTTATTATTATTATTATTAAAATAATACAATAAAGGCCACTATTTCTTAATTTTCCAACTATATCATCTGTGTTTTATGCCTTTATATGTACATAGATATATATTTTTTAATTATGTGTGTGAATATCAGGTATAACGTCAACTTGCGAGTGGCCACTGAGTTAATCATGTTAAGTGGTCACTGGACATTTACAAAAATTGTATGTCTTGACCTCTATCAAGCAAACCTCCTAAGGGGATTTATTGGTTTTGCCTTCGTGATATATACACATTTTTGCCTTGTTAGTTTTCAATCATGAATACCAAAAACATTAAGCCACAGCTGGCGCATGTAAAACACCTCCTGTCACGTATATTTGGAAGTGGTAAATTTTGCATGAACTCAAATTTACTGCAGAAACCCACTATGTGATTTCGCTTGGCGGGTTTCTGCACTAAACAGAAACTTCAACATAAAATATGACCCATTGGAAGGCTTGACAGTTTACATGTTTTTTTGCACAAAATGGTGTGTTTACAGTAGGCCATTTCGATTCTATTCCTATCTCATTTTCGCAAAAAATGTCAGTTGACGGGTTTCTGAAATAAACGATTCAATTAGAAGTTTATAATAAAAAAAAATTATTAAAATACATATCTGCTAGCTATTTAAAAAAAAACAAAAACATGAAGAGTACCAAAAACCCTCACTCCACTGGGAGGTGTGTGGTCGAAATAGCTCAGACCTGAAAGTGTTAAAAAGTTATAAAAAAAGAAAGAAAGAAAGAGATGTTTTTTCTGTACATAAAAAAGGAAACTTTTAAAGGTCTCTTACTTCTTGAATAATGGCTTTTTTATCTGTAATACTACATACTGCAGCATTTAATATCTAAAATGAAAAAAAAATAATAATAATTGCCATTTTTTCCATTTGTAATCAAAGTTTTGAAATAATATTTTTATGTCAAACAGTGAAAATATAAACATTACAAATAAATTTCATTCATAAATAAATAAGGTATTTACATTTATAAATAAACAGCTGCAAAATATCAGAAACATATAAATATGATTAATATGGATACTTTTTCATTTGAGAGACATCTGGCGATTTGGTAGATTTTTCATGACAAATGATGCTCAAAATATTTAATTAAATTCAGAATAAGCTTAAAAGAACAATACCAAACACTTTAATAAAAAAAGTAATAATTGAACAAGGAATTATACAATATACTCCTTCTCATATTTATAAGGACACTTTATGTTTTGAAATAACTAACGTAAAAATAATTGTGAACAAGATACTAGATATACTAAGTGCACTTAATATATCTAGTATTCTAAAAAACAAAACTGTTATAATTTTTTTTTTTTAATATAAAACAAAATTAGTAAAATATAGTGCAAAATATTTTTTTCTCCACATTTTTAGATGTTCATAATTATAGGGACAATCAAGACAATTTTGTTGTTGTTTATGTTAATATTGTTCCTTTGTTAATTTGTAATGTGAATCTAGCGTCCTCTGTTGGGTGCCGCTAATGTGTTCAGTTTGTACTGGTACTCCGCAACAAGCGGATGCTTAATTTGCTCTATCATGAGCACACAAATAAATTTGGTTAAAAGATGAAACTTAGTTTATTACAGTCCATTGCCTCGTCAACATATGGTCCTAGCGACCGGAGGCTTACTCAGTAATTAATTTTATTTGATATTATAAGTTTATGTATAAACTGTACTTTCGGTTTTAAAAACCAAACAATTCTACACTATGGAGAACAAGTTAAAAACTCTTAACCGCAAACAAGGAAATTTTAAGGGTCAGATATAACTAAAATAAATAGTCATATAAGCGAGAACAAAGAAACCCTTACAATTGAAGAATTATCAGCGCAGTTAGATACTATACTCAAAATTAAAGCTAAATTTGAAGGATAGCATCTTTAAAAGACCAATTACCAAAATTGCTAAATTACCATTTGTTAATTAATTAAATGGACATTAATTATAATGCTATTATATTGTATATTTTATGTTTATATTTTGTTATGTTTACTAATTATTGAATTTTTTGCAACGTCCAGCAGTTGCAAGGCTGGCCAGTATGTTTATGTTAATATTGTTTCGTTGTTAATTTGTAATGTGAATCTAGCACCCTCTGTCGGGCACCGCTAATGTGTTCAGTTTGTACTGGTACTCCGCAACAAGTGGACGCTTAATTTGCTCTATCATGAGCACGCAAATAAATTTGGTTAAAAGATGAAACTTAGTTTATTTACAGTCCATTGCCTCATCAACAATTGTTGATGATATCAATAACATTATCAACATAGTTTAAACACAATTCCATCTTCCCTTAAGCTCTCAAGTATGTTTATTCACTTCATCTGGTGGAATGAACTTTAACTTTTATTTTTTAGCTGTTTTCAGCTACAACTCTGGCAACAAAATCTCTGACTGTTGTGACTAATCTTTCACTTAATATCTATGATATGCAGAAGACATTTCACTGTCCCCCCATTTCCCATTAACTGCTCTTTTCTTGTAGGAGGCCGGGGAAAAAAGAAAAACTCCAATATATCATAATATTATATTTTTAGAACATATAATAAGTTAAACTAGTAAAATGAGTTTTTAGTTTAAAACAGAACCTGATCATCGTAAATCTTAAATAAAAATGAGTTGATTTGTAACTGTCCTTCTGTTAACAGTTACTACTCAAAAACAATCTAAATCACACGTGAATTAAAATAAAATTTGTTTATAAAGGACCCAAACTATTCGTCGTAAAGAATATTATAATTCTACACTTAATTGTTTGTTGTTAGGATAATTGATATTTAGTACTTTGGTATATATATATATATATATATGAAAGGATAAAGAGAGGTAAGTTTTTAAATTATTATTTTAAATTAATAGTGAGTAATAACTTAAAGAAAATCCCATTAGAAAGTCTTAACTAAAAATTAATTCTAAAGTTTCCCCTGTAAAGTAAGTTTTAGTACAATGCACAAGTATAACGCAAAACTCATAAAAGTGAACAAATTTCAAGAGAATAAAGTGTTGAATAAACGCAACTTGCAGTTTCTTGTGGTTAGAAGCTGCATAATAATGAATCCCGGCAATCTGGACTTCAGCTAAGCTGTCAATCATTGAGTTAATATCCAATCATCAGAGGTAGGAGTGGTGTGATTTCCCGCCAAAAATGCTGGTATTTAAGAGAAAGCATGCGTAGAGGAGCTCTCTCTTCTTGTGCTCTAGTGCTTAGCAAAACCACGTCAAAATAACGGACCGGGAGGGGTCATGGGGATCGCATGATGTTTGATCGTGGGCTTCCAGTGGTCTCGGCTTCACTGCACTGCATCCACTTGCTCAGCCTTCAATTATGGACTGTATCCTATAATATGTTCCAGATGGTTTAATAAATGCCTGTGTCGCAATTTGGATTCATTACTGAGTGCAAGACTCTCTCCTTCATAGCTATTATGTGACTCAAGTTAAGTGAATACGTCACATATATATATATATATCTTTTAAACAAATTAATGAATAAATCAACTAGAATCTCAAAGCTAAAAAGTTAACCAATTGGTAAAAAAATTATTAAAATATTAACCCAATTTCTACTACGATCAAAATTGGTGTTTTTCACGATGTAGCTGCATGAGAAAAACAAGTAATTTTGATCTTACTTTTCTCAAGGCTATTGTATTATCAAAATATTTGATAGAAATGAAAATTCATATTATTCTGAAAAGGATGATGTATAACATGAATCAAAAAAAATAATTTTTAAATTTAATTGTCATGTCCATTTTTCCCAGAATTCACCACGTACATAATGCCCAACAAAATTTACAACTCCCATTCTGCACAATAAGGGTGCCTCAAATAAACTAAAAACCGAAGCTGGAAAAATTTTCCATCCATCCTGACAAAAACATATTTAAAAGAATTTTTATGAAAAATCCTTGTTAGAAACTACAGTTATTTATCAAATATGAAGTAGTGCTAATGAAAACAATGTCTCAGAAACTTATTATGCCAGAATGACTAAAAGATAAAAAACTTTTTATATACCATGTTTTTAAATTTTCTGTTGAATCATAGCTATATAGAACTAAATTAGCACTTTATGAATGCATATAAAATATTTGAAGTGATAATGACGTCAATTTTTGTGAGATGCATAATTTAACTTTTTACAATTTTTTAACGTTCACATTTAATTAAATGTATTTATTTTTTATGTCAAAAGAAAATGAACTCGTAATTTTTTTTTTGGCAACATTTAAATTATAGCTAATATTTTAATGGCTATTTTTTAAAGCTATTATGAGGTTATTATTTTCATATTTTAATTAATTAAAAGAAAACTAATCAAAAATTGGGCTTCGAAGTATTGTGTTCTGAGCTATACTGAAAGTT
Source organism: Salticus scenicus (assembly GCA_963930645.1). Lineage (NCBI taxonomy): Eukaryota > Metazoa > Arthropoda > Arachnida > Araneae > Salticidae > Salticus > Salticus scenicus. The sequence goes on along the minus strand of OZ005661.1, from coordinate 63,955,566 downwards.
TCAAATGTCTAGCTAGTAGGGAAGTTAGTTAAAAATCGATTGCAAGATTTGTACCCGACAAACAAACAAACAAACAAGAATTGAAGTTAATGAAAACATGGTAAAAAATCAATAAACATATTACAGAACATTGAAATGTTATTAAATTTTTTTTAAATAACAATTTTAACTACGGTTAATTAAAAAAAAAAAAAAAAAAAAAAAAAAACTGAAGAATTAATATTGAAAATTTACAAAATAGCAAATTATGAAAAACGTAATTGCACTTTAAAATGTGAAGTCGTGGAATTTTTAATCCATAGACAAACTTGCAATGATATAAACCATCATTTATTGACGCCAAATGCTGGTTCCTGTTGAATCCAAGCAGAGAAGGAAAGAAATCTCAGAAGCAAAAGCAGTTCAGAAGATGATCCAGCACAGAGTGAAAGTGTTCATTGTAAAGAATATTCAAAGTACCGAAACTGAATTAGTAATACAGTTGGTAACAAAAGTGTCAACACTAGCGAAAATTCCTATATAAAAAAAGTTAAGTTAACACTGTTTTGTTAAATAAATCCTTGTTGAATCATGTTCTTAGTCAGTCTAAGAACATGATTCGACAAGGATTTATTTAGCAAAACAGTATTAACTCTATTTTTTTAATATAGGAATTTTTTCTAGTGTTCAGACACTTCTGTTAACGACTATACATTCTTTACAATCTTAACTTGGTGGATACCATATAATATTAATAATGTCACATTCAGTGTTTCGTTGAACCAAATGTAGGCACTCATTAAAAATACTACTGAAAATATAAGAAAATGTTATAAAAAGATTATCTTTATAAAATGAATTGTTTTAGAAGGTATGTTTTTATTAATATGAATTTTGTGAAGGAATCCTTTTTACGATAGGGAAATTTATGAAATGGGGCCCCAATTTTGGTTTGAATTGACTTCTGAATAGTCAGACATCCCTCAAATGGAAAAGTACCTTAAATATATGATACATATTAATATAAAAAATATAAGTAAATAATTTTATTTTTCCGACTGAGTGAAAATAATGCCTGGACCGGGAGTCGAACCCCGGATCGTTGACTTACAAGGTCAAGGCTCTACCAATTGAGCTATCCAGGCCAACAACCGGTCAGCATTACTCACTCAGACAACCTTTAGGCAGAAACATCTCTGGTCTATCATGTAGATAGCTCGACAGTAATAAGTCGCAGGAAATGAAAAACACCATTAAACAATGGGAGAAAGAAATACAATTTTTATTAAAATCACACAATCCCGGTCCAGGCATTATTTTCACTAGGAAAAATAAAATTTCAATAAATATGATTTTCTTCCACATTTGATTGTGTGATTTTAATAAAAATTGTATTTCTTTCTCCCATTGTTTAATGGTGTTTTCCATTTCCTGCGGCTTATTTCTGTCGAGCTATCATATGATAGACCAGAGATGTTTCTGCCTAAAGGTTGTCTGAGTGAGTAATGCTGACAGGTTGTCGGCCTGGATAGCTCAATTGGTAGAGCCTTGACCTTGTAAGTCAACAATCCGGGGTTCGACTCCCGGTCCAGGCATTATTTTCCCTCAGTCGGAAAAATAAAATTTCAATAAATATGATTTTCTTCTAGGGAGTTGGGCAGTTTTGTCTTTATCTTTAAAAATTTACAGTGGATATTGCAGATATTGAAAAAATACCTCGTTTATATTAAAACTGGCGGAAACCTATTTATTTTATTAAGTAAGCGGCAAAGAGTTGTTATTCAGGACATGATACAGAATGTCGTCATTTCAGCGAATGTTTGAAAAACAGGCTATGCAGATCACTGAATGAGTTTCTCCCCAAAGTGGCTAAATAACTTTAAAATAAAAACTCATTTTCTTAAATTTACAGATTTTTTTCCTCGTAAAACATTTAAATTATTGGCTAAGCTTTACTATACGGCACCCATTGCTTATTGCCGTTGCCGATGTTTTGATCGCGTGATATGATGGTGATTCGAGACCCGAATCACAGTATCAATACTTTTTTCTGTTGTATCGAAACGTAACAAAAGGTAACATTTACTGATTCATGCATCGCTATAATTAGGGGTATCCAGTGATGTTTTTTTTTTAGTTTTAATGCTCGCGAAGCGAGCAAACAGCAGAAAACATAGTGACCGCTGCTCCATGAATTTTCATGCTTTTACTGATTCATGATCCACGAATTAGGGGCGTCCAGTGATGTTTTTTTTTGTTTTAATGCTCGCGAAGCGAGCAAACAGCAGAAAACATAGTAACCGCTGCTCCATGAATTTTCATGCTTTTACTGATTCATGATCCACGAATTAGGGGCGTCCAGTGATGTTTTTTTTTGTTTTAATGCTCGCGAAGCGAGCAAACAGCAGAAAACATAGTGACCGCTGCTCTATGAATTTTCATGCTTTTACTGATTCATGATCCACGAATTAGGGGCGTCCAGTGATGTTTTTTTTTTGTTTTAATGCTCGCGAAGCGAGCAAACAGCAGAAAACATAGTGACCGCTGCTCCATGAATTTTCATGCTTTTACTGATTCATGCTCCACGATTTAGGGGTGTCCAGTGATGTTTTTTTCTTGTTTTAATGCTCGCGAAGCGAGCAAACAGCAGAAAACATAGTGACCGCTGCTCCATGAATTTTCATGCTTTTACTGATTTATGCTCCACGAATTAGGGGCGTCCAGTGATGTTTTTTTCTTGTTTTAATGCTCGCGAAGCGAGCAAACAGCAGAAAACATAGTGACCGCTGCTCCATGAATTTTCATGCTTTTACTGATTCATGCTCCACGAATTAGGGGCGTCCAGTGATGTTTTTTTTTTGTTTTAATGCTCGCGAAGCAAGCAAACAGAAGAAAACATGGTGAAACATTAAAAAAAATGTTTCATAATAATGAAAAGTATTGTTTCATGACATTTTGATTCGATTCACGACGTTGTGAAACGATTCGCAGTACCGACTCACAAACCGAATCGAAACACCATCATACCACGTGATCAAAACATCGGCAACGGCAATAAGCAATGGGTGCCGTATAGTAAAGCTGTCCCAAATTATTTACTGTAATGTAGAAGAAAAAAAGAAAAAGAAATCATTACCTTGTCATAATCGCGGAAAAATTGTTCATCGTCATAGTAATTAAAATGTCTATTTAAAGATTTGATGTAGAAATTATTCGAGTAATAACAACTACAATGATAAAATTGCATATTCTAAATAAAAATCCTTTTAACTTGGTTGATTGATAAATAAATTAGCGATAAAACTCGAAAATTGGGGATCCGTGATAAATCCTAATCCTTTTCCACGGACTTAGAGAAGAAGGACAGTTTTCCCCAACGGCAGCCTTCCCTCAAAAATGGACCCGAAATGGTCGCTATTATTCGTTCGCCGCTAGGGGTCGTATTTGTTCTTTGACTGTCCACTGCCTCCGTAGAAAACCATTGCGCGCAGACGAAATTTTAGTTTTATTTTCAGTTTTCTTTTTAATTTCTTTTTAATATTGGATTTTTTTCATAATGTCGCATTGTTACGCACCGCGTTGCACCTCCGGATATCGAAGTGTTCGAAAAAAAAACAAAGAAATAGGTGAAAAGAACCCAAGTTTATTTCGTCCACCTAATGTAAGCTATTGATTTTAATGTTTTGTTGACTGATAAAATTATTATCTTATAAATATTCTATTACTATTAAAAAAAAAAAAAAAAAAAAAAAAAAAAGGCTGATTTAATTGGTATGGTTCTTAGTAAAATTCTGTTTGATAGATTTTTTTTTTTTTTAAATTAATTAAAATGTAATTTTTAGGTCACTTTGCATTAAGATTTTAAAATTTGCGTGCTAGCAGTATTCCTTTTTTCATATTATTCGGCGAAAAAAAAAAAAAAAAAAAAACATGCGAGCTTGCAATCTTACGAATTTAAATCATGTTAAATTATAAATTACGTTTTTTTTTTTTTTTTTTTATAATTGCAGCTTAAAAAAAAAAAGTATTTTAAAAATCTTGAATTGTAAACCGATTTTGGCAAGAGTTAAAAATTGGTAAAAAATGATATGAGTTCACAGTCAGTCTTTTTTCAATTCATTTCAAAATTACTGAGTTTTAAGATATTTAAAAAATAATTTAAAATGTTTTTTTTTTTTTTTTTTTTTTTTTTCTCTATGCCACTTTGCAGTGACATTTTAAATTAATTTTACAAACTGCCAATCTTTTAACTTCCAATTCATGTTAGATGATGAATCACGTTATATTATTATCATTATTATTACCATATTATAGAAATGTACTGTTTTTAACAAAAAAGAAATTTTTAATTGGTTTTGTCAAAAATTAAAAATAATGATTATGATGTCACAGTAAAAAAACTCCTAAATTCAGTTGAAAATTGGAGATTTTAAAGAAAAATTATATTTAATTAAATTCATCACCAGTGCCACATTCACATTTCATAATTTATAAGCTAGTGTTCTTCCAGCTGAAAATTAGAGATTTTATGTAAAAATTAGAGTATTAAATTCAAGGTAAGTTGTTTTTATAAAGTTAGCTTTACACTTAATCTCCGTGTCATCTCGTCGGTGTATCGAGCTATTCCCTAAAATAATATATATGTGATATGTATATATATAAAATAAATAAATAAAAAAGTAAATCATGTATATTATAGCATGAGCATAGTTGTGAAAAAATAAATAGAGTCAAAGACATCCAACAAATGTCAGATAAAACTTCCTTCTTAATACGGTATACATTTCATTTGTAACCAAGTATATACATATTACATGTCTCTTGAACGTTCAAATTTTACTTACAATATTCTGATTTAAATATGCACTTAAGGTATAATTTTCTCATAATCATAAAACATCAATATAAAAAATTACGTTATTTAATCTTCATAATGTTAAATACTTCATGAACAAATGCATGACTTCCAGAAATCCGCATGTTGTAACCAATGTAACTATCAAACCGACAGTAAAAATTTTAATATGAAAAGTTCAAGATAGCGCTGATATTAACACCTTAACGCGCGCTGTCCGCGCTGCGAGGATGCAAAATTTAAGATCCAGCAGCGAAAATTCATCCCGCTAATTTTTTAGAAAAAAAATTACCTTTATAAAATAGCAGAAAAGGCCATTTTTTTAACCTTAAAATTTAAAATTTCTTTTAGTTTAATTTAGTTTATAAATTCCAGTGGCACTATAATTTAAATGATCGGAATTGTCTTGCGCCGCAAAGGGTTAACAGTGATTCATTAGAAACTGAATATCACGAAACACAGAAAGTCAATTTTATGCAGATTACTTTCTGTTGATGATAAATTTTAAATGCATTGATGCTATAAACAAGAAATAATTGTTCATAAATAACAATAAATAAATAAAATAAAAAACGATTTTTGCCTATATTTTAAAAAAAGTAATAAAAGGTAATATACTTGTAATATAAGCTTATATTGTATCATATGTTATGTAAAATTTTGTATCTTACTTTATTAGGTACATTTTAATTTCTTAATTCAAGATTGGTTGGATGGTTGGAGGATTAAGGCCGATTGACTCCTTATGTGTCCTAGGCCTATGGGGGGAATGCCCTCCGTGGGGGTCTTTCTAAGGGGTCCTAGCCCGTATTTACGCGAGTTTCGGAGGAAACCACGGAAAACTCCGAACGGATAGGTCGATGAGCGTGACCTGGGATCGAACCCGGCACCTCCCATCTACCAGCTGTGAGCGCAGAACCGCTCGGCCGCTGGTGGGCCTCCTTAATTCAAGAAAAATTAAACTTCATTATCATGCATATTTTTTACAGAGTTGCTTATTCTCTATTTAATTTTTTCTTTTCTTTTTTAATTATTTTCCAAGCATACTTATTTGTATTTTTCCTCATTTTTTATGCATTACAGTATCAAAATCTCGTTTCATAAATGCTAATTTTCACAAAATTCCAAAATACACATAATTTTTGTTCCAATTTGTGTAGATTTCTGGGAATCTCCTGCATACACATTAAATTTAAAATTAAAATTAAAAAAATAAAATCCATTTACGTATTAATGTAACTGAATTCGGCTTTTGGGATAGGTTTTACCAAATATTGTTACTATTCTTTCTAAATCTAATTTCTTTGAATCCCTAAAATCATCAAATTTTGCAACCTGCTTTCTGCACTGCAAGTTCTGAGGTAGTTTTTCACTATTCTAACATTTATAAATTGAACCGACGGATGTTTCAGTCGTTGGCTGAATTATTTCATAATTATTAATATATTTTATAGTTGTTTGGTTGGTTGGGTATTAACGTTGTACTAGTGCTGCTCAATAGACAATTGGCGGACACACCCTATCCCTAAGGAGGGCCCGGAAGCATGCCATCACAATTTTGATCTTCCACGGAGGGGATAATATTCTTTTATGTAAAAAAAAAAAAGGCTGAATGAAAAATTGCAATATGACTTTTGAAGATAATAAAATATAAACATTCATGAGAGGCTGAAATGATAAAATAGAGCAAGAATATTTTTTACTGTTTCCGAAATTTTTGATTTTTATACAAACAAGCATTAAAAATCTGGTGTGAAACAACCACACGACTTCCATTATCCGCTATTACATGAATTATATGCATTTTTGAGAGATAATGTGATCAGAAAACACAAAAGTGACCTAAAGAGAAAATCGTTAGAGCCGTTTTTGAGATACCAACTTTTACAAAAATCAATTACTAACCGGAAAAAAAATAATTACATACAAAAGCATATTTAAACGTGAGTTAAAATGGCGAGTTTGAAAAAAATCCGTACAACCGTTTTTAAAGGAACGCCTTGCGAAGCCTGAACTTGAACTATTTATACAGGACGCCTATCAATTTTCCTGAACTAACCAACTATATCATTCGAAAGGACATCTAATAGAGTGTTTATATAGCAAGTTTGAAGAAAATCGTTAGAGCCGTTTTTGAGATACGGACTTACGGTCCCACTTCCGGTTTCCGATGTCCTACTTCCGGTTAAACTCAATTACTAACAGGAAAACAATAATTACATACAAAAGCATATTTAAAAGTGAGTTAAAATGGCGAGTTTGAAAAAAATCCGTACAACCGTTTTTAAAGGAACGCCTTTGCGAGGCCTGAAATTGAGCTATTTATACAGGCCGCCTATCAATTTTCCTGAACTAACCAACTATGTCATTCGAAAGGACATCTAATAGAGTGTTTATACAGCAAGTTTGAAGAAAATCGTTAGAGCCGTTTTTGAGATACGGACTTACGGTCCCACTTCCGGTTTCCGATGTCCCACTTCCGGTTTTTCAATTTTCACCAAAATTTGGAAATTTCATCTGTACACCAGACGTATTTCAATTCTAAAGTTTCGTAGATCTATCTTTATTAGTTTCTGAGCTATAATAGCCAGAAGATTCTCCACATACATACATACATACATACATACACACATACATACACACTGACCAATTGCCAAAAACCACTTTTTTGGACTCAGTGGACCTTAAAACGTGTAAATCAGGTGAAAACCCGATATCGAATTTTCAGACCGAATACAATACTTCCATTACCTACGGTAGTAGGGTAATGGAAGTAAAAATCGGTAAAAGTTGTATTGTTCCTCGATTGCCTTTTTTTTTCTTTTCTTTTGTTCCCTGAATCTCTAGCAAAAAGTAATTAAAAGTAAATTTTAAAAAGAGAAATACATTTTTAATTTCTTGGTGATGCAGAGTGTCGCGACGTAAAATAAATTTAACAATTTTAAATTCATATAATTATTAAAACGACTTTTAATTACACGGAAATATTTTAATGATTTGAATTTGACAGATATTAAACAAATTATCGTTATGAAATTTCACAAATAATTAAAAGAATTTTCTCTTTAGAAATAGAATGCAAAAAACAAATCTTATTTAAAGGTCTCAATTATTTTACTTATTTCATTTCTCATTGTTAAAGCTGTCTTTAAGTTCTAAAGCAAAAGCAACACATTTTCATCTTATTTTTTAGATATTTCCTTTCCAACGCCTTTGTAAAAAAATCATAAATTTTTAAATTTTGTCTTTTTTACATACTTCGCAATTTTTTTTTTTGTTTGTTTGTTTGTTTAATTGGAAATGCTGGAATAAATTCTGATTTTTAAAATACATTCATTGTTTTAAATTATGAAAATTCATATTTTCATATTTATTTTTTAAATATCATATATTTATGTTTTCATTATACTATTTCGTCTATTTTTTTTTTTTTTTTTTTTTTTTTCTTTTTTTTTTCGGGGTGGGGGGGAGGGAGCGAATTCTTTATATTTATAGATATATTTACATATAATGAATGTTTTCATTCTTGGATTTTGAAAAAAAAAAAAAAATTAATAAATAAATAAATTTTTTCATAGCTATATTCTTTATTCCTGTGAAATATCTGAATAGGTTTTTCAATAATTTTACAAATTCGAAAATATTCGCAATTGATTTGTAAGTATCGAAAACCTCTATAAACCAATTTTGAACGATTTAACTCTATTTTTATTTTTTTGCCCCCCTCCCCCCCTTTCCCCACCCCCTTCTCGCCCCTCCTAATAACTTTACACTTTCGAAAATATCCCCATTCGACTTGCAGGCCTCTAAAACCTATCTGTACCAATTCTGAACGGCCTAACGGTATTTCTATTTGTCTTTGCCCATAGCCCGCCCTTACCGCCCCACCCCCCACCCGTCCCTCCTAATAATTTTACAAATTCGAAAATGTCCCCAATCGATATGTAAATATCGAAAACATCTATATACCAATTTTGAACGATTTAACTCTATTTTTATTTTTTTGCACCCCCCCTCTCCCCTCCCCCTTCTAGCCCCTCCTAATAACTTTACATAATCGAAAATATCCCCATTCGACTTGCAAGCCTTTAAAACCTGTCTGTACCAATTTTGAACGGCCTAACTGTATTTCTATTTGCTTTTGCCCCATAGCCCCCCCTTACCACCCCACCCCCTTATCGCCCCTCCTAATAATTTTACAAATTCAAAAATATCCACAATCGATTTGTAAGTATCGAAAACCTCTATGTACCAATTTTGAACGATCTGACACTATTCTTATTTTTTTGTCCCCCACCCCACCCCTCCCTCCTTTCCCCACCTAATAACTTTACACAATCGAAAATATCCCCATTCGTCTTGCAGGCCTTTAAAACCTGTCTGTACCAATTTTGAACGGCCTAACTGTATTTCTATTTGTTTTTGCCCATAGCCCCCCCTTACGGCCCCACCACCCTTACCGCCCCTCATAATAGTTTTACAAATTCAAAAATATCCGCAATTGATTTGTAAGTATCGAAAACCTGCATAAACCAATTTTAAACGATCTAACTCTTTTTTTATTTGTTTGCCCCCCCACTCTCTCCACCCCCCTTCTCGCCCCTCCTAACAACTTTACACTTTCGAAAATATCCACATTCGACTTGCAGGCCTCTTAAACCTATCTGTACCAATTTTGAACGGCCTAACTGTATTTCTATTTGTTTTTGCCCCATAGCCCCCCCTTACCACCCCACCCCCCTTATCGTCCCTCCTAATAATTTTACAAATTCAAAAATATCCACAATCGATTTGTAAGTATCGAAAACCTCTATGTACCAATTTTGAACGATCTGACATTATTTTTATTTTTTTGTCCCCCCCCCCCACCCCTCCCCCCTTCTTTCCCCACCTAATAACTTTACACAATCGAAAATATCCCCATTCGTCTTGCAGGCCTTTAAAACCTATCTGTACCAATTTTGAACGGCCTAACTGTATTTCTATTTGTTTTTGCTCCATAGCCCCCCCCCCGTTGCTGCCCCACCTGGGGGCTGAATTTCTAAAATTCCAGAAATTGGTTTTTAGATAGTTGCATTAGCTATATTTTAGAGCAAAAATTTGACGTATATCTATTTTTTTTTGTTTGAGATATATAGGATTATGCGAAATCACGTTTTGCCCCCCCCCCCCGCCCCCCTTGGGGACCGAATTAAAAAAATTCCTTAAACCGATTTTTAGATATTTGTATTAGCTATATTTTAAAGTAAAAATTTCACGTATATCTGTTTTTTTGTTTGAGTTATATAGGATTATGTGAAATCACGTTTAACGCATGTGAAATCACGTTTCGCCCCCTCCCCCTCCCCCTTGGGGACCGAATTTCAAAAATTCCAGAAACCGATTTTTAGACATTTGTATTAGCTATATTTTAACGCAAAAATTTTACGGATATATGTTTTTTTGTTCGAGATATTTAACATTATTTCATTTAATTCTCGCGTTAAAGCGCTCTTTCAAGTCTGAAGTGGAAAGGCATTCGATGCGAGCGCCATCTTCTAAAAGCGACCAAAATGGGGCCATTCTGATAACACAGCGTGAATGCTTCATTGTTGGTAAATAAAAATATTCTATTGCCAGATTACTTTGTTAAAATATATATATATATATATATATATATGAAAGAATGCTAAAAAAAAATGTAAACGAATATAAAATTAATATTATTATGGCTATAAAGACAATAATTAAAAAAATAATAATGATTCACGAATGCTTTCATTTCCCTACAAGTGAATTGCCAGCGAATGTTACGCCTGCGACGCAGCTACATGCAGTAGGATATCCAATTTTAGTTCATTTATCGCTGTTTGTTGTATTGCATCGCTGACAGACTGACAGAGACAAAGAGAGTAGATATTCTTTCTCGTAGTAGATATTCTTTGACAGAGAGACGATTCAAAAAGCAAAAATCTTGCTAGTAAGTCGCCAACTAATCAGATTGCAGCATTGTCAATAAATAGTGTATTAAAATTCTATAGAGCAGGCGCACGTGACGTCACTGTGACAGGTGATTCCGCGCGTACTTTAGAATGTAGGCAAAAGGTGGGATAAAGCACCAATGGAAAGGCAGATATTTTGCCTACATGCGCAAAAGTTGCAGAATAGCGTCGCTTGTTTATAAACATGCGTGTTTATAAACAATACATGGTTATGTATTATACACATTTATGTATTATACACCCTTTAATACACATGCGTGGTTATAAACATGTCGCTTGTTTATAAACATGCATTTATAAACATTTCCTCGTGACGTCAATAATTAAAGGGCACCCTGGCGGTTGGCAAAAAAGCTCGACTTTCCTGCGCCCACCATTGAATTTCCGTTGGTAATCTCTGTACCGCCTGCTTCTGTTTTCGGCGTTACGACTTTTTTTTTTCAACTTTTGGATAATATTTGTGTTTTTTGTTTTTATTTTTTTCCATTTTTACCGTTTTTAATTCTCAAATGGTGTCAAGTTGTTGTGCAGTTGGCTGTTCTTACAGACATGTCAAAGGGAATGCTGTTGGGATGTATTAATGTATCGCATTCCAAAAGGAAGCGGTAGAAGAAAATTGTGGATCAAAGCCATTAAAAGGAAAGATTGGGAACCCTCTGCATCGACTAGAATTTGTGGAAAACATTTTCAAACAGGTAAGAATGTATATTAATATATCCAATAATATAACTATACATTCATTTCATTTCAGCATAAAGTCTTGTATAGCTTGTGTCTTATGCAAGCCATAACCATTACTTAAACGTATTTACCGAAAAAAAAAAAAAGTATTTTCGAACATGATTAGATTTGATTATTCAATCCTTCCGCAATCGTTAGTAGCACAATCAAAATCTCTGTGTGACTCTTCAAGAATATTTTTCTTTTAATGAAATGTAAACGAAAATAAACAACCTTTTTCCCTTTTCTTTTTTAAAAATTTATTTATTAGCATTCCTAGATTTTTTAAACCGAAACCAAAACACGCACTCCATTCATTCATTCATCTATGCGTCTATTGTCAATAAAACATTATTGTAAAATGTAACTGTGAGTGTGACTGACTGTGTATTTTCCTCAAATGTAAACATTGTTTTCGTGGTTTGTGTACAGTGTAATTTACTAATTCTGTTAATAATTTAAGTAAAATATATGAGAATATGGCTGAAGCATCTAACAATTGTATTCCAGGTGATTATATTATATTTTTCTTTTATGAATACAGTGATTGCTGCAAAAGTAACGGTCTCTGAAACTTATTTTTAAATCCTTATTTATTTTATTATAAAGAAATGTCATCCACAAAAGTATTTTCGTAAAAATGGCTTTCAAAATAATAAACTTTTGTTACTCAATAACTATATCTGATTTTCGTGTTAATCTTGATCATAGAAATTGCGTATATGTTTATGTTTGACATAGCACGTGTTATTTCTCTCGTATATACAGTAGGTAGAAAAAGTATTAGCAATTGCATTTTTATGGGCGTAGTTGGAAAAATGTATTCCCCAACGCAAATTAAAGTATAAAATAAAGATTAGAATGCATTTTGTTACGAATTTACTTTAAAATTTATTTGTATTATCAATTTACCTGCAAACAAAGATTTAGAAAAAAAGTATTGGCAAAGTTCGAACTCAAACTAATTGTAAAGTTTCGTCGTATTGAAATAACGTGACAGAATTTTAGCATTAAATCAGCAGTGTTTCTGTAAGATTGTTTACGTTTTTTTTTTTTTTCTAAACGTTGTTTAAAATATCTAAAAATCGGAGGAGTTGGACATTAGTATTAAAAACATCATTATCCAACTTAGAAATGATGACTTAACATATCGTGCTATTGAAAGCAACTGAAAATTAGTTTTTTCACTACTTTCTTGGTGAATCTCAACATGTTAACATTAAAAAATAATAATAATAAATAAAGTAAAATAAAATAAATGCAACAACTTGAGGTAATTAAAATGAGTCATATTTTTTATAATTTTGTTAATTTCTCCAAAATTTTTCATTTTATTTTCCTTTTTTTGTAAGTGAACAAAGAAAAAATAAAAAGATATTTTTACCCATCAGTATAGTTTTTTGAATTGCCGTGGTTTAGCGAGCATATTACACAAGAGTGTGATATACACAAAATTATGGAATGTATACAATAGGTAATGGAAATTTGTCATGGAAAAGTCAGGGAACTTTCTTTTTGAATTTCTTTAGCCACCCTGTTATTTTTGTTTTTGCTCCATTTTATTTCTAAAAAGCATATTAACATGAACTTTAAGTATTTGATCATTGTTCTGAATTAGTAAAATTCCTGTTCTGTGATGTATGCTGTTTTTGAGTGCAAATTTCACCACGTAACTGGTTTATTCGATTTTTTCCAAAATATTCATTTATTGGTTTTTATTTGACATTTCCAGAATATTCATTAAATAAAATACATTCGTCGACTAGAACCTACAAATTACTTTCTACACGCAAGAATGTCAACCACTTTTGTAACAATGAATATTACCGCTATCATTAGCTTCTGTTAAAATCTGTGTGATGAAAAGTTATATAAAATAGCCAATTTTTATCATTATGGATATAATATTCATGGATATTCCAAAATGAAAAGGCACATAGAAAGACCAAAATGAGAGTTGCACGACAACTGTCCTTACAATCTTAGATATGAAATCGCAACATTCTATGCCTAATCGTTTTCGAGTTATGTGAGATACACACACATACGTACATACAGGCGTCACAAAAAATCGTGTAAATTCATAAATATCACAAAAATGGGAGCTCGTTTCAAGACCAAAATTTGTAATAACAATTCCAAATATAAATTTGCAACTTTCTGTGACCATTCGTTTATGAACTATGCAAAATCCATTTCGCAAATTGGTTTCTCAATACTTCCTTATATTTTGAATAAAAAAGTATAGTAAAAGTACTGACATTTTATTTCATTTCAATATTTATAATTATACATGTTAGGCAGTAGTCAGGGCCCGACTAACAACTTTTTGTGCCCAGGGCACTTTTAAATTTTTCGTGCCCCTTCCCCCCTCCACACACACACACACTCAAAAAAGGTTAAAAAAAAAAAAAAAGGTTATTAACTTGCTACAATTTATAGCCGGCGAAAAAACAGATCGAAAAGAGTTATTTGGACAAAAAAAAAATTATCTGCTTTTGTTTTGGTATCTAAAGACAAATAAAATTATCCCCAGTCAACCTAACGACAGACTTTATTTTAAAATTTTATTCATGTAAGTGAAACACAGTTGAGCGAGGGAAAGAAAAAAAAGGGGAAGAAAGAAAAGAGAAGATTTAGACCATATATTTTAACCATTAGTAAAAGTTTGTGCCCCTCAGAAATTTCGTGCCCAGGGCATGAGACCCAGGTGCCCGTGCGATAGTCAGGCCCTGGCAGTAGTAATGACTTTAATTGCCATAATATTTTGACAGAGACTTTTGTTGAACCCTGTGAAGGATAGCTTCTAAATGAATTATTAACTAGTTATTTATTTTGCATTATTTTTAGTGCACTGGATTGTTTCATGACTTTATGGCCTTATTTTGACATAATCATTTTAATAGTCATAGCGGCGCCCTGAATGAAATTCTGTTTCTGCCTCCTTATGAATCATAATTTCTAAAGAGCTTTCTGAAGTTTAATCAAATACTTCTTCCTTTTTAGAAAACTTGGCTGAAAGTCAGGGGACTCTTTTTTGATTGTGATACTATTTCATCCCATTAGCTTTAAAAGAATACTGTTAGTCTTGGAGAACACTCCATCCTCCATGCTTTACATTGTAAATGAATCCTTATATCTATTAATCTTCTTTCTACCTTTTTTTTTCTTTGTTTAAATTACCCTGACTAAAGAATTTTGATTTTTTTTTTTTTTTTAAATATGGAAATAAGGTGACAAACCAGTCTTTTTTGGTGCCCTTCTCTATCTGGCACCCGGAGCACGTGCCCCGCTTGGCTTGCCCCACATTAGTTTCGGCTCTGGCATAGGTATGTACTAAATAGCAGTTTTGGCTGAATATTGGAGTTAATTGAATACTAAGTATTTGACCAAGTACCAAATTAATATTCGGCTGGCTGATTACTCTTATATTCAAGTATCAGTGTCATTTTTTTTTTTTCTTTTTCGAACTTTTTAAATAGTATTATATAAGTTTAGTAATATTTTCCTTTCTTGATAATGAAAAATTTTATAAAAATTTAGTTTTCAGAAATATTCGTTGATTTAAACTATTAAAAAATATTACAATAGATCAGGGTTCCCACGGTCCTTGAAAGTCCTTAAGAAGTACTTGAATTTCATTTTCTTTTTCAAGGACCCTTGAAAGTGTTTGAATTTTGTGCAAAGTTCTCGAAAATCCTTGAAATTTTCACTCCAATAGGTGGGCTTAGTGCGAATTCTGTGAAGGCTAAACCATCTCCATCTCCACATGTGCACGCCATTGTCTAATATAATGATTTTGTCATAAAATTCTTATTTCATTGTCTTGCTTTTGCATATAGTTTCAACATTTTTTTTTTTTTTTTTTTTTCCCCAATCTTATACCTGTTTGATGGACTGGTCGTTAGTTTTGAGCAGAAAGTGACTAGACCAGGACTCAAACCTTAAAAACTTTGGAAAAATCATAATGATTCCAAATCTTGAACTAATCTTTTTTTGACTCTTGTAAAAGTTAATTTGGTCAATCCATCAAAAATATATTGTGAAAACGGGCAAAGTTATTCTAATTATAAAAAAAGTATTACTAATGAAAGTAGTTACTAAAGTTTTATGTATATGCCTAGCGTTCTGCGATTTTCCCCTAGTCCTTGAAAATTTTCAAATAGACCTTGAAAAGTCCTTGAATTTTTTTCTTTTTTAAGAGTGGGAGCCCTATAGATAGTGATGTGATGCTGAGCTCACAGCAAAAAAATAAATTAATAAAAATTAAATGTTTGGTTCATAATAAATACATAAAATTTCTTAGATGACAACTTGTCACAACCCAGCAAGGAAAATTAATTTTTGAGAAAAATCAACTTAAATATAATGACAAAACACTGACTAGCTTGCAATAAAATTGACAAAAATGCCTCTGAGGTAGAAAAAATTATGAGGTAGAGATGGGATGCTTTTCATGAATGTTGAGAGTACTTCATACTCATTTTTTTCAGTGACATAAACTGAAATTTACTATTTTTTTACTTATATCACTTTTCTTGCAGGGTTTAATGTGATCTTTGTTTGATTTCTTAAAATGTTTTAGATGGCAACATCATGTGCACACCTTGTTAACTTGACTTTAAAGACATAATCTTTATTAAATTACTGTTATTGATAAAAAACATAGCTGTCAACATTTTAATTTATTTCAGAATATTTTTAGCCCCGTCTTTATTTTGCACCACTTAATTTAAAGAAAATTTTTCTCCAGTATATAACTTCAATATAATAAGAAAAAATTGTTCAAAAAAAAATAAGTAGTATAAAATAAAGGCAAAGTTAAAAATACTCCAGAATAAATAAAAATGATGGCAGCTATGTCAAAAGAACTTTTGTTTATCTCTAATAAGTACTTAGTTAATTATGGTGTAATAACAGTATTTCTGTATTTTTGGATGAAATTTTATTGGATGGAAGTAATTTTTTAAAACGTGTGGTAAAGTCATATCCGAACAGCTAAAAAGTCTAAAATTATTAGATTAGGCAGGAATAAATCAGAGCCATTATATTACATTTTCTAGCTTAATTAGAAATATATTTATACTATTTACATTATAAAAAGGCATAGTAAAACATAATAAGCATTATGCCTGGTTTAAAATCATCCTCGTTCGTTTTAGGCTCTCCTGCCTCTCCCAGATCTAGAGATCCGCTCCTGGGTCTTGAGAGGGTGGGGAGTAAACACCCCTGATGTTTTCAGGAGCCCTATAGGTTCCCAGGATTCAGGACCACACCTAAAAACTTGGACCAGTCACTTGACCGCGATCTTGGTGCCACTAAGACATCCCACCTTGATGAGTTCGCTGGACATTGGGACCATCAAAAGATAGTGTGAAATCAAGTTCAAAGGCATCAGCAGTACACAAAGAACAGGCTAGCATCCATATTCTTTCACTGGGATAGGCAACATGTCTGCTGTCCGTCAAGTCCTTGGGATCCAGATGCGAAAATTCTGTGAAGAAAGGAAGGGGGGTCATTACACGTGTTTAATCTGAGGTGGTGAGGAAGGTGTAAAAATAAAATAAACATACTGCAGTTGGATGACTGGATGTCCAGCCAAATTGACATCTGTTGCATCTATCTTAAACCAGTAAATTATAAGTGTTGTACAAACTATTCTTTTAAAAACATTTTAAATATGATTTACAAAAACTATTAAAAATATCTTATATTAATAATGCTGCATAAAAAAATAATTTAAACATTAAACTATTCTATATATATTGGTGTAATCTGCTATGAAGGAAAAACTTAAATAGCTTAAAATACTCATTACTATATCATTTGGGGTGAAAAATAGTCACTAAAAATAAATTTTGTTCAAAATTATGAATTTTTTACCTTTCTAGCAAAAAGAAAGAAAAAAAAAAGACTCATCTATATCACTCTATATAACAGTGCCGTCATACTGTTTAACATGCATAAAAAATTAATCAGTGCTTCTCACTAAGTCAGCATTCATAGTGCTGACTCTAGAATAAAAGGGCCGCCGGGGGGGGGGGACTTCAATAAAAAGGGCATAATTTGCGGTCTTGTATGTTGTGTTTTTTGTATGTGACAAAAGTAAATTAGTAATTTTACGTGTATATATGTGGGCTGTATGCATTTTTTGTTTCTGGAATGCTGTATAAAACTATTGCTAGAAGGTTACATGTCAGGGGAAAAAGTATCTAAAGGCCTCTGAACATTTGAAATGTTTGAAAGGCCACTTAGTACTAAAATGTTTTTAAAAGGGCCGCCGGGTGCTAAAATTGTTTGAAAAAGGACCACAGGGTGCTAAAATATTTTTAAAAGGGCCACAGGGTGGAGCACCCTGCGAAATTAGCCTAGAGTCAGCACTAATTCATTTACATAACCAAATGGTTTTCTTGCATATTAAATTTAGTACAGTTAAATGCCATATAGCCATTGAGATTTAGCTTTCCTATTGACAGGGTAAATTACAGCATACTAGCACCACCTGTCAGTAGATGTACATTTAAATTAAATCAGCAAAATGGTTTATTATGATTTTCTTACACATTAAGTTTCATTCGATTATACACAATAGAAGCTGAGATATTGCCTTCCTTAGCTAGAAGAAATACAGTATAGCAGCACCATCTGTTGAGTAATTTGTACCAAACATTGATACTTTAATTTTTGTTAAGGTGCAACAATATGTAAATTTATATGAAATTCTGTATATTAGTTCTTGTGCTGAGCTGCTATGAAATTTGGTCACAGACACACAGATATTCTTCGATCACATTTCTTGAGACCATAAAAGTAGGGCAAGTGCTGACTCAACGAGTCCAGTGTTAAAATAGGAGAGATAGTCATCTGATTCAGAGAAGATAAGAGAGTGCCGAATTACTGGATGTTTTCCAAATCCTAAGCTGTCTATCAATTTGGCACCCTTTCAAGTTTTTGGACTGTTCCTCGCTACTAGGTTTTACAAAACATGATTACACTTACACTAAAAACATTTTCTAAAAATGGTTAAATTGTGTTCTGAATCTCTCAAAATATGTAAATTGATCAAAAACTAGAAGTTGAAAAAATTTTTACAAATTAAATATTTTTTCCTATTTGATATAGAAGAAAGGGAATAACTGGGATATTAGTTCAAGCCTCATTTTTGGTGACCATGACAAAATGCCATTTTCAGAAATGTTTACTATGGATGTCAAACAATAAAAAATGCACTTATTTAAGATTAGTAAAACAAACAGCAGTCCATAATATGCATGTATATATGCTTCCTGTACATGAAAACAAAAATTAAAACAGCGCTGGATACAGCTAAATTGTTATGCATTAACTTGAAAATGCTTGAAATTCTGTATTGCAGCAATCAGTAATATACACTCCTGCTAAAAAATTTAGCAAGATTTGCAAATGATGAGTTTTACTTATCTCTCAATGAAGTGTTTTCAAACATTGTGTATTTAACTTAGTCTTCTTCCTGTTTTTCAGTAAAGATTGGTTTAAGACAACATTTAGGGGGGCAGTAACAAATTGAGCAAATTCAATAATGTTTGTGATCACCCTGTATTTTCGTAGGGATGAAACGGATATCCGGTAACTATCCGGTATCCGGCCTATCCGGCTGTGTTTTAAATATCCGACGGGGTACCGGATATCAGCAGTCCGGATACGGATATCCGGTAATTTCAAGCCGGATATCCGGAGGAGAAAATTCAAGCTTAAATTCCCCTCAGGTGAAAAATTTGCGTTTTTTTTTTTTTTTTTTTTTTTAGATCAGTTGTACCTTGTAAAGGTAAAAAATAAATAAATAAATAAATAAAAAATGCAAAAGTCGAATTTGGCCACTTTAGCAAACAAATTTAGCAAAAAGTAGCTTCAGGTTTAAGAGATATAGAAAGCCTTTTTACTTCCTTATACAAAGTATAAGGAAGTATAGTAATCCCGATTTGCGAAATGGATTTTGTATTTCACATTGCTCGAAAACGAATGATCGCTGAATGTTGCCAATTTATACGTGTGACTGTCATGATGTCTAGTTGTACACCTGCAAGTGTCGTCTTAACACGAGCTCTCGTTTTAGAGATATAAGCGACTTTACACAATTTTTCGTGACGTCTGTATGTATGTGTGTCTGTGTGTGTAAGTCGCATAACTCAAAAACGGTTGGTCGTAGAAAGTTGCAAATTGGTACATAGGTTTGTTATAACATCTAGTTGTGCACTTCCCTTTTTGGACTTTGTATGATTTTCCGTTATGGAGATATTTAGGAAAATTAGGTTCATAATGACCAAAAATACATAGGTTTTGGCCATAATGTACCAAAAAACGGTAATAACTCAAAAACGGTTTGGAGAAATCATGCAATTTAACTGACTTCCCGACTAGCTAGGCATTTGAAACTTTCAGAAAAGCTCAAAACACGTTGACAATGCATTTTTTAAATATTTTTAGCCAACTGTTTCCGATACCTGCTGCCCTCAGCAGCGTTTATGTGATTCAACAGAAAATTTATTTAACTAACTGCACGACTAGCTAGACATTTGAAACTTTCAGACTAGATCAGAACACGGTGAAAATGCATTTTTTTAATACTTTTAGCCAACTGTTAAGGGTCCCTGCTGACTTCGGCAGCGTTACCAGTACAAATCTTGCATCAGTTTTTAACTAACTTTCAGAAAAGCTCAGAACACGGTGATAATTCATTTTTAGGACTAAGGGCCTATTAGTCTCAGACAGCGATTTTTGCGTTGTCGTTTTCGATAGTTGGACATTTGTCGAAATCATTTTTTGATGGACATTTATCGAAATCTAAAATTTATCAAAAATATAATTGAATAATTTGAAAGCGATATTATAATTGGGAAGAAAAAAAAAAACTAGTAGTCCTCCGTCCTAAACTAAATTCTGCTTTTGCCAGAATTTCATCAAAATCTTTTCAAAATGACATTGACATGAGTCCCCCCAAGGCACAACTATCACATGAGTTCCCCCAAGGCACAACTATGACATGAGTCCCCCCCCAAGCCACAACTATGACATGAGTCCCCCCCCAAGGCACATCTTTGACATGGGTCTCGACCAAGGCCCAACTTTGACATGAGTCTCCCCCCAGGCCCAACTTTGACATGAGACCCCCAAGGCACAAATTTGACATGAGTCCCCCCCCCCAAGGCCCAACTTTGACATGAGTCCCCCCCAAGGTACAACTTTGACATGAGTCCTCCCAGGGCACAACGTTGACATGAGTGTCCCCCCCCCCCCCAAGGTACAACTTCAAAATGAGTCCCCTCAAGGCACATTTTTTTAAAAATATTTTTAGCCAACTGTTTCGGGTTCAGTGACAATGTTTTTTAACATTATGTATATTTCTAAAAGTGTATAAGGTAGTCATGTGGTGCCCACATCAGATTTTTTAATTTTGTGCAGAGTTAGCTAGGATTTTCCAGAATGATCTATAACATTCCCCCTAATCTTTCCCATAACAATAAAAAGAGCTGTTCATTGTTGTTCCTGAACAAATAATATTCATCCTCTGCAGTGCATATAACTCTGTTTTCATGACTTTTGTTTAAAAAGTTGAGAATGTTTAGTAATATTGTTAGTCTTTGAAGTAAAATTTGTTAGATTGTTTCGAGAATGAATCAAATAACATGCATTTATTCACTAGAACCTGCCTGTTTATTTACAATCCACTTTTCCCTACACAAGAAAGTTGTTTTTGTGGACATATATTTATACTAGCAGACCCTCTGGCATCATTGTCTGTGCCATTACCTATTCAATTAAACATGTCATCTGCCTATTGGATTTGGATTTAAAAAAATAAGAACTGCAATTTATGTAAATGTGCACTTTTAATGGAATATCTTGCTAAAACACTTGAATTTAGAATTTTCCATTGCGCTGCATAGATATAGTCCCGAAAATTAAAATTACTTCAAATACAAGTAATATTTAAATTTTCAGGAAGTCTGTATTTTCATTTTCAAATTGTTAAAGAATTTAAAAAAAAAAAAAAAAAATGCTCAATTATTTAAAGTTTATGATTTTGTACATTAGAAAAACTGAACTTACTTTTAATTAAAGAATTTTAATAAATAATCTAAAATTTTTTTCCCTTATCTGTACAGAATATAAAATAAGTAATATAAATATAAAATAAGTAAAAAGCATTTAAAGAAACAAAAATATAAATTTGTTTTGAATCATTAATTTCTTCTATATTCAATAGAAGAAAGCATTTTATTCGTAAAAATTTTCAACTTCCCGTTTTTGGTGGATTTACGCATTTTCAGTGAACCAGAATTTTGAATTTGACCGTTTTTAGAAAATGTCTGTCTGACAAAAGTTTTGTGTAGCGGCTCTAGTTCAAGAGTTAACACACAGACTTTCATATAAATTTATACAAAGTTGTGCATTAACAAAAAAAAAAAAAAAAAAAGTGCCCATCGGCTTTTGGTGCAAATTACTCAATAGGTGGCGCTGCTATACAGTGATTTCTCCCATTTTAAGGAGGACTATAGCTCTTCAATTAAGAAAAGACTAAGTATGTCATAGGGCTATTATAAAATATGTTTATTTCTGTGCATATTGGCCAATAGACGATGCTGTTATGCTGCAATTTTCCCGTGAATGGAGAAATTATCTTGGATTTATTTGTGTATAATTACACAAAATTTGGTATGTGAGAGGGCCATTTTAAGAAAAATCATGTTGATTCAATTCTGGTGCATATTGGTCGATAAGTAGCTATACTATGCTGCAATTTACTCTGTGAATGGGAAGGCTAAATCTCAACATCTATAACATTTAACTGCACTTAACTTGATATGCAAGATAAATAAGAGAACGAAAGCTGGCTTAATTTGGGTGTATATTGACCAACAGATGTCGCAGTTGTTCCTCATCTTCTATGATTCTCCACTTGGCTACATCTCACAATCTTTTGATTAAAATTGCACTAAACTCCATATCTAAAATCATTATTATGCGAAGCTATTATTAAGTTTCTTCTGTGCATGTTAAACAGTGTGTAGCTTTCTTATGTAGAGTGATATAAAAGAAAGTTTTGTAATGGCCATAACATACTAAGCCATTGAAGCTTTTAGTTTTTTTTTTTTTTTTTTGTGCTTCTTTCTTTTATGTTTTCTTATAAATGTCTCAAACGAAAATATTGGACTCATAAAAATTTTCTACATTTGGTATTCGCTGGATTTGTACATTTTAAGAGGTCCAGAACCTGGTTTGATCAATTTTTAAAAATTTGTGTTTGTGTGTGTGTGTGACAAAAATTCCGTTCAACTGATGTCAGCCTTATTTAGGTGTATATCAGCCAACAAGTGGATCTGCTATTGTGATTTTTTACAAGCCTATATTTCAGCATCTATTGATTAAAATTGCACCAAACTCCATATGTAAAATATTTATTGTGTGAAGCTCTGATTAAACGTTTGCACAATTTAAACAATAAGTGGTGTGTGATGGCCATATTAAATATGTTTTCTTATGAAAATAACCAACCCTTCAACTATGATTATATTAGTAAAATATTTTGTTTCATTTTTTTTTTAATACACATTAAACACACATTTTTTAGTACTGTAAAAAATGTGTAAATGGTAAGTTTTTGTTTTATAATTCTGAACAAAACCTATATATTTGTGACAAATTGCAAGTGTAGGAATGAATATGTTAGACTTAAGTTTTATTCTTCATCGTAATATTGCACAAATAAATAGAATGCTAAATAAATATGCTTAAGTAAATTATATTTAAAATGTGTTTAAAAGAATAGTATATGAAATACGTTTATATTTTATTGTCTTAAAATAAAGAAAAAGAAAAGAAATATACAACACAACAAAAAACAAAACTAATGCCGGATATCCGGTCCGGATATCCGTATCCGGCAGGCAAAGGAGCTCCGGATATCCGGTATCCGGCAAAATCACTATCCGTTTCATCCCTAGTATTTTGTTAAGTGAACGAAATGAACTGTAATTTTAGGGTATGTTAATATGGACCCAGTTCAATTTGTGTGACGATAGCATATTAAATAATGAAGATATAAGCATTTATTTTAAAACTCGAAAAAAAATGAATCAACATATTTTTTATTTATAATATACAGAGTTTTTAATGAAAATTATTCCCACTTTCAGATAAGTTGGAAGAACACTTTTAAAACAATATACTGCAATCGGAATAAAATATCTTAAATGTCTCATTAAATATGAGCATTTAAAAAAAAAACGTTTTCACTTTGCATGTGTGAAAGATAAAAAAAAAATTTATTGCATAGGTTGAAAGCTAGATATATTGGGCAACTTTTACCAAAAGTGCATTTGAATAGAGTCAAAATTAAGCAAATTATATGAAAGAACTAGCTAGATTTTAGATATTTTCAGAGTTGAAATTTCTTAAGAGGTTTTTCCCATTCTGCGTTATTAATTTATAGATCCAATTAATTTAACCACTTAGCAAAAGTTCTTTTTTTTTTTTTTTGTGAAAAACCCATTATCATCCCACAAATCTTAGTAAATAAACGAAAATACGTTGTTACACAAGTTTTAAAGGGTTTTTCACAAAGAAGTACACTTGGAGTGTGGTTGAAATAATTGGATCTTCAAATTAATTACTCAGCATGTGAAAAACCCCTTAAGAAATTTCAACATTGTGAACATTTAAAAAAAAATTCACAAACAGTGCTCTATCTTAAATGTTATATTTCAAATTGTCTTTAAAAAAAAAGTGCAGTAATCAGACAAAATGCATTATTCTAGCTAGTGCTGCCATCTAGTGTTTTAGCACAGAGGTTTCAAACAACCCTTGTATATAGAAAAATCCTTTTGTATTTTTACTTTTAAATATGGCAGGCATCAAATTAATGCACATAACCACCACCATTACCAAAATAAATAATGAAAATGACATCAGATTGGACCTAAAAATCAGGGTTGGCAAGTTTCTTCCAAGGCGGAAAAAACCGGCCGGAAGAAATAGGTTTCTTCCAAGTGGAAGAAATGGAAGAAACTATTTTTCTTAAAAATTTATCCTATAAATTGCAGATTTGTAAAATACAATGGATGCATTTATCTTATAAACAACTTTAAGTAACTTTAAATATACCTATACAAATTTAATTATGTATTTAATTAATAATTATGAAATTTTTGCAGAAATGAGCTTTCGTATCTAATAATCTCGTTCCAAAATACTCAAAATCCAGTAAAAAAATAAATTTCAACAGGGTAAAGTTTTATAATTTACATAATTTTATTTTTTTAACTGGTAATAAATAATAATTTGGATCACTTGCTTATACTTTTTGATATAACAGCTCTTAACAAATATCTACTTACAAATATCAATGATTACTTATTACTGTATTACAAAATGTCATCAAAAACTTTATTTTCCTTATAGTCATATACAGTACAATCAACTCCCCCTAATCCACAGATTTATAATCTGCAAATCCTTCTAATCCGTAATTGATTTTTTAATGTGAAAGAAATTTACATCTCATATTTAAAAAAAAAAAAAAAAAAAAAAAAAAAAAAAAATCACATTTTCACTTTTTAAAATCAAATTAAATCAAGCTTAATCCTTGCTTTGAAACACAATTAGGGAGGGGTGGGGAAGAGTAACATTCTTGTATTTATTATCCTGCTATTCATACAGACTAGCACTTAAAAGAAACCACTATTACATCAATGTTTAACAAAATTTTCAGTGATGAATATTATTTCTGGACTTTCAAAAATATTTTGTTTCGTATTTTTTAAAAATGTTTGTTTACATTTTATAGGTACCTATTATTTGAATATGCTAAAATTATTTACCATCATTTATGAATGTGATAGATTAGTTTTATTAATATTGAAAAAATATTTATTCTAAAATTTATTAAAAATCCTCTTTTTGTTTTGATGTCTATTTATGAATTAATAATAACTGACTTTGTATCTGCAAAAGAAAACTGTAAACAAAGGCAATGATCTCTAATTTGCAAATTCGTATAATCTGCACAACCTCTGGACAAAACTCTTGAGAGTTAGAGGTCGTTGACTGTAAAACAAATGAAAAGTTTTTTAGTTGTTCAATACTGCACTTTATTTTTCAACTTAAAATAGATGAATACAAACTGTTATTATTATTTTTTTTAATCCTAGAGACCTTCCTGAGATATTAAAAGTAGGTATTTTACTTATTGATACAGTTCATCAAGTATCAGCTTCGAGTTTATACAAAATATTGTATCCATAAATTAAAAAAATAAATAAATAAATAAATAAAAAAAAAAGAGTGCAAATATTATGGCTAAAAATTCTGTAATTATTATCACTTGTACTGTTTGAACGTATAATAATATTATGAGATAGTATCTATGCAAAAAGCTCTAAAAATATTAGCATTGAAAAGTAAAAACCCATCCCCTGTATATATCTAGTGTTTGTTATCAAATAACTCATTTTTCTAAAAATATTTTTAATATTGATTGGATTATAGTTTAGATTTGACATTATATTTATGTTTTGAGTTTATATAGTTCATAAATTTTAATTTTGAACATCTGTTTTATGTTCTGGTTGGTTTCTTCCATTTCTTCCAGTTTCTTCCGTTTTTTTCCAGTTTCTTCCACTGTCCTGGAAGAAACTAGTTTCTTCCGGAAGAAACCCAACCCTGCTAAAAATTGTTAGAAAATTATCAGATTTATAATAATTACCACTACACAATAAATCCCGAAACCATTGAAATTTTAACCTATAGAAACACGTGTAATGACAAGGAGCCCTAGAAGATTCTTGATCATAGATAGCATTGCTTCTCTTGGATGAAATGAAATAGAAAGATGAAGATAGTTAAGTATAATCTTAAAAATTTTAAAGAAGGTTGGGATCTGAATTGAAAAGACTTAAAGCTATGAAATATTTTGAGGCATATTCTTTCACCTTTTAGTAATTTTTTTTTTTTAATTTCAAATTGAGTTGTTTCACCAGTTATTAATATAAATAAAAAACTAGAGATTCCTGTGATTGAGGTTTGTCAGAATAAAGAATAATATTTATGTAAAAAGAAACAAAGTTTAAATATATAAAATAATTCTTTGCTTTAATATAACATTTAATTATTACTATGTGTTTTCATATATATATATATATACAGTGCTTTCCCAGAAATCTGCACAGCTAGGAACCAGAGACTGTGCGGATTTTAGAATTTTCTGAATTTCAGGTATTCTTTTTTTATCTGCATTTTTAAATTAGAATTTTAATGCTATAATCCATTAAAAATGATTATGAATACATATTAAGACATTTGAATAAATGGGGGCCAGTGAAGAGTATAAATGTAGTAAAAAATATACATATAAAATTTTATATAAGTATTAACATGTTAAAATGTGTTCCATAAAGCAAAATTCAAAATTTAAGTACATAAACATCTGATAAAATAATAACTTGTATTATAAATTTGCAATTTTTATTACAGTTTAAAAATATAGGTAAAGACAAATGATTTTATTTATTTATTTGCTTTTTTTTTTTTCATTCTGTGAAATCATTTTCTGTTCAGACACAAATAGGATTGTTGGGTTAAAGAATTTAGGTACATATCTCCAAAACCTGGACTTTGCTTAAAATTAATTTTTCTTATCTCATTAGATTAAATTTTTAAAGCATCACCATTAAAAAAATAAGTTCTATCTTGATTTTTTCCCCTTAAAAACTTTACTATAAATTTCATTGTTTACATTGGTTGTGATGTGCAGATTTCTGGGAGTCTACTGTATTCACTTTTTTTGGTATTCTCTCCAGTTGTTCATTTATTTATTTTTTCAATTGTATAAAGGGGAAAAAGTCCAATAAATAACTTTTTATGTTAATGTCATATCATAAAAATTCAGATGAAATGGATGTATGCTTAAATTCTCATTGAATAATTGTCAAAATTTGTCAGTGTACTGTTAATTAAATATTTCTGGAGAAAATGCTAGTTATTTATTATGTTTGTTTGTTTTTTTATCCTTCAATGTTTTCTGATTGACTTTATTTAATTTTCAGCTCGGAATATTTCAGAAATTAAAAATAAGCAACGTCGAACTGAGGAATATATAAAACTAAAACGAGAGAAATTAAAATTAAAGAAGGAAAAAAAGAAACAGATAAGGAAAGCAATTGCTGCTGGAGAAAATGTGCCCAAGCAAATACCAAGAACTCTGGAGAACACGAGAGAACCAGATGAAACCATGGTTAATCATGAAGATGAAGAAATAATACTGGATCAGAACAATGATGAATTTGCAAGTTATTATAATCAAAAATCACCACCTAAAGTTCTTATTACTTGCAGCGAAAATCCTCATACTTGGACTATCCGCTTTTGTAGAGAGTTAAAAATGCTAATTCAAGATTCTATATTTCTTTATAGACGTCATGCTCGTATAAAAAAGTTGGTTAAAGAAGCGCATTCTAGAGGATTCACAAATATCGTCATTGTTACTGAAGACAGAAGACATCCTACTGGCATGCTGGTTATACATCTGCCTGAAGGCCCGACTGCATTTTTTCGAATAAGTAGTGTTAAATATTGTGGCAAAATAAAAAACAGGGCAATTACGTCTAGTCATAGACCTGAAATTGTATTGAATAATTTTAAAACTCGACTTGGACTCTCAGTGGGACGGTTGTTTGCTTCTTTGTTTCAGTACAATCCTGAATTCCGTGGACGTCGTGTTGTGACATTTCATAATCAAAGAGACTATATATTTGTTCGCCATCATAGATATGAATTTAAAAATGAATCAAAGGTAGCTCTTCAAGAAATTGGACCACGTTTTACCTTGAGATTACGTAGTCTTCAAAAGAATACTTTTGACACTAAATTTGGAGAATATGAATGGATTCTCAAACGACATGAAATGGAAACAAGTCGCCGTAGATTCTTTTTATAATATATATATATATATACTAAAGATCTATCCTGTTCTTTAATATGTTGTTTATAATTAAAAAATAAAATATTCCCAAGGATTTTATGTTTTCTTAATTTGTAGACTGTTGCATATTTAAAATGCAGTGAACTAGGGTGAAAACCATGGTGCAAGATAAAAAATTCTTTTTACCTTAAAAGTAAAAAATAAGATGCATAAATTTTATGATAAGCAGTAGGAAAAATCTGTTGCATCCAGCACCAAAATGACAGACTTTGTACTAAATTGATATTTTGCTTACTTTTAATGCTGCAATTACTGTACATATTCATCTGAGAAATTTAATCCTAAGATGATCTAAATTTTTCACTTAAAAACATGAGTGATTTTTTAAACTTTAATTAGAATATTTCTTATAACTGTGTTACTGAATGATTAATCGCCAAATCTTAGTTTGTATAAGCAGGGGTGGAGAATTTTTAGAAATTTTTATCTGCCAGCAATATATGATACATTACTCTATAATCTATACAACAAAAGCTAAGAATTCTCATTTTAATGCTAACAAGGGAAATGTGAATCAGCAAAATTGCTATTGAATCCAAACCAAGCTTAAATTAAAGAGCAAGGTCGAAAACATAGAGTAGAGTACAAATTTGCTGCAACAACCCCCATGGGGGCAAGATATGACCTCCTAACAGGGTTTTTAAAAACCTGGGGTTTTTTTAAAAGCCCAGCCTGGTTGGGTTTTTTGGGGTTTTAATGGGCTTTTTTGGGTTTTTTATATTAAACACAAAATAACACAATTGAATTTTAAATTTAAATTTTACTTCAAAAGAGAGCAGTTTTAGACTCAAAGAAAACATTACAAAAATAATAGTAATTAATTAAAAATTAAATTAACCAAACATTCTTAATGTTTGGTTTGGTTTAAACTGAGGAATAAAAGTGAAATGAACTCTTATTTCATTCTATTCAGTATATATCAAAATTTTGAATTTATTTTTAAATTATTTTGTGTAAAATTAAAACTAGTTAACAAAAGCAAAATATTTTAACCGTTCCATCTTCCATGTATGATTTTCATTGAAATATGTATTTGTATGGGCAAAGTTGAAAAGTATGCAAAATAAATCTATTTTTAAAATTTTTGTTATAATATTGATACTGACATATTTTATTCATATTTGGAAACTTATTTAACAAAGAAATATATATCATTGCCTATATTCTACACTTTCATGTCAGAGGTCAATCCAGGGTTTTTGGGGCCCATTTTTGTGAAAAACAAAATATTTATGTAAAATTTTTACTTCTTTTTACAAAAGGCATAATATACTTGAGGAGGGGGGGGGGGGACGATATGTAACACCTTTCATTTTATAAGTCATTCTATACAGATGTTTATTATCAAATTAATAGTGTTTCAATGAACTACGCATAGGTAAAATAGGCATAGATAAAATATTCAAAATAATTGTGGAAACATGTAAAAATTTTATAAAAAGATCATTTTTAAAACTAATTCTTTTGTAAAAGGCTGTTTTTTTTTTTTTTTTTTACGACTTTGAATTTGGTGAGGGGCAGCAAAGAAACCCACTTTTTGTCGATATCGAACCTTGTAAGTTCAATATATTATGTCCGTTAGTTATAAATAATATTTGTTGTTAAATTCTTAGAATTTAAGCAAATTATTATTATTATTTATATATATCGTGATTTACAAATACAAAATTTGCAAAACTTTCAACGTTGATCAATTATTCTCTTTCTTTTTAAACAGTTCATTCGAAAGAGATATTGCAGATTGAATTAGAAAAGCTTTTTTTAAGGTATTATTGGTTGCAGTGAAAGGGATTTTTCTTAAACTGCAGGTGAAAAAATAATTACATAATATCAAATTAGTATATAATAATGTCAGAATATAATAAATATATATATATTTTTTTTTTAAAAGAGTGAAAAACTTTATTAGGTTTAAAAAAACCACCTGAGAGTGGGGTTTTTTTAAGTGGGTAAACCCAAAAAAAAAACCTGGGTGGGTTTTTTTTTTTTGGTTTGTGGGGGGGGGGGGGGGGTCCAAAACTCTGCCTCCTAATAGTTTATTTCTATGAAAACCATCAAAACATGCATATAGTAAGAGTGGGTGGTGCAGTGGTAGCATGCTTGTCTTATGATACGGTGGTCCTGAGATCAAGTCCCTGCAAGGGGGTTTTGTATTTAAATTTTTTATTTCAACTGAAATATTTTTTTACATTTTTAATTAAATTATTAATTTAAGAGAAAATATTAATTATATTAAAAAAAGTTTTTTTCGGCACGGACAATTTAATAATTTTTAACCAATTTATTTATTTATTTGTTAATTAAAATAAATTAACAATTTAATGGGAAATAATTTTATATTACATTTAGATAAAATTTTGTTAATGATTTGTGCTAGTGTTTTATATAAATTTTTTATTACTATTTTTTATTGACGCCATTAATAGCAGGAGTTAATTGTCTGCTCTCAATTGTATTATTATTCAGGCAATTTTTTGCATGAAAAATCCTGAATAATCAATAGCTGTTGCTAGTGATGTGGGGTGGAAAATTTTCAAAGCCAAAAAAGCAAAATTTTTTAGTAAATTTCTTATGTAACATATTTAAACTTTTCTTTTATTAATCACAGTCTCACAGTACAGTTATTAGTTACACTAATGTCAGATATACTATAGTATGAAAAACAAAAGTTTCTATGAAAGACATCGTTTAGAAAGCTACCAGATATGATTTGAGCAACATGCTTGAGAAGTAGAAGGTTATTTAAGAGATCTATGGTTGCTAATCAGAATTTTGAATGTCGCTTGAATAAGTTTGGGTGAACATAATTATAAAGCATTTTAGCAACATAAAAAAAAAAAAAAAAAAATCTGTCAAAGGCACAATTTAGTTTAGTACGGAGGACTATTGATTTCAATCTGTAAATTTTTTAATTTTGATTTATTTTTTGACTGTAAAACTGGGCCACATACTTTTTAAAATGACTGAAATGATTTAAAATAAAGTGTTGCCACCTAAATTTCATACTTTAGTTAATTTTAAAAAATCTGGTTGTCATGTTGAAAAACTGTTTCCACCATTAGATTCGGAAAAATTGTCCCTTTCATTTGGTACCCAATTTGCAATGATAAGACTGATATTTCGAATTTATTTTGGTGTTACACAAAAAATCCAGATTGAAACTAATAGTCCTCCATCCTTGAAAAAAAAAAAAAAAAAAAAAAAAAAAAAAGCTGAAATGCTAACTACTGCACTCTGTTTTTCAAAATATTCATATGATAAATGATGATATAACAGGGGTGAAAGTTTTCAAGGGCTACCCCTGAATTCAGGGTTTTTGAAATTTTTGCTGTCTCTGAATTTTATGTTAAATTATATTAAAGTATTTTTATTGCGGACTATTAAAGTGATATAAGCTGTTCAAATTCTGTACGAAACTTTCAGAGGAATCTACAGAAAAACCAGAATGTTTTTATTCTGTATTTTACAGAGTTTCGAATTCAGATTTCCTCTCACATTTCGTACTAATAATTTTTTTAACTGTATATTGTCCAGAATTATGCAAGTTTAGGAGAAAACCACAGATAAGTCAGACATAATTATTTTCATAAAAATGTTTATATTACCTTTGTATCTCAGCTTTTAATTAGCATAATTTCATAAGTAATATGTTATTTTAAAATTTATTTCAATTGGAATTAAAGAATGGGAATCAGAAATCTCTACTGCCAGATGACACTTTAATATGCAGGCATGAGAATTTTCTGCTTTTTTGTGATTTTCGTTTATTTCGCGGTTTTTTGTTTTGTTAAAATCAAACTCCAATAATGATTAATGATCAGTGTTCAAACGCTCCACGAAAAACTTTAGATTCTCAATCTTTTTCCATCCAAAATATAAATGTCAATAATCATTTTAAACGTGCTTTATCAGATTCTATAACATATAAAAGAACAGAATTATTCAATATTTCTCACTCATATAATTTTTTTTGTTCCCCCCCCCCCCCTCCTCCTTTTCATCTCTAACCATTGCCAATCAAACATTTTGCAGGAAGCCTTTTATTTTTGAATATTCATGCATCCACAACAAAAATGTCAATATTAATTTTAAATTTACTTTATGATATTCTAGAACCCATAAAGAAGTAGAATTGTGTTTAATATTTCTCACTCATGAACTACTTTCCCCCCCCCCTTTTTTTTCCCATTTTCCACCACCAGTCAATGTTATTAAATGTTGATTGCTAGCTAATGTTTTTTTCTAAACACATGTTTTATTGTGTTGATGTGTTATTCTTTTAGTTTAATTTGTCACTTTTAAAATATTTTGTATAGTTTTTTCCAGTGAGCATTATTTTTAATTTGAAATAAATTTTATGAACACATTTGTATAGTTTTCCCCGCACGCGTTACATTTGAAAATAATTTTATGAACACGCATGTTTCCTCTTTTTTCTATTTTCTGCACTCTCATGCCTGAATATGTTAAAATTTTAATATCTCCAATTATGATTTAGTTACTTATAATACATCATTTGCAATATATTTTATTGCGGACTTTTAAACTGATATAAGCCGTTAAATTCTGTGCAGAAGTTTCAGCGAAAACCACAGAAAATCCAGAACACCTTCATTCCAATATAATATCCAATTCTAATTGTGATTAAATTACTTATATCATCCGAAATATATTTTACAGTAGTTTTATTGCAAACTTTTAAACTGATATAAGCCATTAAATTCAGTACGGGAGTTTCAGAAAAAACCCCACAGAAACACCTTTATTGTTTTTTATTTTGCAGACTCTCGAATTCCAATATACTCCTTTCAAATTTCTTATTAAGAATTTTTAACATTATTTAGCCCTCAATTATGCAAGTTTTGGAGAAAACCACGGAAACCTCAGACACAAATCTCTTTATAACAATATTTACATTACTTTTGTATCTCAGCTTCTAATTAACATAATTTCATAAGTAATATATCATTTTAAAAGTTTCTTGAATTGGAATTGAAGAAAATGTGTTGCAAATCTCTGTCGCCAGATAGCGTTTTGATATTTTAATAATTCAGTACTTCCAATTATGATTAAATTATTTTGGAGTGGATTAGCAGGGATGAAAGTTGGTCAGTAAAGTCAGTATTTTTCAGATTGGTCAGTATTTTGGAAATTTAGTCAGTATTTTTGGCCAAATTATCTCTAAGCTCCCTATTTAATATAAAATTTTTTATATTTCTTTTTTCATATCCAAAATTTGACCAAATAAAACATTCATCGGTAACATTGCAATCCTAAACTTTGCCAACATGAAAAACATATAGAAATTTTATTCATAAATTTACCAACTGTGAAAATTCATTTTAAATAGTTTGGAGTGCAAGGCTGACTTTTTATATCAACTACGCGAAAAATTCCTGAGCCAGAAATCGAACCCGGGTCCTCCACTTAATGTGTGTATGTTCTTCCACTGAGCCCCCTTCCCCTGGCTCTGGCTGATAACCAGATCTGCACCTTGCGAATGGTTATTATGTGAGAAATGCCGAGCTGGTTAACAGTCAAGGTAACTCAATGAAAAAACATCTTGCATCTTAAGCACAGTACCTGGGTTCAATTTTCAACTCTAGCATTTTTTACAGTTGGTATAAAAAATCAACTTTACCCTCCAAACTATTTAAAATACAGAACATTGTTATTTCTTTAGGGCTGGCTAAGCACATAGTCTTAAATATTGCACTTTTTGCCTTATTGTGCTTTTTTGGTACTTAGTGATACACTCTAAGACAAAAAAACAATGATGCACGAAGAAGGAGTTATCCAAATGGGACGAAAATTGGTAGATGTGATGCTGATAGAGACCTTTAGGTCAATCTTTTAAAACATTCTATTAAGCAGAGAAAAACAGTAGAAACAATTTAAGAATTTAGAGTTTAAGAAAAAAATATGATTTGACTTGTGTAAAGATATGTTGAACTCAGTAAATACTAAATAGATTAACATTAACAAAAGTTTATTCATGGATGAAAGAAATAAATATGAAACAATTATAACAATATATCAATTCATTTAATTAACAACTAGAACATAGCACAAATCAATCATTACCTTTTATAGTGCAGAACAAAAACCATCATTAGATGAGATTAACATAATCCAATGAATCTTCAATACAATAAATATTCATACAGAAAACAGTCTAAAAACTTTAATTTTCAGGAACATTCATAACATTTCTAGGTCGAAAATTTTAACTAGTAATTTGTAGAACATCAAATGAACTGTAGAAAATAATTAAATCATGATTATAAAGATCAGCATACATCACCTCGTGGTCGCCCTGTTGATCAGCGAGAAAAAGGAGAACTTGAAACTACATCTCGTGGTCGCCAGGTTGACCAGCGAGGAAGATGAACAATGACTTGAAGAAAAAAAACATAAGTTCATTTATACCATGAAGATTATCATGAATATTATATTCTGCAGTTGAATAACTAGATTTGCCACTATTCAATAACTTTAAAATTATTTAATTTATAAAAACTTAACATGATTAGCATTAACACCATAAACAATTTTAACATCACGAAACTTAAACTTAACAATCTCATTTAAACATATTCTAACATCATCTAAACCACAAACTTCAACATCGCAAGATAAAAAACTATCAGTTAGACCAATCTCATCACAACCACTAAAACTAGCATCTTGCTACTGCTGTTAAAGATAGCTGCTTCAGCTGTTCAACTGACCGATTGTTCAATTGCGTTACGCTCTTTTATACTTCACAGAGATGATAAATCTGCATATTGATAACATCCGATTACCATTTCCACCTAGTGGCCAAAGCCAAAATACAATTTATAATAATTATTTTTAAGGCAGTGAACGATAAAAAAAATAAATCAACATCGATGTTTCAACACATGATATATTTTAGTAACGAGATGAACTTTACCAGAAAGAAAAAACAAGTAAAAGTTCACAACTTCAATATAGGTAAATTAAAGCTTCTGAAAAATAAATATATTTCAGAAAATAAATGTTTTTTCTTAGATGTGAGGATAGGATAGTCATCAGATGCAAGCCAGGTGGTGATTGCCAAGGGTCCCCGGCCCAAGGGGGCTCCAGAAAACCCCTTTAAAACATACTTCTTTATAATTAGTTACATCAGAGTAATTCAACAATTTATTTTCCTATAATTTTACGGATTTACGATCAATTTTGACTCTCGCGTGTTCTGCAGTGCTCATAATTTCATTCAAGTTCGCGACCAAAGAACTTAAATGCAAACAAGTATTGAAACTTTGTGATGAAAACCTTGTCTTTCTTGATTGCTTTTATCTAGAATGGGTGCACAAGTGAAGTCGAGAATGTTGCATACATGGAGCATGCTGTTTCATGTTTCATCCTGTATGTTTGTTCTATCTTAAACAGCCACGTAGAGTATAGACTCGAGAATTACGTCTCTTCGGAACTGCAATTCTTGTTCTTACCTAATATAACTAAATTCTTTGTCGCAAAGCTCACTCGCTAAGTCTCGTAGTAAGATTGTATTTAAAGTAGTGTCAGAGCTGTGTCAACATGAAATGTGGCGCTTTGAAAAGAAAATCTTTTGATGTTGAAAAAATTTCCAAATGTCTAAGTATTTAGTTAACTAGTTCACTTCTGAGCAGTGTTGCCAGATCTGGCAGACTTTTTATTCAATAATCACCAGTAATTTTTAATTGTAACGTTTGCCTAATCACTTTGAAGATTGAGAGCCTATTATGTATATCAACTATCACTTCTCAAAATTATTGGTGATTATTGAATAAAGAATCCGCCAGTTCTGGCAACACTGCTTCTGAGTTGCAAAGTCGGCCTTTGAGAGACGACAATGATACATTAAATACAAGTAACTCGAATTAGTTTATTAGCTCATAAGTTCAAAGAAAACAATTCTATAATTAAATTTTATAAAATTATTTTTTTAAATTAGAGGTTCTTAATTTCAAATGAAAATTAGAGATTTTACATAGAAATAATACTTAAGTACTTTCCATATACTCGGTAAACCATTTGAACAAAGCCTTTATTTCTGTTTCTTGCTATATTTCGTTTTTGCCTTTAAATTCCTTATAATAAAAGTACAAATCAAATGACTGTCATCAATGATCAATGCTTCACTTTTCATATGCCTAGCGGCCATTCTCAATCACAATTATTTATTCGAATAAAACTGCATTAAATAGAAGTGTTTTTTTTTTTTTTTTTTCGCTATTATTTTAGAACATAATGTAGAAAATTAAGGTATTACGCTAAGTTTTCATTTAACTACCGCATAAAACAGTAGTAAAACAATTCTATTATTTAATTTCCTAATATTATTTTTAAAACTAGAGATTCTTAATTTCGGGTGAAAATTAGATATTTTTATTTAAAAACTAGCTGAACCACGCTTTGCTATGGTTTTAGTAGGCTTTGCCCGTTTCACCATTTGCTGGTCATTATATTTAAATGATCTTACAGCTCCATATCAGTTATCAGTATTAAAATCACACACACGCAAATAGAATATATATATATACACTTAATAAATCATTATTATATATATATATATATATCAGTCAAAGTCTCAATTTGGATTTCCTGCTGCTCTTATACTCTGTGTAAGAAAAATAGACCTCTCAAGGCCACCTCTCAGGGTTCTTCACTCGCCCGTTACCATGGTATTGCTGGACGCTAACTTCCCCACTTCTTTTTTCCTACATAATTCTGTTATCATAATAAGCAAAAGCAAAGGGGGAGCAGATTAGCATTTTAATACATATATAAATATAAGGTTTTCTCTTGTGGGAATTTCTTCGAATTATTTAAAAAAGAAAATAATATATGATTATGAATTTTTCATATTTATTAGCTTAACAAAGTTAATTTTCTAATGTACTTTGAAAATTATTTTAATTTGTTTATGAGTAAAATTTTCGAATTTTCTAATTTAGGGACAAAAAAATTGCAAAACTTTCTTTATTTTGTTACTTATATTATACCTGTGTCCACACAGGAAAGATATGTATAAAGCGTTTGAATATAATTAATCTCATAACCAAAACTGCATTGTGATAGCTGCATTTTCCAAACCACATATTATTATATATTACATGTAAGAATAATAGATATATTTTCATTTTTACTTCATGTATAAGAACAATAAAAAGTATAAAATAAGAAAATAAGTGTCTCAAGATTAAAACCAAGAAATATTTTCAGTTTTACCTGATATACGCAAAAAGAATGTAGCAGTTAAACACATTCTCGATTATAAAGATTAGTCCGTTCTAAATTAATCCTTAGACTATATATATAGTTTCTAAATTTCATGTATCATTATCACATATAGAAAAAATTATAGTTTCAGTTATTTATCTGATAGTGTCATTGTTTTCAGAATCAGTTAAAACAAGACGAAATCAAGAAAGGATAATCCTGCGATTAACATAGATTATCAATGCCAAATGATATCAATGATCAAAAGATTCTGCACTCGAAGCTGGTAGACAGGAGGTGCCGGGTTCGAAGCCAAGAAGCGCTCGTAGTCCTATTCGTTCGGAGTTTTCTGTGTTTTTCTGCGGAACTGGCTAAATATCTGAGTAAAAAATAAGGAACAATTTGGTCTTATTGCACCGCCACTTCACTGCACTTTTAAAGTTTGAAAAAAGCTTGCGGCCGCGAAATTTTAATATAATTTAAGGATTACCTTTGATTTATGTAATACCTAAACTAAAACTATATCACTAGCATCAGCAATTCGTTTATAGAGCAGCATACAATTATTTTTGTTTTCTTAGTAATCATACTTAAATACTTTTTAGCTATAGAATTATTTATTCTTAATATAAAATAGCTTTGCAGTCGAAATGACCAATCCAGTAGTTCTAATCTTAAAGCGCTAACTGTTAATAGCAAACAATATAGACAAATTAATTTATCAGATTTATTCTCCAGGTACATTTCGGGTTATAAGAATATGGAATTTAAAATAAAAGGGAGTTTTTTTTTAAACCAAGAGTTAAGAACTATCTCACGAATATGAAAATTAAAATCTAATATAAATGATGATGATTGTGTGAAGTTTAAACTCGATTGTTTTTACAAAAGCCTGGATTTTCTTGAGAAGTATTTATTAGGAATCCTTGCTAAAACTTGCATAAATTTCGGAGAAAACCATGGTAAACTCCACGTAGCTAGGCCAATTACCGACACTTGGATTCGAACTCGACCTCGCCCATCTGCCAGCTTTGACAGCAAAACCAAACGGGTAGATCCATTGACGTTTCTCTAAAATAATTATTTTAGGGAGGAGAGTTTATTATTTATTTTTTTTCAAAACGTAATTTAATGTATTATTTATCTATTATTATTATTTAGCCTTGGATATGGCTTAGCCTTAAAAAGGGCTTTCTTAGCCCTTAAAAGGGTTTTTTTTAGCCTTTAAAAATACTTATTTTACAGCTTTGCTACTTCGACCTGGTGATAGAACTGATTTTTCCCCTTATATTTCGTCAATTGTACAACACCGAATCATCTTAGATTGTTTCCTTGTATCAGGACTACCAGTAATAGTAAATGATATAGAAACTAAACGATGAGAAAAACTAAATACTAATGGATCCAAAGAGCAAATCTAAAGAAAACAGTATTGTATCTGAACGAAATATTCTCCTGGTCAAAGAATTGCTCAAATGGGGTGGGAAAAGAATGAGCGATAACGGGATCACATGGGTCATTTCTAGGAAGGTTGACGAAAGTCTAGTGACCTTGACAGGCCAATTCAGTTTACACGGACTATAGCAGCAGCTTTCACGCCCGCACAATGCTGATCCAACAGCCTTTTTTCCTATATAATTCTGTTTGAAACAGAATTTAATTTAGTAGAAACACTTTTTTTTTCTTTTTAAGCTCTTTTCCATATAAAAGCATGCAGTAAATGTTTCGTCCCTTAGCAACAGTTATTATATTCATTTCTTAAAAAAAATTTGGTAAAGCTTTAGTATAAGACCCCTCCCCCCTTAACGACTTTTAAACTTTCGTTGTCATTTTGATAATGGATTAAAGAGGCTGTCGCAATTGCGTAAGTAAAGATCTTGGCGAGAATTGCTTAGTTCACTATATTTCTGCCAAGGTTTTTGAGAGTCATTTTCCTTTTTGTTATAAAATATATTTTACAGATTGTATCAAAAATCACAATTAAGGAAGACTTTCTTTTTTTCCAATATGCTTGGTAATTTATAACCGTTGTGACCCTTTTTATAATTTCTATGTAAAAAAAGTACACTTCATACGGTTTTGTTCAATAAGTCCTTGTCGAATCCTGTTCTTAGTCAGTGTAAGAACATGATTCGACAAGGATTTATTTAACAAAACCGTATGAAGTGTACTTTTTTTACATAAGAATTTTTGCTAGTGTTCAGACACTTTTGTTACCGACTGTATTACTGTAGGATTTATATTATAGTTTCTTCAACAATGTGATTTGGTTGTCTAAAAATTAAAAGATTTCACACTCTCAAAACTGGGTCAGATTATAGAACATATAGGTGTAAGCACCCCTAAGAAGCAATTTTACAAAATTCGCTCCTGAAGAAGGGCAGAACATGATTTCATAAAACCCTCTATTTAAGTGGGGAAAAAAAAAAAAAAACAGATATCAGGGAAATTTTATTTTAAAATATAGCTAACACAAACACCTAAAAACATATTTCTGGTGTTTTAGAAATTTGGCCCTCAAGGGGGAAGGGGCAAAATGTGATTTCACATAACCCTTCATATCTCAAACAAAAAGACAGACATACATAAGATTTTTGCTTTAAAATAGAGCAAACAAAAATATCTAAAAACTAATTTCTGGAATTTTAGAAATTCAGTGCCAAAAGGAGGGAGGAGGAAGCAAAACACAATTTCACATTTCAAAAGGTGATTTCACATAATCCTACATAACTCAAACAACAACAATAAAAACAGATATCGGTGAGATTTTTGTTTTAAAATACAGCGAGCAAAATGCCTAAAACTCAACTTCTGGAATTTTGTAAATTCAGTGCCCAAGGGGGGGGGGGGGCAAAACGTGATTTCCTCCAATTGAATAAACACTGTTGTGGTGATTTTGTGTAGGACTGGGTCACGAATTTTGTAGGAAAAGTTGGTTCTAGAGAGCTGACACCCACTAAGACGGAGTTTTGCAAAATTTCTTCTTTCCCCCTCCCTGGGTGGGGGCGAGAAAAGCCCGTTTACGAGCATCACTCGGCTCCAAATTACTTCACAATTAAAAAACAGTACAAGAGACTAGACTTGTGTACAAAAAAGAAAAATATATATCGATTTTTTAATTCTTGATTTTAAGGGGGAGGGGAAGAATTTCGCAAAATGTGGATTTTCCAGTAAAACTCTACGAAAAATGACACGTGGAAGTAGAAAACAACTGTGTGTTCTTGAATGTATTTCCAAAAATCCATTTTGGGTGTTTTGCGATTTTTGATTTTGCGAGAGGGGATTTACAAGAGGAGCAAATTTCAGAGCCGCTTTTTTGCATTAAATTTTTCCTGGAGAATATATGGGAGCTAGGTTCATGAATTTTGGTGTGTGTTAAATATATTCATCAAACATTGACTGTGATGAAATTTTGCTAAAATTTCCCTATGGGAGTAACAAGGAGGAAACAAAAAATGTGCAAGCGTAATTCTGTTCCAACTTATCTCAGGACAACAATTTTTTGGTATGTAGGTCTGCTATGTGTATACAACATTCATTATAAAGGGATTTTGCGAACAGTTTCCTTCCCTGCCTTTGGTTCGGAAAAGTAAAAACATGTTTCAAGTTGTAACCTGCATCTATATTATCTCAGAAAGGCAATTTCTGAGTGTATGGATTGCTTATGTATGCCTAAAACACTCTAAAAATACATCTTGCAAAATAATCCGCTTCCCCTTTTGGCGATCGGGTGCACAAAACACATATCCAAGCGTAATTCTATTCCAAATTATCTCAGGAAGTTGATTTTTTGGCGTGTGTGTGCGTTGTGTGTACCTAACGCACACTATAAAGAAATTATCGTACTAAATCTATATTTTGGTATGTGGGTTGGTTATGTGAGGGTCACACACACTATAAAAGGATTTTGTCACATTTTCCCTTTTCCTTTCTGCCGAGTGGGGGAAGCAAAAAATATGTTTCTACAGTCGTCTGCAAAATTATTCGAGCACTAGCCAATAATTCCTATATTTAAAAAGTACACTTAAGACTGTTTTGCTAAGTAAATCCTTGTCGAATCATTTTCTTAGACTGATTAAGAACATGACTCGACAAGGATTTATTTAACAAAGCTGTATTAAGTGTACTTTTATTTGGCAAGGATTATTGCTAGTGCTCGAATAATTTTGCAGCCGACTGTAAGTGTACAGTCGGCAGCAAAAGTATCCGAGCACTAGCAAAAATTCCTATATAAAAAAGGTGCACTTAATACAGTTTTGTTAAATAAATCCTTGTCGAATCGTGTTGCTAGACTGGCTAAGAACAGGATTCTTCAAGGATTTATTTATACATAGGAATTTTTGCTAGTGCTCGGATACTTTTGCTGCTGACTGTAACTTTATTTACAATTATCTCAGGAAGTCTATTTTTTTCCTTTTATGGGGCTGTACCATATGTACACAACACACATTATAGGGAGATTTTATGAAAGATCCCTGTGAAGGAGTATCTACACATCTAAATGCCTTCTTATTAAATAACTGTCTGTCGGAATTCTAATCTTCCAATGCTATATTTAATAAAATAAAATATAAAGA
This sequence comes from Salticus scenicus, assembly GCA_963930645.1. NCBI lineage: Eukaryota > Metazoa > Arthropoda > Arachnida > Araneae > Salticidae > Salticus > Salticus scenicus. The sequence continues at coordinate 63,913,212 of OZ005661.1, read as the reverse complement.
ATATTATTTTCATCTATTAACCGTTTCCATACATTACAATTCATTCTTTTAGATTGCGCAAGTTTTTATTATAGCTAAATTGAGCAATAAATTTCCGTTAGTAATTATACTTCTGTTTACATAATAATAAAAAAAAAAACTATTATTATTTTCGAGCAAACGATAACGATTAGTTCTAAAAATAGATTTTTTAATGATTGAATGACGACTGACTGGTGCAGAGTATAAGCCCATGATTTTATCATCTACGTCCATTAGTTTGATTGACAGCTGGCGTTTAACTTTTATGCCAAATTAGTTTGACTTTTATAACGACAAATAATTTTCAAAATATTTACATTAATTTATTCGGAAGACAAAGGAACATGTTTTGCTGTGAATTTGGCGCTATTTTCTAAATATTGGCGTGATTTGCACGCACAGTCTGCTTGAGACTGTCATTAAGTGAATTTCACACTTCGTTCCTAAACCACTGTACTAATAACGCTGTCACAAAGCCCTCTCTCTCTCACCTAACCCTCTGAATGTCTTTGAGACAGTGTAATATACCTTTTTAAGATACTGTAAAATATTTCATTCCCATGCTGCTTAAATAAAGTTGTTTTCTACTATTTAATGGTTTTCTTCTTCACGGCCTGAAATCTTTGTGTATCTGAGGTTATCTGCGGATTTTTAGGAACTGTAAGAAAACGTTTTCATAATACCTTTGCACTCCTTGGGGTCTGGTGGGTAGGAAACATGTTTCGAATTGTAACTCTAACAACTTTGACTTTCTCCTTGGATTTAAATTTAAAATAAAAACGTGACTGACATCAAATTAAAATAGGATTTAACTATCTTCTGGAGCATTAAAAACATTTTTTGCTTTAAAATGTCGCTGGAAAATAAACAATGGATTGAAGGCTATATTTTTTAACTTTCCGAAGAGAAATACTCTTATTCAGTTATAAAAGAAGGATGTGAAAAACATGGTTTTAAAATTTCTACACTTAAAATAAAGAACATGATCAATAAAAATCTGGAGTGACTCCACTCGACTTTCCGAACATTGAGTAATTAACAGTTTTGTAGATAAAGTAAAGAAAGAGGAGTTGTTAAACAAACAAAAGAGAGAAAACCATAATAGAGTGTTTGAGTATTTTTCTCCATATATTACACGATGTTTTATTTAACGCTACTGAACTTTGAGCCCATAGATCATAATGATAAAGAATTTTTCGTTGTGTCCCTGTAAAAACCTATAAATGCTAAATTCACCAAAATGCTTATAGTTAGTGCAACAGTAACAGGGATTTATAATACTCATATAAATTTTCAGCTCAATTCAATAAGGCGTTTAGATGCTATCGTATTTTTAAAAATTTAGTCCCATAGGCCATAATGATAAAGAATTTTTCTTTGTGTCCCTGTAAAAAAACTGTAAGTGCTAGATTCACCAAAGTCTATACAGTTAGTTCAACTGTGATCTATAACATGTGTACAAATTTTTTGCTCAGATTAATAAGGCGTTTAGGCGCTATCACACTTTTAAAAATTTGGCCCCATAGGCATAATGATAAAGAATTTTTCTTTGTGTCCCTGTAAAAAAACTATAAGTGCTAGATTCTCCAAAATCTATACAGATTGAGTATTTGTGACCTATAATATGTGTATAAATTTTTTGCTCAATTGAATAAGGCGTTTAGATGCTATCGCACTTTTAAGATTTTGCTCCCATAGGCCATAATGATAAAGAATTTTTCTTTGTGTCCCTGTAAAAAACTATAAGTGCTAGATTCACCAAAATCTATAGGGTTCGTACTATGGTGACTTACAATATGCGTACCAACTTTCAGGTTAATTGAACAAAGCGTTTAGACGCTAGCGTGTTCACTCACAGACATACACACACACATCCATATATCATCGTAAAAATAGTGAAAACGGACTCAGGTGACCTCAAAACGTATAGAAACATCAAAATCTCGAATTCGGATTTTTGACATGATTACAATACTTTCCATCACTATAGTGTTCGGAAAGTAAAAAAGTAAATAAACGTCAAAGTGTGCTTTTGACTGAAAAAAATACGAAAAATTGATTCCTATTAAATATTGACTCCTATTAAATATATATTAAATTATACACCTTCTATAAAGTCTAAAGTCACATCTCATGCTCTAAAAGAAAATCGATCACTTGTAACGGAAAAATTAAAATAAGGAAACTAGAAAAAATGTCGTAATTAACTCAGATTACTCTCATAAAAATGTTTTAACACCTATTTTCAAAAAATAAATTCCATCACCTAACCCAAACAATCTTCAATGTGTTAATTCCATCAGAATAAGGTTACAAGCCATGCCTCTTAAACTTATTGCTCTGTTTTTTTTTTTTTTTTTTTTTAGAAAATATGAAAAATGAAACCGTAATTGAAGTTATTCACTTTATATGCATTCCACCAAAGTCCCCTGACGTGTCTCTTATGGATTATTGTACATTTGGTCTTTTAAAACAATCTCTTTAAAAGAGACACGTCAAAACATTGGATGGACTCTGGAAAGTTCTGGAAGAGGAGTGGAACAAAATCAACCTTGATGTTCTAAAATACTCTGCTATCTATGAAATCAAGATTTAACATGATAGTTTAACAAAAGGGCTATCAGACTGAACATATTACAAAATAAAATTCTTATATTTGGTTATATATCACACATTTTTGTAAAATCAGTACAAAAATGTGTGAGCACCCTCTGTATAATGAAATTTTGCTGTTTCCCCCGTTTGGTAGAGGAGGGTAAAAAACTGAAGTTTTAACCGATTTCAATGAATTTTTATTACATTTTTTCATTTTATGGGATTTTTTAGTATTAATAAGTTGTATGTAATTTTGAGACTTCTTTTAAATATAGTGGCCAGGCCAGCGAAGCGGGGAAAGCCTGCTAGTTCCCTCTAAATTCCTCAGTAAGTGGCCCCCTTTTCGAGGGTCCCCAAAGGAGCCAGTTCGGGCCTGATGTGATGTACATGTGGAGTAAAACAAATAACAGTTTCAGAAATTTAGGAGGCTTTAATAAAGAGAAAGAGCGTCACAAAGTGAACAAGTCAATAATATGTTGGCCCTCTTCTGGCTCTTATGTAAGCAGTTATTCGGCTTGGCATTAATTAAGAGTTGGCAGATGTCCTCCTGCGTGATATCGTGACAAATTCTGTCCAATTGGTGTGTTAGATTGGCAAAATCCCGAGCTGGTTGTAGGACCCTTTTCATGATGCTCCAAACGTCCTTAGTGGTAGAGAGATCCGGTGACTTTGCTGGCCAAAATAATGTTGGGCAAGAAAGAAAACATGCAGTAGAAACTATCTTCGTATGTGGGCGGGTATTATCATGTTGAAATATACACTCAAAATTTCGTGATATGAAAAACAACAAAACGGGACATAGAATTTCGTCGACGTACCACTCTGCTTAAAGATGCTGCGGATGGCAACCAAAGGGGTTCTGCTATGAAATGAAATGGCACTCAAGACCATCACTCCTGGTTGTTGGGCCAAATGGCAGGTGACAGTTAGGTTGGAATCCCCCTCTTTTTTCGGGGCGTCTCCAGACACATCTTCGCTGGTCATCGGGGCTCATATTGGAGTGGGACTCATCACTGAAGACAATTCTACTCCATTCGGTAGCATTCTAGGTCAAATGTGCCCGATATCACTGCAAATGAGTTTGTCAGTGTACAAAGTTTATAGCAGTCGCCACAAGGAGTTCCGTGAGCTCAACCCCATTTCTCTGAGCTGCCTATTAATGGTATTTGAAGTCACTGAAGTACTAGTTCCACGTAGGATCAGTAATAACAACTGATTTAGGGCTTTCAGTACCGCTCTGACAATTAATCAGTTCTTACATTCAATCCTATCTCTAGGCCGACTTCTTCCTTCTTAACACTATATTCAGCTATGGTTCATCCATTCCTGCCAACATCATCTACTAGTGGCATCGCACCTATCCAAATGTCAAAGAATTCGCAGATTAGACGAACCGGCTTCTTTGAGCCCAACTACACTGTTCTCTCAAATGCTGACATCTGCGCATATTGTTTGCGCACCTGTATGCCAGGCATAGTTACTGTATCTGAGTAGACGGAATAAAATTCTCAAAGAATTTATGACTTGGAATCAAAATTTCTCCTCTTTATCCCTTAACGACCCGACACATTTTTATCTTTTCTTCTTCTTTTTTTTTTTTTTTTTTTTTTTTTTTTTCAAATCATACCTCTGGGGGTCACCGAATCGGAAGAGCCATCCCTTCCGTGGAGGATCAAAATTGTGATGGCATGTCTCCGGACCACCTCTAGGGGTGTGTCCTAGACCGTTGCCAATTGCCCATCTGCGCAGCACTAGTGCGACGTAAAACCCAACAAACTATCTGTTTTTGCAAGCTGAAAGAAAAATATGGACTATAACCGACATTTGTTGATATCGTTCATTTCCTGATTTTATTACCTACGACTGTTCGAGATGCAGAAATGTAAGTGGATGTCTAACCCGCACGATCATACGGTCTGGGTTAATATCCTAATATCCTGCAAGTTGTGCAGTTAAAATACGCTGTAGCGTCACATGTTCATTCATTGGCCGCCAAACTTTAAAAATTTGCATTTTCCATCGAAACCCGTATGCATATCAATTTGTGTCCAATTTGCATTACTTCTTCTTGGTGCATCTTTTTTTTTTTTTTTTTTTTTTGTCCTAGAGTGTATATGCAAACTGACCAATTATTTGTGACTATATCCAGAATAATCATTGACTCAAAAAAAAAAAAAAAAGAAAAAAAAGAAATAGTCTATGTTTTGAGGAAGCAGCAAATAACATTAAAGAAACTGCAGAATCTAAATATTAGACCGTCTAAATATTAATGAAAATCTGAAACTGAAATTCAAGACAGTTTTTAGTCATTTTGGGGCAGCCCTCTTAAATTTTAAAGTGGAAGCTTGTGCTTCCTGATTCATTTTGGCATTCAGATCTGGCAATATCTCAGATACAAAAGATTCTGCGATATAAAAATTGCCAGATTTGATAGTGATATGATATAGATATTATGAAAACTATGCTAAGTTAGTTGGGGTGTATATTGGATGTCAAGTGATAAAATATTTTCAGTTTATAGGTGGATATATTTTTAACTAAAGTTGTTGCTGTTCAGTCCCTAGATTAAATAAGGATTCTTACTAAACTTACAGCAACTTGACTAATAAATATTATACTATGCAGTTAATGGCAATGGAAGCCAACTGGAAATTAAGGTAGTTGACGTGTACATAACATGTTGACAGTGAGAAGCAATGAAGACAAAAATTTATGTAAAACAACTAACGTTTATTAATATTAATAGCAACAATGAAATAAAGTAACATCATAAAAATATCACAGATTAAAAGGTCTACAAAAATATCTTAAACATTATTGGCTTATGAGAGGAAAGAATAAACTGCTATTTACACCCCGCGACAAAAAGATAGGTACAAAGAGTTTTTTCGTTGATTTTCCATAAAATAACATTATCTAAATTGTGCTTATCATTTATTATTATCATAAAAAAAAACTATTCCCGGACTAATTTTTGTTTAAGACTAATTTAGAAAATTCTTAAGACTAAAATTTTTCTAATTTAAGACTACACACCGCGACAAAAAGATAGGAGCAAAGGTTTTTTTTTTTTTTTTTTTAATTTTTGAATATGATTCAAATACTTAATATTTTTTGATATGATAATATTTTGTTATGATAATAAATGATCAGCACAATTTAGATAATGTTATTTTATGAAAAATTAAAAAAAAAAAAATACCTTTGTTCCTATTTTTGTCGCGGAGTGTAGTTTTAAATTAGAAAAATTTTATTCTTAAAACTTTTCTAAATTAGTCTTAAAACAAAAATTAGTCCAAGAATAGTGTTATTTTATGATAATAATAAATGATAAGCACAATTTAGATAATGTTATTTTATGAAAAATCAAAGAAAAAACCCTTTGTACCTATCTTTTTGTCGTGGGGTGTAATTCAATGTATAAAAGTGCAGAGAGATACTGACTTATCGAGTATATGATGTTACATCTTTATAAACTTAGTTATTCCAGTGAGCCATCAGTCGAAGATAACAAAACAAGTCCACATATTCATCAGGGGAAAAAAACAGGTTACTTAAAAATAACCCTCTTAAATTTCAACATTCTTATTACTATTGAAAGAAAACTTACTATACATATTTTACTTTAGTTCTTATAATAAAACGAGGAAAAGATTAAAGACATGGTTAATCTCCAAGTCACTACCAGTAATCAAAGAAACGAAAAAAAAAAGTGCAGTATACTTAGCAAATTAGTTCATATTTATACTGTCGTCTGCCAAAAAATATCCGTGCAGTTCACCCATAGAATAATAATAGAGGAAGAAGGAGCACGTTTATACTCTAATGCTTACAAACCCCTTCTAGTGAATTGCCAGCGAAAGCTGCTCCTGCTGCTTAAAACCTTGAAGTAGAAATCGCTACACTTTGGAGTATCGCTTTTCGGACAACTCATGAACCCCCAAGTAGGCAACATTTCTGGTGTCAGGAGTGGGGTTGTCTGTGAATGGTGATAACTAGAGCTATAGAGCAAGGAATGAAGAAACTTCTAGAAAGCCTAGCTGCCCATATGAATGAAATGAAAGACAGTTTGACTGAAGAAATGAAAGCAGTACAAGAGAATGTGGAAACTGGATTGATCGAGAGAATGAAAGAAGGACAAAGACAATTGAAAGACATTTTGACCGAAAAATTAAATCCAATCAAGATGAAATGAAGAGAGAGCTTTCGACAGTGAAAGAAGCAGTAGAGGGTAAATTAACAATAATGGAAAATAGAATGGATGAAATTGAAGGGGAATTTTGAAGAAAAATATAAGAAGATAGAAGAGAATTTTGAGGGGAAAGTTTTGATCAAGAGCTAAAAGGAAGGTTTTCAGAGATAGAAGGTAAATTGAAGAGAATAGAAGATCTAGAGAGAAAAGTGGAAGAAAAGTTAGAATCCATGCCACAGGAAACTGAAAAGAGAGAAAAAAGAATCCAGAATCAGGAATTTATTAAGCTATCCACCTATGACGGCAAATCCTCCTGGCACATATATAAGATGCAGTTTTCCATCGTAGCTGAAGCTAACGGCTTGGACTCTACTGCCAAGTCAGTCCACTTAGCAGCTGCACTACGAGGAGATGCAGCCGAGATACTGATAAATATTTCTAAAGAAGAACGGAACGACTTTGAGGCCCTGACCAGAGCACTTGAGCTACGTTTCGGAGAAAAGTGTTCTAAGAACTATAGTCGCCTCCAGCTAAAATCCCGTTACCAGAAAACGGGTGAAAGTTTGCAAGAGCTGGCAGCGGATATTCAGAGACTGTCACACCTAGCCTTCTCAGACTGCCATGCTGACACTCGAAACGACTTAGCTCTTCAGTACTTTATCGATGCTGTTCGGGATCCAGAAATTCAAAAAGCGCTGAGACTCTCCAACATCAGGGATGTTGAATCAGCTTTAAACTACGCACTTAGGATAGAGGCAGCCCAACAAGCCTCCCGAAAAGACCGCCATTCCATCAAAGCAGTCTAATTAGAGGATACGCCTGCTGATGTAAATGAAATGAAGTCTCGCAGAAATCTTAAAGAGATTGCACAGTCTTGAAAATAACAAGGAAGTAAAGGATCCGAAGATAAAGTGCTGGGGCTGGGGAAGAGATGGACTTGTGAAGAGAAACTGCCCTGTACGACCAACTAGAGAAAATAACCCGGCTTCATCATCACTGCAGGGAAACTAAGCGAAGGCCCTCAAGCGGGGCGGAAGTTGCCTGAAATTAAAGAGCCCTAATTTACAGTATTTCATGTTTCATCGATGAGTGGCGGCGATAATGGACTCTACGTTTATGGCCAAGTTAACACCACCACCTGCCGTAAGATTCTGATACTGGAGCCAACGTAACCATCATTAGAACGGATTTGGCTCAAAAACTAAAACTCCAGACTGTGACCGGAGACGAAATCAAAATATATGGAAAAATGCACTTGACCCTTGACCATCACTTTTAGAAATGCCAGTTACCATCATATGTCATATGTGTCTAATATAACAGATCCTCTAATCATTGGAATTGATTTCCTAAGGAAGTTTAACTTTAAATTGAACTTCAAGAATAATGAACTGCATTCAAGTTCAGAAGATATAGCTGTGTTCAACACTGAAAATCCAGATATTCAGCCAATTTGTCAGATAACAGCCAAGACTGAAATTTCTCTCCCTCCACACACAGAGACAATAGTTTCCGGGACACCTCCCAAACAGCAACGCTTCCGCTGTGGACTGATTGAATACCCGAATACAGACAATAGCCCAAGAGGAGTTCTGGTGACTTCATCTCTGGTTCTTGATCTTTCAAAGGGCACTATTCCTGTGAGAGTCGCAAACATCAGTGATAAGGTCAAGACAGTGAAGAAGGATGAGGTGTTAGCAAACTGTACTCCTGTTACATGCATCAACCGGCCCACGCAATCAACCGAATCCAAGTCTTCTGAGCTATTTACAACGGAATTACTCAAGAACACAGGGTTAGGAAATGAACAGAAATGTGCTGCGGAGAAGCTACTCCATGAATTTAAAGACCTTTTTTCTCGAACACCTGAAGAAGTCGGGAGAACGAACATCACCCAGCACAGAATTGATACAGGAAATCATCCTCCAATCAAACAACATCCAAGAAGGCTTCCATTTGCTAAACAGGAAGAGGTCACTGAACTTCTAGATGAAATACAGCATAATGATATCAACGAGTCCTTGGGCCTCTCCTATAGTACTGGTACGTAAGAAGGATGGTTCAACAAGATTTTGCGTTGATTATCGTCGTTTGAATGACATCACGAAGAAAGACAGTTACCCTCTTCCTAGAATTGACGACACTTTGGACACACTTGCTGGCAATAAATGGTTCTCGACTCTGGATCTGAAGAGCGGTTATTGACAAGTAGAATTACATCCTGACGATCGTGAGAAGACTGCATTCACCACGAGACAAGGACTGTGGCAATTTAAAGTTATGCCATTTGGATTATGTAATGCACCTGCCACCTTCGAGCGCCTGATGCAGACAGTGCCAAAAGAACTTTCCTATGAAGCCTGTCTGGTGTATTTGGATGACATTATCATTGTGGGGCGCACCTTTGAAGACCATCTACACCATCGCCTATCTTGACGTATCTACAGCCCGACAGACTGTTCATACTTGATACAGATGCCAGCCATGAGAGTGTCGGTGCTGTTCTGTCGCAGGAAGTTGATGGTCAAGAACGTGTCATTGCCTATTGGATTAAATATCTGCCTAAACCGGAGCGAAACTACTGCACCACCAGGAAAGAGCTACCGCCATCGTAAAAGCCATAGAACACTTTCACCATTACCTCAATGGCAGAAGATTCCTGCTCCGGACTGGCCACGCATCTTTAACGTAGTTGCTTCAGTTCAAGGACCCGGAAGGACAGATTGGCCGGTGGATACAACGCCTTCAGGAGTATGACTTCGAGATTCGTCATTGTAAAGGGACTTTACATGGTAATGCAGATGCCTTGTCAAGGAAGCCCTGCTCGGAAAGCTGCAAGTACTGCTCTAGAGCCGAGCAGAAATACCAGCAGATAAATCCGGTTGTCTGCCAAGCTACAGTCTCAACACCATCGATTCTGAGCCAGTGGAGTGACCAGAAACTTAGACAAGCCCAGTTGGAAGATCCTGACATAAAGCCCATATTACAGCTGAAGGAGACGAACAGCAACAGACCTACCTGGCAAGTTCCAGATTTAGCCCCATTACGAAAAGTTATTGGGCACTTTCGGACTCATATCAGAAACGGCGTACTATACAGAAAAGGGAATCTGATGATGGGAAAAGCTTCAGATGGCAGATTGTATTACCAAGATCAAAGATTCCAGATGTTCTAGAGCAGCTGGATAGTAGCCAAACCGGAGGCCATTTTGGGGTGATGAAGACTCTGCAGAAAGTTTCAGAACGCTCTTACTGGTACAAGGCAAGGGAAGACATGGAAAAATGGTGTAAATCATGGGATGCTTGTGCGGCACGCAAAGGCCCAAAGAAATGAAGTCGAAGAAGACTACAACGATATAACGTGGAAGCACCATTTCAACGGATCGCACTCGATATTTTGGGTCCTTTACCACGGACCTCCAGTGGAAATAAGTACATCCTCGTCGTGATGGACTATTTCACCAAGTGGCCTGAGGCATATCCCATTCCCAATCAAGAGGCATGCACAGTCGCAGAATTCCTAGTGCAGCAATGGGTGTCAAGGTATGGCACGCCCCTACAACTTCATACCGGCCAAGGTAGGAACTTTACCTCTGATGTTTTCAAAGGACTGTGTGAACTACTCGGCATAGACAAAACCCGGACAACACCCTTACATCCCCAGTCGGACGGCAAGGTTGAGAGGTTTAACCGTACCATCCTGAATAACCTCTCTCTCCTAATATCAAGGAACCAGCAAGATTGAGACTTGAAGTTGCCGTTGTTCCTGCTGGCTTATCGAAGTGCTGTCCATGAAACCACCGGCTATACTCCAGCTCAGATGCTGTTTGAACGAGAACTTCGTCTCACATGCGATCTCCCGTTTGGTTGCCCACCAGATGCGCCTTCATCGCCTGATGAGTACATCCAAGATCTCCAGGCACGATTTGAAGACGTACACAACTTCGCTCGGGAGCGGATTCACATGGCAACGGAGAAAATGAAGACATGGTACGATCTAAAGGCTACACAACACGAGTTCCAGGAAGGAGACAAGGTCTGGTTGTGGAATCCTGTTCGACGCAAAGGACTCTCTCCCAAGCTACAGTGTAACTGGGATGGACCGTACACAGTCTTAAAACGGTTGAATGATGTAGTTGTACGGATTACTATAACACCTTCATCAAAACCAAAGGTGGTGCACTATAATAGGCTAGCCAAGTACCACACTTAACGGTAATATTTGAATTTAAAATGTAAATACTTGTAAAATTTGCGTATGCGTAATGTAAATATTTGTATATAAATATTCGTACATATTTGTAAATTTTGTAAATATTTTTCACTTGATTTTGCAATCTATATTTCTGTTTTATCGTTATATGCAAATTAGTTTTTGTATGTTAGATTGTTTAATTTGTTTAGTTTCGCCTCTTGACCAAGGGTTGCACTGCCCGGGACGTGCAGTCCTTGGGAGGGGGGTAGTGTTACGGAATTGCAAATAATTAGATTTATTTTTGTATAAATTCTTTCAAAGCGGCTTAGTAAGTTGATAAGATGTTAATTTTACGCATTTCTAGTCGTTTTAGGGTTGAAACAGCCTAATTTTCCAATAAAGCAGGTAATGGATTTGGCGCCAAATTTGGCGACTTTTCATTCTTGGCGATCTTTTTGGCGACCTTCGCGAGAAAATTCATATTTGGGATATACCAAATATGGAAGCTCTAATCTCATTGGTTGACCACTTTCTAGATTTTTTTTGAAATATCTGGGTTCGATGGAACAGTATAAAAGAGCGGTTTTTTTTTCGCCAAGCCAGTCAGTCTGAGTTTAGTTTCCACCAATGTTGCATTTCTATTGAGCCTTTTTGAATGAGCCTTGTTTCATGTATTATTGCTATCAGTTGCGTAGCGTGACATTTGAATCTAGGCATGCTCTGAAGCTAACTATGAAAAGAGCACTACTCATCAAGGCGATATCGTTTCATACAATTTAAGCGCGAAAATTTCGAATTTTTCGAAATCATACATATAATTTTGCTTACAAATTTTGCCGTATTTAACTTAAAAGCATATATCTAAACGATTCTTATACATATTAACTTTATTGAAGGCCGCTTTAGTCACTTCGCTCATCACTGAATATAACTAAATTTTAAAGAAATTGAGTCATAATTTTATATATCACTTTACAAACAAGAACTTAAAAAAGGGGAAAGAAAAAAAAAGGGGGGAGAAACGGAAAGAACAATCCATTGAAATCGTTTAAAATCTGGCTTCAGGTCCCCGCTGCTTTCGGATGTGTCTTCCCTAACCGCACTCTGTCGGACCTGGGACCCCATTGCTTGTAGCAGCGCCTTAACCACACACTTCAATGTAAATGCTTATGTGACAAGACATAGACAAACAGTTAATTATTACAATCTATATATATAAAAGAGTACTTCCATTCAATTACTCACACACAAACTGACAAATCAACGCACAGCAAAATCTACTGGGGCTACTGACTCGAAACTGGGTCAGATTTTAGAACATGTAGTGTAAGCACCCCCTAAGAAGCGATTTTGCGAAATTCGTCCCCCAAGGGGTGGGTGGGAGGGCAACACGTGATTTCAAAAAACCGTCATATCTCAAAGAAAAAAAATAGATATCTGTAAAATTTTTGCCTTAAAACATAGCTAAAACAAATGCCTAAAAATCAATTTCTGGAATTTTGGAAATTCGGTCCACAAGAGGGGGTGCGTGGCAAAATGTGATTTCGCATGCGCAAAAAGTGATTTCTTAAAAAACATTCATATCTCAAAGAAAAAAACAGATATACGTGAGATTTTTGTTTCATAATATAGCTAACATAAAAACATAAAAACTAATTTCTGAAATTTTTGAAACTCAGCCCTTAATGGGGGGCAGGGGGCAAAACGTGATTTCACAAAAACCTTTATATCTCAAAGAAAAAAAAGATATCCGTAAAATTTTTGCTTTAAAATATAGCTAACACAAATACCTAAAAACCAATTTTTGGAATTTTAGAAATTCAGTCCCGAAGAGTAGGGGAAGGAAGGAAAACGTTATCTATATTATATCTTCTGTATGTAATACTAGCAGGCAACGCCCGCTTCGCTGGTCCCTATTTTTAAATGAATCACTATAATGAATTCTCAAAATTGCATTAATTTTTATCACATGAAAAAAAAGAGAAACAAAATCTGAGTAGGAAAAATGTCGCACCGGGTTCTCACTGCCTTCGGAAAAAATTCCCAAAATGCTCTAACTCTTATTTCTATTATTTTCCCACTTCGCCCCCCCCCCCTCCTGTCTATCCTAATAATTTTACAAATTTGAAAATATCCGCAATCGATTTGTAAGTATCAAAAACCTCTATGCACCAGTTTTGAACGATATATCTCTATTTTTATTTTTTTACCGCTCTACTCCCCCCCTTCCCGCCCTCCCAATAATTTTAAAAATTCTAAAATATCCGCAATCGATTTGTAGGTATTGGAAACCTCTATGTACCAATTTTGAATGATCTAACTCTATTTTCTTTTTTTTTTGCCCCTCTGCCCCCCCCCTTCCCGGCCCTTCTAATAACTTTACACTTTCGAAAAAATTCCCATTCGACTTGCAGGCCTCTAAAATCTATCTGTACCGATTTTGAACGGCCTAACTGTATTTCTATTTGTTTTTGACCATAGCACCCCCCCTTCCGGCCCCACCTAATAATTTTAAAAATTCGAAAGTATCCGCAATCGATTTGTAAGTATCGAAAACATCTATATACCAACTTTGAACGATCTAACTCTATTTTTATTTTTTTGCCCCCCCTCTCCCCTCCCCCTTTCCCGGCCCTCCTAATAACTTTACACTTTCGAAAATATCCCCATTCGACTTGCAGGCATCTAAAACCTAACTGTACCAATTTTGAACGGCCTAACTGTATTTCTATTTGTTTTTGCCCCATAGCCCCCCCCTTGCCGCCCCCCTTCCCGCCCCTCCTAATAATTTTACAAATTCGAAAATATCCGAAATCGATTTGTAGGTATCGAAAACCTCTATATACCAATTTTGAACGATCTAACTCTCTTTTTATTTTTTGCCCCCCCCCCCCTCTCCCCCCCCCTGCTGCCCCACCTGGGGGCTGAATTTCTAAAATTCCAGAAATTGGTTTTTAGATATTTGCATTAGCTATATTTTAGAGCAAAAACTTCACGCATATCTATTTTTTTGTTTGAGATATATAGGATTATGCGAAATCACGTTTTTACGCATGTGAAATCACGTTTTGCCCCCCCGCCCCCCTTGGGGACCGAATTTTGAAAATTCCAGAAATTGGTTTTTAGACATTTGTATTAGCTATATTTTAAAGCAAAAATTTTACGGATATCTGTTTTTTTGTTTGAGATATGAAGGATTTTGTGAAATCACGTTTTACCCCCCCTCCCCCCCTTGGGGGGCGAATTTTGTAAAATCACTTCTTAGTGGATGCCTACGTCATAGAAAGAACATTGTCACAAAGTTTCATGCTTCTAGGTCCAGGGGTTTGGTCTGGGCGTTGATAGATCACCCCCTCACTCACTAACTCACTCAGGAAGTGTTCTTTTATATATATAGACTAGCAGGCAACGCCCGCTTCGCTGGTCCCTATTTTTAAATGAATCACTATAATGAATTCTCAAAATTGCATTAATTTTTATCACATGAAAAAAAAGAGAAACAAAATCTGAGTAGGAAAAATGTCGCACCGGGTTCTCACTGCCTTCGGAAAAAATTCCCAAAATGCTCTAACTCTTATTTCTATTATTTTCCCACTTCGCCCCCCCCCCTCCTGTCTATCCTAATAATTTTACAAATTTGAAAATATCCGCAATCGATTTGTAAGTATCAAAAACCTCTATGCACCAGTTTTGAACGATATATCTCTATTTTTATTTTTTTACCGCTCTACTCCCCCCCTTCCCGCCCTCCCAATAATTTTAAAAATTCTAAAATATCCGCAATCGATTTGTAGGTATTGGAAACCTCTATGTACCAATTTTGAATGATCTAACTCTATTTTCTTTTTTTTTTGCCCCTCTGCCCCCCCCCTTCCCGGCCCTTCTAATAACTTTACACTTTCGAAAAAATTCCCATTCGACTTGCAGGCCTCTAAAATCTATCTGTACCGATTTTGAACGGCCTAACTGTATTTCTATTTGTTTTTGACCATAGCACCCCCCCTTCCGGCCCCACCTAATAATTTTAAAAATTCGAAAGTATCCGCAATCGATTTGTAAGTATCGAAAACATCTATATACCAACTTTGAACGATCTAACTCTATTTTTATTTTTTTGCCCCCCCTCTCCCCTCCCCCTTTCCCGGCCCTCCTAATAACTTTACACTTTCGAAAATATCCCCATTCGACTTGCAGGCATCTAAAACCTAACTGTACCAATTTTGAACGGCCTAACTGTATTTCTATTTGTTTTTGCCCCATAGCCCCCCCCTTGCCGCCCCCCTTCCCGCCCCTCCTAATAATTTTACAAATTCGAAAATATCCGAAATCGATTTGTAGGTATCGAAAACCTCTATATACCAATTTTGAACGATCTAACTCTCTTTTTATTTTTTGCCCCCCCCCCCTCTCCCCCCCCCTGCTGCCCCACCTGGGGGCTGAATTTCTAAAATTCCAGAAATTGGTTTTTAGATATTTGCATTAGCTATATTTTAGAGCAAAAACTTCACGCATATCTATTTTTTTGTTTGAGATATATAGGATTATGCGAAATCACGTTTTTACGCATGTGAAATCACGTTTTGCCCCCCCGCCCCCCTTGGGGACCGAA
Source organism: Salticus scenicus (assembly GCA_963930645.1). NCBI lineage: Eukaryota > Metazoa > Arthropoda > Arachnida > Araneae > Salticidae > Salticus > Salticus scenicus. Next base: position 63,897,601 of record OZ005661.1, on the reverse strand, counting down.
TTTTGAAAATTCCAGAAATTGGTTTTTAGACATTTGTATTAGCTATATTTTAAAGCAAAAATTTTACGGATATCTGTTTTTTTGTTTGAGATATGAAGGATTTTGTGAAATCACGTTTTACCCCCCCTCCCCCCCTTGGGGGGCGAATTTTGTAAAATCACTTCTTAGTGGATGCCTACGTCATAGAAAGAACATTGTCACAAAGTTTCATGCTTCTAGGTCCAGGGGTTTGGTCTGGGCGTTGATAGATCACCCCCTCACTCACTAACTCACTCAGGAAGTGTTCTTTTATATATATAGACTAGCAGGCAACGCCCGCTTCGCTGGTCCCTATTTTTAAATGAATCACTATAATGAATTCTCAAAATTGCATTAATTTTTATCACGTGAAAAAAAAGAGAAACAAAATCCGATTAGGAAAAATTTCGCACCGGGTTCTCACTGCCTTCGGAAAAAATTCCCAAAATGCTCTAACTCTTATTTCTATTATTTTTCCCCTTCGCCCCCCCCCCCGTCTATCCCAATAATTTTACAAATTCGAAAATATCCGCAATCGATTTGTAAGTATCAAAAACCCCTAAGAACCAGTTTTGAACGATCTATCTCTATTTTTATTTTTTTGCCCCACCGCTCCCCCCCTTCCCGCCCCTCCCATTAATTTTAAAATTTCGAAAATATCCGCAATCGATTTGTAGGTATCGAAAACCTCTATGTACTGATTTTGAATGATCTAACTCTATTTTTTTTTTTTTGCCCCTCCGCCCTCTCCCTTCCCGGCTCTCCTAATAACTTTACACTTTCGAAAATATCCCCAATCGACTTGCAGGCCTCTAAAACCTATCTGTACCAATTTTGAACGGCCTAACTGTATTTCTATTAGTTTTTGCCCCGTAGCCCCCCCCTTCCCGCCCCTCCTAATAATTTTACATATTCGAAAATATCCGCAATCGATTTGTAAGTATCGAAAACCTCTATATACCAATTTTGAACGATCTAGCTCTATTTTTGTTTTTTTGCCCCCCCTCTCCCTCCCCCTTCACGCCCCTCCTAATAACTTAACACTTTCGAAAATATCCCCATTCGACTTGCAGGCCTTTAAAACCTATCTGTACCAATTTTGAACGGCCTAACTGTATTTCTATTTGTTTTTGCCCATAGCCCCCCCCTTACCGCCCCACCATCCTTCCCGCCCCTCCTAATAATTTTAAAAATTCGAAAATATCCGCAATCGATTTGTAAGTATCGATAACCTCTATATACCAATTTTGAACGATAACACTATTTTTATTTTTTTGCCCCCCCCCTCTCCCCTCCCCCCTTCACGCCCCTCCTAATAACTTAACACTTTTTTAAATATCCCCATTCGACTTGCAGGCCTTTAAAACCTGTCTGTACCAATTTTGAACGGCCTAACTGTATTTCCATATGTTTTTGCCCCATAGCCCCCCCTTGTTGCCCCACCTGGGGGCTGAATTTCTAAAATTCCAGAAATTGGTTTTTAGATATTTTTATTAGCTATATTTTCGAGCAAAAATTTCACGTGTATCTATTTTTTTGTTTGAGATTTATAGGATTATGCAAAATCACGTTTTACGCATGTGAAATCACGTTTTGCCCCCTCGTCCCCCTTGGGGACCGAATTTTGAAAATTCCAGAAATTTGTTTTTAGACATTTGTGTTAGCTATATTTTAAAGCAAAAATTTTACGGATATCTGTTTTTTTGTTTGAGATTATGTAGGATTATGCAAAATCACGTTTTACGCATGTGAAATCACGTTTTGCCCCCCCCCCCCGCCCCCTTGGGGATCGAATTTTGAAAATTCCAGAAATTGGTTTTTAGACATTTGTGTTAGCTATATTTTAGAGCAAAAATTTTACGTGTATCTATTTTTTTGTTTGAGATATATAGGATTACGCAAAATCACATTTTACGCATGTGAAATCACGTTTTGCCCCCCCGTCCCCCTTGGGGACCGAATTTTGAAAATTCCAGAAATTGGTTTTTAGACATTTGTGTTAGCTCTATTTTAAAGCAAAAATTTCACGCATATCTATTTTTTTGTTTGAGATATATAGGATTATGCGAAATCACGTTTTTACGCATGTGAAATCACGTTTTGCCCCCCCGCCCCCCTTGGGGACCGAATTTTGAAAATTTCAGAAATTGGTTTTTAGACATTTGTGTTAGCTATATTTTAAAGCAAAAATTTTACGGATATCTGTTTTTTTTGTTTGAGATATGAAGGATTTTGTGAAGTCACGTTTTTCCCCCCCTCCCCCCCTTGGGGGGCGAATTTTGTAAAATCGCTTCTTAGTGGATGCCTACGTCATGGAAAGAACATTGTCACAAAATTTCATGCTTCTAGGTCCAGGGGTTTGGTCTGGGCGTTGATAGATCACCCCCTCACTCAGGAAGTCTTCTTTTATATATATAGATATGTCTTCTATAATAAAGTTTTAAAAATAATTATTTTAATTTTTAATTGTTGCCAAAAAAAAAAAAAAATCGAGTAGATTTATTTTACGACATATAATAAAAAATATTTTCACGCGAATAGTAAAAGAAATATTAAATAATAAATTTGCTTAGGCTATGACAAAATGACGACATTATCAAAATTAAATTATAATATTAAAAATCCAACATATTTCCTCAAATTTTGTTTCATAATCTTTTTCAACATACCTCAATTTTAGATTTCTTTTTAATGGAGTTTTTATTTATTTATTTATTTATTTATTTATTGGCACGTATAATACGCTTGTTATGAAAGCTAATTCAGCATTATATTCAGATTTACTTATTCATAATGCAGGCTATTTTTTTTTTTTTTTTGATGCTGAAGCAGTTGCGACATTTTTCGCCAAGGAGTCTACTTTCGTGATAGCCACTTTAAGCCAAGTAGTCCATAAAGCATATAAACATATAAATTATAAAATATTGAGGGGAAAAAAATAGAAAGAAAGAAACAAAAACAATAATCTCATAAATTATGTTTTTTTTTTTTTTTTTTATGATGACAAAAATTCAAAAGTCACCAAGAGGAGCTATAATAAGCCTGTCCCACGATAAGGTTAAATATTTATTTACTTTTCTACATACCAACCACTGTTAACTAACTACGAAATACATATAGCCACAAAAAGTTAGTTATCTCATAGCATATTGTAATATTACATTTGACGTGAAATTGCTGTCATTGTATGGTCGACCGGAAAAATCAAATAAATATAGGAAATAACGTAAAAGTAAATATTATGTACAGTACGTACAATGTTGTTCAAAAATAATTAAAATTCAGATATAAAAGGGCTACTTCAATTTTTTCGATACTGTCTCTTTCGAAATTGTCATTTGATAAGCACAAAAGTGGAAGCCCACTGGTATGGCATTGACGCATGCAATAGTGACACACACCGGAAGTGAGCTTTTGAGCAATTTCAATGAATTTTATTTTTATTTTTTATCTATAAAGCGATATAGAAAAGAATTTTGTTAAATATAGTGACCAGCCAAGCGGGTAAAATTTGTCCGAAGACATCCGTAAGAGTTGAGGCCACAATTTTTAGCGTGTGGTTTATTTACGTCTATCCAACACCCATTGCAACGGGATTTTGAGAATTTCCCCATTTTCCCCCTTAAGGAAGGAAGATCAATAAAGACGTTTCCAAGCATAACTTTTCTTAAAATTATCACAGTAAGATTAATTTTTATGTGTGGCTTGGTTATGCGTTCTCAACACGCACTATCAAGGAATTTTACGAAATTTCCCTCTGCCTACCTCCTTTAAGGGCGGAGTGGGAGCAAAAACACATTCTTAAGTGTAACTCTGTTCCAAAGTACCCCAGGAAAGCGATTTTTTGATAGGTCGGTTGGTTACGCATACTCATCACACACAATACAAAAGGGTTTTGTGAAATTCCAGCCTACCGTTCTTGGGAGGTGGGGACAAAAACATGTATTCATGTGTAACTTTTCACTAAATTATCTTAGAAAGGAGATTTTTGATGTGTGTGTCGGTTATATGTATCTAACTCATAGTATAAAGAGATTTTGCAAAATCCTCTCCCCTGTCCCTTCTTTATGAGCTGGGGGGGGGGGGGGTTAAAAAACACATTTTAAAACATAATTTTGCTTCAAATAATCTCAGGATCTCGATTTTTTTTTCATGTCTGGTTAGGTATGTGTATGCAAGTTGCACTACAAAAGGATTTTGCGAAATTACCCCGCCTTCCTCTTCTGGGCTGGCGGGGCAAAAAACACGTATACAAGCTTAAATATACTCCAGATTACCTTAGAATGATGAATTTTGATGACTGGGTGTTCTTTAAGGGTACGGAATATGATATTTGGTGGGAGGAAATTTTGCAAAACTTTCTACATTATCCATATAGGAAGGGGAGTAAAAAATAGATAAGGTACTGCGAAAGGCATTGGGGCTCGAGATTCGAAAGGTGTGGGGAGCAGGAAAACCGCTACTGAAGGTAGCGGGAACTTTAACTTACATTGTGACTGATTTCTTTCTTTCTTTTTTTTTTCAGATTTTTTTTTTAAATTATTAATGATATGAAATAGTGAGAATTCATTTCGATATAATGACCAGCGAAGCGGGCAAATCCTGCTAGTTTTTAATAAAGTTATAAATTTAGTAAGTTTAATTCTTTCTGTCGTATTACCATTTGATTTGAATAGAAACGACACATTAAATATAATAAACATTTCTCTTCAAAACGAGGTATTACATCTTTACATAAACAGTAGTTTTTGAAAAAACAGCTATTAAAATAAAATATAAATTTTTTGTTTCCTTAAAAAAGTTTCGCTCAGGAAAAGGTAGCCAGATTGAGAAAATGTTTCTCATTCAAAACACACTTGTTAAAATAAATAAGTAAATTAAAAAAAAAAAAAAAATCTATATATTAATTTGAAACATGTTTTTGTCTGTCTCCACTATATTGAGAGAACGGCTAGGTGTAAAAATTCGGTTGAGGTGTCTAAAAAAGGTCTTGGTCTGTAGATGTGCTATGAAAAGAGAAAAATAAAAAAAAGTCGAACGGTCCCAATTAATATACGAAAAATGCACATTTCTTTTTTAGAATGACGTCATTTTCGGAAATGCAAAAATACAGCGAGTTAATCTGAATTTTTATTGCCTTATAAAAACAAAGTTCACGTGTTATCATTTTATTTTTTAATTATTGTTCCTTTTTTACAGTGAGGCAACATGAAAAAATATTTATTTATTTCGCCGTTTTTTCTCTTATTTCTTTATTTCATTTTCGGAAATGCGAGTTAATCTGAATTTTTAGAATTTTTATTGCCTTATAAAAGCAAAGTTCACGTGTTATCATTTTATTTTTTAATTATTGTGCCTTTTTCACAGTGTGGCAACAGGAAAGAATCTATATATTAATTTGAAACATGTTTTTGTCTGTCTCCACTATATTGAGAAAACTACTTGGTGTAAAAATATGGTTGAGGTGTCTAAAAAAAGGTCTTGGTGTGTAGATGTGCTATGAGAAGAGAAAAATAAAAAAAAAGTCGAACGGTTTCCCCCCCGGGGGTGAAACGGGTTAAAAACACGTTTACGAGCTTAACTAAGCTCCAAATTACTTCACGGTGAAGAAATTATACATGTGGGGACTAGAGTCGAATACTAAAAAATCACTTTCTGCGAATTTGGAATTTTCGATTTTAAAGGGGGAAAGTAGATTTTGAGAGGGGGGGAAAGGGGGAAATTAGTTTGAGAGGGAAATCCGTTCTAGACCCACACATGTAGCACCTCATTTTAAAGGTCTTGAAATGTCATGTGTATTGGAGATGTTTGTATACAATATAGTGCCCTGGTGGTGAAAAATGGAACTAGATGATTTTGCTGTAGACCCTAACATGTTACATCTTATTTCAAAGGTCTTGGTATTTCCTGACCGTTGGTGATGTTCGTACAGAACACACTGCGCCTCCTGGCGGTGGAAAGTGCAACTAAAGGATTTTGCAGTTGACACCACCATGTGACGCCTTATTTGAAAGGTCTTGGAAATCCAAGGCGATTGGTGATAGAGGTCTTGAAATTTCATGTTGATTGGGATGTTCGTATACAATATACTGCACACCCTGATGGTTAAAAATGGAACTAGGTGATTTTGCAGTCGACCCTATCATGTTACACCTTATTTTAAAGGTCTTGGTATTTCCTTACCGTTGGTGTTGTTCGTATAGAACACGCTGTGCCCCCTGGCGGTGGAAAGTGCAACTAAAGGATTTTGCAGTTGACACCACCAGTGACACCTTATTTGAAAAGTCTTGGAAATTCAAGGCGATTGGTGATGTTTGTATACAACATACTGAACCCCCTGGTGGAGGAAAGTGGATTTTGCAACGCGTGCGTAGCATGCATGCCTGCTATACAGTGCAGCAGCCACAGGCAGAGGTAACACGAGTCAGAGGTTCACTCGGTTCAAGGTTCATTTTTGAGAATATATGCATGTTATTAGTGGCCTGTATATACGCTGCCGCAGGCACCGTGTCACGAGCCCAAATTCCGTTCTGTTTGAGGTTTTTTTTTTTTTTTTTTTTTTTTTTTTTGTGATGCTTTCATTTAAAAACAGAAATTCAAACTAACTCGAATTAAAGATATAAAATCATACAAATTTAAGATTCATTTAAGGTATCATGGGCCCGGGCAACACCGGGCGGGTTCGTTCGGTTCCAGGTTAATTTTTGGGAATATTTTTATGTTATTAGCGGCCGGCGTATGCGCTGCCGAAGGCACCAGGGTCACAAGGCAGAGTTTCGTTCGGTTCGAGGTATTTTTTTTGTTGCAGCTGATTATTTTTTCTTTTATGTAAAAACAGAAATTCAAACAAAATCGAGTTAAAGTTGTAAAACCGTACAAATTTAAGTTTCATTTAAGGTTATTACCATGACAAAAATTTTTTCCCTGATGACTATCTCTATTGTAAATAATTATTCTAAATTTCATAATGATTACTAAAAAATAATTATCTTTATGCACATTTATACAAAATTTTGTCCTATATCACCATGTTAAAAATTTAGAGAAAGCGGGATGGCAACGCAACCTGTAAGACAATTTTTACCAAAAGTTGATAGGCGCTAATTTATGTCAAGGTGCAACTACGTACCAACTTGTATGAAATTCTGTGCAGTAGTTCCTGAGATACAGTTGCCACAAAATTTTGTCACACACAGACAGACAGACATTTTCTAAAAATGGTCAAATCGTGTTCTACACCTCTCAAAACGTGTAAATCCATCAAAAACCCGAGGTCGAAAATTTTTACGAATCCAATACTTTCTTCTATTGAATATAGAAGAAAGTAAAAATACACCTAATTAATTATAACTAATTAATATTTCAACCTAATTTGACATCATATGGATTATAAGAAAGCAAGATACACATCACGCATTTCACATAAGACTACTATATAAGAAGCTGAATCATTCGCCGCCATTTGTACGTCAAGTCCGTGATTGCTAAATTTAAGATTACTATATAATTGTCTTATATAGTTACATATAATAGTCTCCTTTAGTCAACATTATATAGTAGTCTTACCACAGCCAAGCTTGCCAAAGATTCTTTGCTAGCTAGCCAATCCGCGTTTGTAATGATCGATAGATGGCGCTTTTTCAGCTTTAGTTGTTAGTAAATATTATAGCCACGTGTATTTATTATTGTTCTTTTTGTTATTCTACTTAATATTCGTATTATAATTTCTCCGCCATTGCATCATGGAAAATTGATTGCTTTTGGAAAAAAATATTTCAGTTTATTCAAAGTTCGATCGGAAGTAGATTTTCAACTGAAGTTGAACAAATATTAGTTTCAAATCATCTGATTAATTCTTTACTTCCATTAGCCGAAGCGACTGAAATTTTAAATTTGTCATTTGGAAATAAATGGAAGCTTGGTCCTTGGTCCTTTGGAGTTACACTGGAGCACACAGCCGGATTTATTCATTTTTATTCAATAAATATATGTGAAACTAAACATCGGCATGTAATGGCGGCTTGATGAAAGCCTAATTAAAGCATGTTAATTGTAATTTCACCTTAGCCCACCAAAGGGCGAGCATTTCATTACAATCGCGGATCAGCACTCTACTTTATTTATCTTGTAGATTTCTACGTTATCTAATGTCCATGGTGTAGTATAGTTAACTGTTAATAAGTAACTGTGACCATTAACTGCTGTTGCTTGGTAACTGTGTCTCATTTGACTCTGACTGTTTAGTGTTTAGATCATTTTTGATTAAAAATTAAAAGTCTTTCCCGTCTGGTCTAGTTGGATAAAGGTAGAGCATTTGATTTTGCTGTTCTTTTATAGGTGTGTTTTCACGTTTTCAGTTTATTATATGTGCTTAACTATTTGTATATAGACATCAGTGAATTACTTTTACTAAAAAAAAACCCTCTATTTTTTCTGAAAGATATAATTTATAAATTTAGTAGAGGCGAGTGCTAAAATCAGATAAAATGATAAGAGAAGTGCTTTTGAAATTCAGTTTTTATGTTATTATTCCCTGTAAAAATTATTTTAAAAGCAATATTATTGTTTAAATTCCTTTAGTGTATTATTTTAGCTTAATCTTAATTAAAAATTTTCCTTATTTATTTTGTTTTCTAGAAAACTGAAAAAATTGTTTAGCATGAATAAAATCGTTATTGTGACAAAGGTCGTAACATACTAAATTAGAATTAAAAATAATAATAGTAAGTGACTTAATAAAAATGTTAAAGATGTATTTTGAACTTTAGTTGTCCCCCTCATTCTTATAAACTGTTATAATGTTGATTTTCTTCTGAATAGTTCCTCATTACATCACACCCCGGCAAAAAAGTGACACAACTCAAACATGCTGTAATTGAGACAAGTTAACTCGGAGAGTACTATAAAATATTAACTAGCATAATACTGTGAAACGAACACTGTCTCTCTTTTAGGTAGATAAATTTCAAGATAGAGATGTGATTTTTTTTTTATGCAAGTTGGGAAACTTTATATACATTTTTCAATGACATAAACCAGACCTAGGAGTGGGTAGCTATTCTAGCTATTTTCTCTTTTTTTCACATTTGTCTCTTTTAGTCGGTTTTTTGTTCAGTTAGTCTTTTCCAGCATTTTTTTTTTTTTTTTTTTTTCATGCTTTTTCCAATGATATTTTTTCTTTACCCATTTTTCCTCAAATATTTACTTTCAGATCAATATGATAGATTTTAACTCTTAAAGAGGGATGTCACAAGTATTATATAGAATGTAAAATACAGAATAATAATTTTAAAAAAAAATGGAAGATTCAAGAAAAAAGGTTCAGGCTTCACAGCGCTCCTATATTTTCTATATTTCTTATATATTTATGAAACCTCCTATTTTTCCTATATTTTTAAATTGTTTCTCAATATTTCCTATATTTTAGTTTTGACTACTTCTGAATGTCTGATTGAAAGCACAGTATATGAATTTTAACTCTAAATCTTGGCCAAGAGCAGGACTGGCACAAGGGTACATGTCACTCCTAGGCAAAGAAAAATTTCAGTGCCCTTTATTAATATATTTTATTAACGCTCTCTATGTTGTCATAAAAAAAAAGGAGCACTGTTCAAATGTACTTAGATACACATAAACATTGCCAAACAAGACATAAATAAATATTTAAAATTTTTTTGATAGAAAAATAAAAAATAAAAATCATGCTTCGCAAATAGATTATGAAGCAGTTTCGAATGCGAAAAAAATGTTATGTAACCTTTAAACTTTGGCACAATCAAAGAAAAGTTGTAAATAAACATATTGGTTAGTGCTTATGTCATCTTCAGATTTTTTTACTATTAAAGAAATTTAGTTCTGTTTATAAATTTTTAGCATCATGAATAAGGATTTCAAATATTTATCATCATGAGGTACTTTGCATTCAAATTATTTTGTGCCATCTTATATCAGAATAACAGTTAATGCATGCACCATATAAAATACTAAGTGTATATGTAACCGAAAAATGAATATCACTGAAAATACATTTCAAGAAATATTTACTGTAATATTATAAAATACTATGAGGTAAAATAAACTATAAAGAATCTGTGTAGTGTAAATTAAAATTATCTTGTGTGTCTCTGTTTAAGAATTATACACAAAAGTTTAACAAAATTATTTCTAATGAATACTAATTATGTAAAACGAAGAAAAAAATTATGAAACATATCAATATTAATAAAACAAGATAACTGTACGTCTCTATGTGCATATGTTTTTACCGTAATGAGCTTATTATAAACTGCACATCGTAGATCTACAAAAATTGGCAGTTTTATATTTTAGAGAGTTTCTCATTATACAAGCAACTCGTAGAAGTTGAGCCAGTATCTAATACTCAGAAGTGTAAGGTGCCTCTTAAAAAGATATTGCCTATTTAAAATACTATGGTTTTTCTAATGTCATTTCCGTTGAATTTATAAAGTTTTTGAGGCTTAACATTAGCACAGCCATAGTTGAGCTTTTTTTAATTGCTTGTTTCTTAGATATTACGCCAGTTTGTGTACAGACTTATAGATATTAATAAAAGAAGATGTCTGTTTAAAATGTTTGAAAAATTTCATTTGATGATTTCAGTTGATACATACTATGTTTTTTTCAGTATGCTGAAATTGAAAATGAAGCTAATTTTTATCTATCACGTATAGATTTTTGGTCAATGCACTACCTACACATTTTTTTCCTTTTCAATAGTTTATGGTACGTTTCCATGATTAATTATAATTAACATACTATAAAAGTTACCGTATAACAATATTGGTAGAAAAATCACAGATGAAATTATGTCAGAAGACTATTGTCAGAAGTATTGACAAAAATCTATACTTGATAGAGAAAAATTGCTACAGTTTTGGTTTCAGCTCACTAAAAAACATTAAGATCAGCCAAAATCATCAAACCTAAATTTTAGATGTAGACCTCTGTTATTCAGATATTAATTATAGTACATTAACCAGGGGTGCAGAATATGTCCGAACGTGCGAACGATGTTCGGGGGAAATTCTGGCTGTCTGGGGAAATTTTGAATAATTATTATCTTAGAATAAAATAAAAATGAAAACGGAAGTAAGAAAAAATTACTGAAAAAACAAATTTTCGAATATTAAACTACAAATTAACAGCTGTATTCTTCTTTTACAAGTGTATTCCCTTTAAATACCCCCTCCCCCCCCCCCCCCCCCCAAAAAAAAAAAAAAAAAAAAACTTTCAGATAATAGGTTGATGCGTTATTTTTGGGGAAATTTCAGAGGTCTGAACATTTTCTGCACCCCTGACATTAACTACCAATTAATTTATCACCTTGTACTGCTTTTCTTAATAGCAAAGGAGATAAATGCTGCTCCGAAGCGCTACAATGGAAACTAGAAAAGAAGTCGCATTTTTAAAACGTCATCTCCTCCCAAAGAAAAAAGATTTTGGAATCGGGAAGACAGTTCTTTTCCACTTTCAACGATGCAGTATTTAAAAAAAAATATTGAGTTTTAATATTGTTTCAGAGTTTTTTTTTTTTTTTTTTCAAAATCCAAAATGTAGGTGTTTCTTACACATAATCTTTTGTAACTACCCTCTAACCATGGCTAATTCTAGGATTAATTCACGCAAGGTTTCATCGGAAAAGCCTCAGTTTTTTATAACAATGATACACATTTCTTTGAAAAATCCAGACTTTTGGTACTGTACAGGGCTGTCAGAGAGGGAAATTTAGATATCACTATTTTTAAATAGAGATATTTTTGAAATAGCTATCAACAAATGTTCAAATGTAAAATAATTATATTAAAATATAAAAATTTCCCTTTGTGAGAACTCTGATACTGTATACACAATTTTAATATTTCATACATAATTTTTGTGTGCGTAAAGGTATCTCCTTCCTAAATTAATTCCTATAAAATTCCTATATTTTGAAAAGTCAATTCCTATATTTCCTGTAATATTTATTAAAAATGTCACTTTTAGGCCTGAAGGTTGCATGTTGGGGGCTCATCATACATATATTTTAATATAAACTCAAAATGTTATTCTTTTACTTGTGTCACTTTTCTTGTCATGGTGCGATGTGTTATTCCTTCAAAGGGTAATGAAGTAGGCATGAAACTTAAGTTTGTTTTCTTCATTCAGAATATAGATAAATCAACAGCTTAAAAGGAAATGCTAAGCTTAAAACATATTTCATGTTACTAAATTACTATAATCCTTTTTTTTTTTTTGTAAATACAAATTTTGTTTATTTTATGAGTTGTTGTTACTTATTAAAGTAGCAAACTTATACAAACATTTTTAGGTCACAATTAAATTTCATTTTACTGCAGGTTGGTATAGAAAATTTTGTTTTGGGGCATATCATGTAGTACATGTAATGTAACTGTTTATTCTGTCCTAAGTTTCCAATTTTATATTGCTGACTGGTAAGATTTTTGGTGAATTCCCCACCTCATTATATATGTACTAGTATCTTATGTCTTATTAAAAATTATTTTACATATAAGTAACATGTTATTCTTATTTCAGTCTTCAGGAATTAGAATTTAGCAGCATCTGCAATGCATTTTAATTTAGGACTTCCATAGAACAATTCTGTAAACATTTGGAATCTATAAGATTTAGCAAATGCAAGTTGATTCAAAATTAATGTGACCAATTAAAAAAGTGTGTAACTATTTATGATAAATTTTGATCACTTTACAGCCAGTTTAATTTTAAAAGTGAGATATTTAAATTACCAGTCCAGCTATTTTTATTAGTAAATTATGACTCTGAAATTAGATCCTCAAACCCGAAACAAAATTTTAAAGCTTTTGAAGAATGATTACTCAAATTCTGTTATAAATAATGCATTTAAAAATCAGAAAAGACATTTTTCTAATGGATTACTATCTAAACTTCGAAAAGAAATAAAATTTGGCTGACAATCAAAAGCTCCGGGGAAAAAAATGGGGACGAAAGTATGTCCTTGGTGAAAAAGAAAAAAAAGAAGATGAACAGACTTATTGCTTTAGCAAATCCTCTGCCTCAAAGAACTTTAGCAAAGAAACTATAGGTATCGCAATCAACAATTTGTCGTCAGATAAAGAAAATTGGCTATAAAAATATGAATTAACCAGTCTGTCATTAAATGTCTGCAAAGGCCATAGAAAAATGAAGAAAACATTCTTGATCTCTGTATTTAATTTTACGCAAAGGTAGATACAAAACATGAATAACTTCGGATGAAGTGCTGTTTCATATGTCATTCGCAACTGGCAAAACGAAGATGCAATATATTTCATGCAAAAAGTGTCGTACAGACGCAGCTGTTTTGCAAAAGGCAAGTTGGTCGTCAGGCGTTATGGTATGGATGGGAATGACATGACCTCTCAAGGCTTAACAAAACCATTTTTTGTAGAACTAAAGGCTAAAGGCAGAATAAAGTTTTGAAGCACATTTTTAAAGAAATTAAATGTCTTTACCGTCAAAGAAACTTTTTTTTTTTAACCAAGATTCTGCACCAAATCATACTGCAAAATCAACTATAAAATGGCTGAAAGAACAAAGATTTCTTTCTCTGAGAAATGACTATCATCATCCCCTGACAGTGCTCCTTGCAATTATTTTTTATGGGGATACTTAAAAAAACAAGTAGACATAAAGTAAGAACACTTTAAAGGATTCAAAAAGCAATCAAAGAGGAAAAGCAATCAAAGAGTTGGAAAAATACTCACAAAAATGGTCGAAAAAGCTCTTTTGTCTTGGCCTAAATGTTTACGTAATTTGTACTATGCTAAAAGAAACCACATTGGAAGTTTCATGTAAATAACTTAATTCAATAAAAATTTCAGATGCGCTGAAATTGGTCACACTAATTTTGAATCAATCTGTACTTGTGTTTCTGGTATTACTATAAATTTTGTTACAAGGATAATTTTTCTATTTCCCCATGGAATAACACAAGCTTTGGCTTTTGGAGATTAAATATTGTATTCTCTTAATGCAACTAAGCTAACATTTTGTCACCCAATAATTCTTTGCAGAGAGCATTTCATGACTCTTAGCAAATTCTGAGTTTTCAGCTTCGCAGTAATTAAAGGAAATACTCCTGCAACGATGTGCAAAGTTGTACTTTACTTGCATACTTTTTATAGGTTAATTTTTACTGACTTCAAGGTTCAAGCAAACTACAATAAGGAAAGGGCACGTGATGTCACTCACAGTCAAGTTATGGGCAGAGTAGTTAAACATTGGTATTTCCACCAATACAGGCAGATTGATCTTTTGCCACTCGAGAGTTGGATAGATTGATTGATGAAGCGTTTGTTTGTAAATGTACCCTTTCCTTATTACAATCAGAGTTTAAAATTTTGCATAAGTCAAAATTTGTTGTTCTTTAATATCAATGCTTTTGGAATTGCTGATTTTATCTCTAAAAATATGTCAAGCATTGGCAACAAAAACTATCCTAGGGCACGCTTGTCGACATAGCTGTTCAGAGTTTTCCCATGATTTTCTCCGAAACTCACGTAAGTATGAGCTAGGACTCCTATAGAAAGACTCCCATGGAGGGCATTTCATTTGTTGGCTAGGACTCCCCAGAGGGGAATGGGAGTATTTCGCAAAATTCCGTCTTAATAGGGGTGTCAGGATCCTAAAACCAACCTGCTTACCAAAATTTGTGACTGTATCTCCCATAGAATCGCCACGGCTTTGTTGAGCCAGTGAGTGAGTTTACTATCTCCCGTGGAATTGCCATGACAGTGTTCAGTTTCAGTCAGTGAATCAATGAGTTTACTCTTTTATGTATACAGATTTGTTTATATTTTTTATGGACTACTTGGCTTAAGATGTCTATCACAAAAATAGAGTTCTTGGTGAAGGATGTTCTATCTACTTCGGCATCAAAAGTTAAAAACATACCCAGGATTATCAATAAATAAAGCTCTTTAATATAGGTCTGAATTAGCTTTCATTTTATTATTATTTAATTTGATAATGACCTCATTTTGTCATGTGCCTAGGCAAATTTAATATTTAATACATATTTTATTATTATTATTTGCATGAAAATATATTTTATTATATGTCGAAAAATAAATTAACTTGTAAACTTTTTTGGCAACAATTAAATATTAAAATAAATAAATTTAAGCTTTATTATAGAAGAAATATTATATAGAAGATATAACATAGGTAACCTTTTTCTTCCTCCCTCTTCCATTGGGGACTGGATTTCTAAAATTCCAAAAATTGGTTTTTAGGCATTTATGTTAGTTATATTTTAAAGCAAAAAATTTATGGATATCTGTTTTTTTTCTTTGAGACATAAAGGTTTTTCTGAAATCATGTTTTGCCCCTTGTCCCCCTTTAGGGGCCGAATTTCTAAAATTCCAGAAATTGGTTTTTAGAAGTTAGCTATATTTTGAATCAGAAATCTCATGTATATCTGCTTTTTTCTTTGAGATATGAAGCTTTTTTGTGAAATCACTTTTTGCGCATGTGGAATCACACTTTGCCATGCACCCCCTCTTGTGAACCGAAATTCCAGAAATTGATTTTTAGGTATTTGTGTTGGCAAAAAATTAAAGCAAAAAATTTACGGATGTTTGTTTTTTTGTATGAGATATGAAGGATTTTGTGAAATCACGTTTTGCCCTCCCTCCCCCCCCCCTTCGGGGGAGAATTTTGTAAAATTGCTTCTTAGTGGATGTCTACGTAACAGAAGGAACATTGTCACAAAACTTTATGCTTCTAGGTCCAGGAGTTGGGGGCTGGGCGATGATGAATCGCTCACTCACTCAGGACAAACAATTTTATATAATATATAGATAAACAAAGGTTAAACATTTGATTTCAAGAATTTTTTTTTTAATATTTCTTTTATCTTACTGTAAATCAAAACTTAATTTTTATCAAATGTTAGTGATTTTCTTTTTCATCAATTATTTTAGTGTGATATTTACGTTTCTTAAAATATTATTTTCTCTATTTCAGATTTGTTTCAAAATGGGGCGTAAAGTAACATTAGCTACATGTACTTTGAATCAGTGGGCAATGGATTTCAAAGGAAATTATCACAGGATATTAGAAAGCATCAAACAAGCAAAAGAAAAGGGTGCTACTTATCGCTGTGGTCCTGAATTAGAAATCACTGGCTATAGTTGTGGTGATCATTTTTATGAAAGTGATACTTTATTACATTCTTGGGAAGTCCTAGTAAAGCTCTTACAAGATCCATTATGTAGAGACATGATAGTAGATGTTGGAATGCCAGTTATGCACAAAAATGTCACATATAATTGCAGAGTTGTATTCTTGAATAAAAAAATCCTTCTGATTCGCCCTAAGTTAATTTTATGTGATGATGGAAACTATAGAGAAACTCGTTGGTTTACAGCTTGGACCAAAAGAAGGCAAACTGAAAATTATTATTTGCCAAGAATGGTACAAGATATTACTGGCCAGAAATTTGTACCTATTGGCGATGCTGTTATTTCAACTTTAGATACTTGTATTGGGTTTGAAATTTGTGAAGAGTTGTGGAACCCTAATAGCTCTCATATTCCTCTAAGTTTGGATGGTGTTGAAATTATAGCAAATGGTAGTGGTTGTTATCATGAATTGAGGAAGGCATATGTTGTTGTTGATTTGGTAAAATCAGCTACAGCTAAATGTGGTGGAATTTATCTGTTTTCAAATTTGAGAGGATGTGATGGAGAAAGAGTTTATTTCCAAGGCTGCTCACACATAGCTGTAAATGGCCATATGGTTAGCATAGGAAAACAGTTTTCTTTGCAAAACGTTGAAGTAATTGTTGCTACTTTAGATCTGGAAGATGTCAGAGCTTATCGTAATAGTATACGTAGTCGAAACTTAGTTGCATCATCTTCTCCTGAATATCCTCGAATTCAAGTTGATTTTTCTGTTTCTTCAAGTGATTTGTTTTTACCTACATTTGAACCAAGAGAATGGCAGTATCATACTCCTGAAGAAGAAATATCTCTTGGGCCAGCTTGCTGGTTATGGGATTATTTAAGACGTAGTGGCCAAGGTGGTTTTTTCTTGCCTTTGAGTGGTGGTGTTGACAGTAGCAGTTGCTCAGTAATTGTGTATTCAATGTGTACCCTTGTATATAAATCAATATCAGAAGGTGATAGCTCTGTTTTGGAAGATTTAAGAAAAATAGTTGGAGATCCGAAATACATACCACAGAGTGCTAGAGAACTCTGTAATCAAATATTAGTAACATGTTATATGGGTACAAAGAATTCATCTGAAGATACCTGCAGTCAAGCTAAAGACCTTTCTTCTCAGATTGGTAGTTATCATATAAAAATTAAGATTGATATAATTATTGATGCTATTTTAACAGTTTTTACATTAGCTACTGGAGTTACGCCAAAATTCCGCGTACATGGAGGCAGCGCAAGAGAAAATCTTGCATTGCAAAATATACAAGCTCGAATCCGAATGGTTATGGCCTACTTTTTTGCTCAACTAATTTTGTGGACTAGGAAAAGATCGGGAGGGCTGTTAGTTCTTGGTTCTGGAAATGTAGATGAAGGTCTTGCTGGCTACCTTACAAAGTATGATTGTTCAAGTGCTGACATAAATCCTATTGGTTCTATAAGTAAAAGGGATTTAAAAAACTTTCTGAAATATGCAATATTCCAGTTTAACTTACCAGCACTGGGAGAAATTTTAAATGCTCCTCCAACTGCTGAATTGGAGCCGTTACAACAAGGTAAAGTTGCTCAAACGGATGAAGAAGATATGGGAATGACCTATGATGAGCTAAGTGTTTATGGTCGGTTAAGGAAACCTGGTAGTTGTGGACCATATTCTATGTTTTGTAAGCTTGTAAATACTTGGTATAACATATTGCAGCCTGAAGACATAGCAGATAAAGTTAAGCATTTTTTTAGACGATATTCTATAAATCGACATAAAATGACTGTTTTGACTCCTTCGTATCATGCTGAAGTTTATAGCCCTGATGATAATAGATTTGATCAACGGCAATTTTTGTATAATGTTAAATGGGAATGGCAATTTCACGCTATAGATGTTGCTCTTAAAATTTACAAAAAGAAACGAGAGAATGCCAGTTATGAAAGTGTAAAAATGAGTCAAAGTAAATTGCATTTGAAGGATAGTTTGTCAGATAAAAATTTGTCAGATATTGGTGTTTCATCATTGCACGAACAAATATCGAGTAAAGGAAGAATAGGTGTTATTGTTTCTGATACGTTGCCAAAATGTTCAAAGGAAGAGACTGGATATTTGTCCAGGACTTTGCCATCAAGACGATCATATAGTTCTTCATTAAAATCAGATGTATTGTCATTTTAACTTTATCATATATTTTGGTATATTATTGTATTACTTGTTATTAATATATATAATATATATTCCTGAAGATGTTTCAAAATAATATATATATTCTACTTAAAAGTTCTCTCTAATATATCTTAATATATTATATATATGCATACATACACAAGTTTGTATTTTATGTGATTTTTGTTTATTTTCTTTTTATAATTTTGGTCAATGTAGATGTTTAAATAAATATTTGTTAATTAAAACTTGTATAATTATGTATTGTTAAATAATTTCAGGTTGTAGTTTAGAATTTAGGAACAAAGTTATGGAAAGAAAATTAGAACATATTTGCAAATATATATTGCTTAAATAGATCAATATTTAAGTCTAGTCAGTAAAACATTAGATTTTTATTCCTTAAACTATGCTCTTTTTAAGCTTCCTGATTTAATTTATTTTAATATAAACGTTTCATTTATAATTTTCGTTTATATATATATATTATTTTATTTATTTATTTATTTTTTTAATAATAATACTCTCATAATACTAATAATTCTCTCTCTTTTCTTTTTTTTTTTTAATCATTGATTTCTCTTCATCAACTCAAATTGATTTAATCATTTTTTATTAAAAAATATTTCCCATTCAAAGATAATCATTTTGTCTGTATTACATACCATATAAATATATTTAAAATATCACAATTAGATATAATTTGCCATGTATTTATTTTATTTTATTATAATCTTGTTTGTCTCCTAAGTTCTTGTATTACTTGAAAGATGCTACCAGATTTTAGGGTATTTAAGGGTGCTAGCTTGATCGTAGATGATAGACTAGTTTCTAGTTTTAAGGTGAAATAAACTGAAAGTTGAAAACAATATTTTTTAAATATTTGGAGGTGCTGGGCACCCACAAATGTCCTTATAAATCTGCCTTTTCTATTAACCCTATAAGTGTTAAGCCCGTCTTTTTCTGGCATGCATAGTCAAAATAAAAGGCTGGTGTAGTTAAATTTTGAAATATATGTTGCTTTTTTCAAGAAAATAAGATTAATAAACATGTGTAGTATACAGTATTAAATTCTTATATTTTATACTGTGCATAGTATTAATTTTATGAATCATTAATGAGATATACCGAAAAACGGCTAACGCTGAAAGGGTTAATATTTATTCAGAAATGTTGACTTTTGTAGCTGTACTTCTGCATCACAAGCAAGTATCTTTCAAAGTATTGAGAAAATATACAATAATGAATTTTATTGAAAAAGAATATTTTGATTTAATGGTCTTGTTAACTTCTGAAAGACTTTTAATTCTGAATGAAGCATAAAATAAGAATAAATTTATTCTTAGTATTAACTCTCCGTCGGGCACACCCTGCCTGAGAGGCCCGTTCTGGTTTTTATTCTCTAAATATTCTACACATGATTTTTAATTCAAAAACACCCATATGGTGACCTTATTAGGAGTGAATAGAAAGTAATAAACGAAAATTTGATGCATAAGTACGAATTTATTAATTCAGTTTGACTTATACTAAAAGACAAATGAAAAGCAGACTTCAATCTTAATTGTAGTACAAGTATTTTAACAATAAAGTATTTACCTGGCCTCTCAGGCAGGGTGCACCCGATTTTGTTCGTCCTACGGGTGCACCTGACATTGGGTTAATTGATGTTGAAGAGCAATTTATATTTGGTCATAAGACATGTTTTAAAAATACCTGAAAAACAAATGGATACTTTTTGCACTCAATTACTTAATTTGTGGATGTATGACAATCTTTTATGCATGTTCTAAAGTCATAATGATTAAGTGTTTTTTTCCTAAGAGAAATATTAATGAACTCAGTGTTGGCTAATAATTATATATGTATAGAAAAGCACTGTCAAAAATAAATGCCAAGCCAAACATTTTTGACTAACAATTTTTAGATGTTTTTTTTGCCTAAAATATGTATTTGGCAATTTCAATGATTGCTAAACTATGTAATAAGTTTGATTTAAAAATATATAATAGTGTATATTTAAGTGTTAACTAAGAATTTCAATAAACTCCCAGACATCTGCATAGCTTGGAACCAAAGACTAAAGATCATATCTATTTTTCGATTTTTTATTTATATTTCTCAAACAATTTTTATTACATTTTTTCAAACATAAAAAATTTTGCTGGTTTGAGCTTTTTATTTATTTATTTATTTATTTTTTCTAGAACACTAATAGTTCACAAACAGTAAAAGTTATTTCTTTTTTTAAACAAGTGTTTGTTGCATTAAAAATTTTTGGTAGGTATTTATCTTCAGGAGTCAGACCTTGCTTAAAATAAATTTATGTTGCTCCTTTGTCAGATTTAGTTTCTGATGAACTGCCATTAATATCAATGCAATTTTGATTTCTCCCCTTCCTTCTCATTTTGAAGACTTTATTATAGATTTCATTGATTATGATTTACACATTTTAGAAATGCAGATTTCCGAGAGTCTATGTATAGTATATATATTTTTTAATTCATGTATGTTTTTTATATTATTGTGAAATCATTATTAAAAAAATGGCAGTGTTTTAATCGTCAATTTAAAGAAATGCCTTTCATCTTCAATTTGTTTCTCTTTAAATACGGCCGCCCCTCATTATATTTGACTTATACTAAAAGACAAAGGGAAAGCAGACTTTAATCTAAATGTGCAATATAATTGTGGGCATTAAAAACTTATCTATATATAATACAGGATTTCTCAAAAACATAAAAACACTGTTTAATTCTTTACTTATTAGAAATAAATAGGCAATGTAATTTGCAAAACTATTCAAAATAAGACCACAATATTAAAAGTTTCTTCCCAGTAATTTTTAAAATCTACACTTCATTTTTATTTTTATTTTTTTTTATATGACCGGTCTAGAGAAATTTGTTCAATTAAAAATTTTTCTTTCGATATGACATCATTAAAAAGGAATACATGCCTGTATTTTTAAAACTGTGTGAGTTATACTTAATATAATGTTGTGTATAGGGACCATATGCCAAAATAGAAATCTATGACAAATTAAAAAATCTGGAGTGACTCCACTTGACTTTCCAAACATTAATTAACGGTCGTATAAATAAATTACAGTAAAAGAAGTTGTTAAATAAACAAAAGAGAAAATTATGATAGGGTGTTTGAGTTTTTTTTTTTTTTTTTTTTTTTTTCATATTGTATGTTAATATAATGCTACTACACTTCAAATAATTTGAGCTCATAAATCATAATGATAAAACAATTTTCATTGTGGCCCTGTAAAAGTCTGTAAGTGTAAATTCACAAATATCTAAACAGCTCATGGGATGGTAACTTATGATATTATATAAAATTTTAGTTCAATCAGATAAGAAATTTAGATGCTATCATACTTTAAATAATTTGAACCCATAAGCCATAATAATAAAGAATTTTTTGTTGTGTTCCTGTAAAAAAACTATAAATGCCAGATTCTCCAAAATTTATAGTGTTTGTGTAATGGTGATCTATAATATACATATGAATTTTCAGTCCTTTTAAAAACAGCGTTAAGGCAGGGTTCATACTCATCAGGGAAAACAGGGAATTTGGAATTTGTTAAAAAAGTCAAGGAAAACTCATGGAAAATGAAAATTTTCATTAAAAGTCAGGGAAAATCAGTTATAAAACCTGGAAAAACAATTTTTTTTTTCTCTGAAGTTA
Source organism: Salticus scenicus (assembly GCA_963930645.1). Classification (NCBI taxonomy): domain Eukaryota; kingdom Metazoa; phylum Arthropoda; class Arachnida; order Araneae; family Salticidae; genus Salticus; species Salticus scenicus. Next base: position 63,875,530 of record OZ005661.1, on the reverse strand, counting down.
TGTTTTTCTTGTTTAACTTCGTATCAAAATTTAAATGATTAAGTATTGTGAAAATAAGCATGTAAATAATGATTTCTATCATGATCAGCAGTAATATGACATCATACAGTTGGAAGTAGCTGTACTTTGTCCTGTCTACAGAAGTGTTTCTTGTAATATGTCGCTAATATTTTCTTGAAAATTGTCTGGGAACTCATGGAAAACTCAGGGAATTTTTTCCCCATATTTGAGTATGAACCCTGTAAGACCATCATGCATTAAGTGATTTGAGATCATGGGCCATAATGATAAAGAATTTTTCTTAGAGTCCCTGTAAAAAAAAACTATAAGTGCTAGATTCACCAAAATCAATAGGGTTTGTACTATGGAGATCTAAAACGTATGTACCAACTTTTAGCTCATTTGAACAAAGTGTTTAGACACTATCATGTTTACTGACACACACACATATACATACACTGCCGCAAAAATAATGAACTCGGGGAACTTCGAAACATATACAGTCAACTCTCAAAAATCCGCATATCATTTACAATGTAAACAAACATTGTCACAACTGATTTGTTGATTAGTGGATTGCAAAAATTCAGCTGTATTGGGAGATAAATCAGTTATTAACTGGAGCTGATAAATCACCAATCACTCAGCATATTACAGAGGAGGAAATGATAAGTGTAATTATATATAATTATAAAAAAATAATTGATATTAATTTAGAGGAAGAAGGAGAAAGACAGTTTTCATGAAGATAAATATTCACATTTTCTCATAGCACAAACTTATGTGATTGACTAAGAATTACTGACTTTTTGCAGGTTATAGGAAAATAAATATGTATGAATATTCTTACTTAAACTACTATTGATCAGACTTTTCAAAAATCTAGATAATTTGCAACTCTAATAGAATGTATAAAAATTGTTCATTAAATTAAAATTTCATGAAATATTTGTACTTTTAATAGGCACACTTTATTTCAGCATTGTATGTATAACATATAAATTGTTTCTTAAAGATTTTCTAATCAAATGAGGTTTTAAGATGTAAATAATAGAAATTACTCTAAAATCTGCAAAATACTTCGTTTTAAGCTGTGCGGATTTTTGAGAGTGTACTGTAGATACACCAAAATTTCAAAGTCAAATTTTTGTCTCAATTACAATATTTTCCTTACATAGTATGTTTCAAAAGTAAAAAATGATAAAATATATGATAATATTTACATTAAAACCACTTTTGCATATTTAGGGTAGATTTGCGATCCAGTCACATGCTATTGAGAATTTTGTTTTAAAATGTTAAGATTATCATTTTTTATTTGAAATAATTAATATAAAAGTAATTGCAAATATGTACTTTATTTTCAAATTTATTATACTTCTCAAAATGACGTTCTAACAAATTAATTCCCAAATAATTTGAAGATTTAATTTGTTTTATAAGGTCTATGAGATCTGCAATTAACTTTTAATATCGGATAACATTGTTGAATTATACAGTTTCAAAATCTTTTTTACACAAGATGTTACATTTGAAATATTTTTAAAATTCTAAATATAATGTATAATTGTCTATTTAAATTTTTATTACATCAGATCTTACAAACAATATCTAGTTATATGTATATATAGATCTGGATAATTTTTTAATTATGTGTGTCTCAACTGCAAGATCACTTAAAATGAAATAGAGTGCAGCATAAATTCTACAGCTTACACCAGCAGACCACTGTTTATAAAACTTTAAGTGCATTTGAGATTTCTTCTGACATATCAAATCATATTTTTCATTGAAAAATTTCCTTCTTCAATTTGTATATGGTCCCTGTTTTCACCATAGAAAAAGCCTTTTAAATGATATGGGAAAAGTGACATTAAGTCAATTTTTATCTGTATCATAATTCAGTTGCTTTTAAAGGTACATTTTGTTTTTCTTTTTTTAATGGTCTTGTTAGATGAGAAAATAAAAACTTTCTAATTGACCAAAATCATATATGGGATCATATAAAAGTTTTAAAAAGTAACTTACGAAAACATTTTAAGTTGTAGTATTGTTTTCTACCTCATTTTGAACTTTTTTTTTTTTAATTTACCTTGCCTACACATCTCTAAAAAATCTTATATATTAAATCACAAAGGTATTTCTTTAAGACCAAAATCGCACGATCTGGGCATGCGCAAGAAAATGTTGAACCAATTCGGAATGAGAATATTCCTTTCTCTTTAGTGCAATATGAACATCAATGATAGAGGTTAAGCAGATGATATTCATATGTCTATGGCAGACACCTAATTAAAGCTCAATAATAAAAACAATTCACACGATTAATTCATTGATTCATACTTTCCAAGGAAATATATTGAAAACAAAGCAGTTCACAAATAGTTATCGGTTATCATCATGCATTTTCGCTGAAATTTTTGTTACACAGGATATAGTATTTTAAGGTTTTTTGTGGCACCATCTGTCATATAAATATACCATACCATAGTCCTGAAATTATTTTTTTCCATTTCTTAAAAGAAAAAAAACTTTTAAAATTAACAAATTGTTGGAGTTTATTGTTCTTTAAAAGGTAGCTCTTATCAGTCGAAAACTTTGTTTCGAAAATATGAAGATAGACATTTAAAATCAAAGGAGGTTTTACTTTATTTATTTATTTTTAATCTAATTATTATAATCTTTGATATTTCATTTCAATACTATATTACAGAAAATATAATTTAAAAAGAATAACCTTAAAATATCGATATAACAGTATACTTTTGCTGAAATATGCTATTTTGATAGAATAAAGTATTATAATACTAAAAAATGAAATAATAAATAAATAATTCATTCAAAATCAATTTATTTTTAAGTAGCATAGTCTGTTTCCAAGTGCAAATAAAATTATAATTGTTGAATATAAAGAAAACTCTATCAAAATATATTTTAGGTTAAATTATTTTGCTTTATAAATTTATGTGATTTTAAAAGTGTATCTTTTTATAAATCCCCCCCCCCCCAAAAAAAAAAAAAGTGCCGAAACTGTCATACTGTATGGAATATCATCGATGCTGGATAAATTTTATTTTCATGCTGTGTAGCAAACTACATTTTGCATATTGATTAGTTTGAATAAAGAAATGCTTTATTTACATTTGTATGGCAATAATCATTTAACTATACTTTTTAAACATTGCACAGTAGTAAAGTTATTTTAAACAAATTCACAATTTTGCTTAAACTACATCTCAATGTCAGACAAAGTATTTAAATAATAATATACCATTGTATAACACTATATACGCTGAGATATTTTGCTCATGCACCATTCCCTGTTCTTTTCTTATCTTGACCAATATATTTTAAACCGATCTTCTTGGGTTTAAAAGGGGATAAAGTTTGATTTCTATTATTTTAGTGATCATTTCATGGGTTTTCTCTAGCTTCATTCCTAAATTTACATGCTTAATACTCTCATAAATTAAAAATAAATTCATAGGAGGAAGGCATAATTTCATATATGATTTATTTTTATTATTATTCAATATATTTTAATGTGTTTCTGTCTGAACTTTATTTTCAAGCTATCATTAGTTGCATTTCAGAGATGAGCCTTGAAATTGACCTTTATCTTATCTTTACGTTTAAAACATTCTGATTTCATTACTTCTTTTAAAATTTCCTAATGTACAATAGTTTCACTTGGAAGAAACATTTTAAGTTATTTTGATTTTATATTTATTTTTAGTAGTCATTGAATATGAGAGTTTAACTTATTTTTAAAAACTGATTCTATAAAAAACTGTTTATAAACTAAAATATTGTATTTTTAAAAATTATTATTATTATTATTATTTCAGTAAAAACAAATTTTAACTCTATTCTGATTTGCAGTTTATTTTTAGAATGCAATGAATTAATATTTTGGATTAAATCCAAGTGGTTTTGCAAATATGGGAATGAAAAATCAGAACCAAAACACTTAAAATTCGTTAACACTTAAAATTCATTTATTGTCTTGGCAAATTAGAATTAATGATATATTTTACAAGTGAATGAAATCTTTGTCTTTCATGTATGTCTTTTATTAAAAAACTGTGAACACTTATCGTTGATAGTAAGTTAATATAATTATCTGGTAGTAAATCTTTGAATTCTTTCATTTTACATGAAAAGCAATGAATAAATATCACAGTAAACATAAAACGGGTGTAGTTCTGTAGATTATTAGTCAATTTGGTGTGACAGAGAGGAATTCTATTGTGGGATTAATTTACATGCTTGATGATTTGGTAAGTATTATCACAAATATTGATACCATCTCATTAAGAAATATTGATTCTTTCGATAATTTATATAAATTCTGTCTTTTTTTTTTTTTTTAATTACTCCTAACATTCTTTGGTCATATTTAGAGTAAAATAAAGAAAACCTTGGGATTTTATTTATATTATGTGGAGTATGCTTAGATTTTGTATATTGAAATTTATCCCTCCAACCAAAAGATAATTGATTAAAAAAGGGCATTTTAAACTGGTTTTTTAAACTTTATGCTGTGAAAAGATTTTAGTTGAACATCATCCGTCAAATTTTAATGGGTATTAACTAGTAAAGAATTAAACAACATTTTAATCTTTTTGAGATGCCCTATGTACATATATCTATATACTTTCATCACACATGCTTTTTATTGTGTGGATTATATCTTATAATGTATGAAAAGAGAATAATTTTTGTTATATGGTCAGTACAGTAAAGTGTGATATATTATATTAGAGCTAATGTTAATATGATATTCTAAATCAGAGTTTAACTGTGTTGAATTCTGCAATATAATGTGGGCCTGCTGTAGAATTAATTTTATCCATTTTGAAGAGAAGAGAAATTGCCTAATTTTAAATAAGATTTATGTATACAATACATATTAACAGGGGTCAATCCAGGCAGAAATTGGGGCCTATATATAGAGAGAGGGACACTGCCTTATTAAGTTTCGTGAAATACTATGAACTTAGTATTAAACTTTATACAGTAGAAGATCTTTATAATGCAAACCTAAAAACACTGTATTGTGCATTATATATAGAATTAGTGCTGCACCGAGTAGCACTTTGGCATTCGGCCTTTTACTACTCGGCTGAGTATCGAGTACCCGAGTACCAAATACTGAGTAGTTTTAAGAAAGAATAATTGATGTGCATAAGAAGAATTTTGCACATCTTGAAATTTAAAAAAGTCCTTTTGAACACAAAATTAAGTTAAATGGCAAACAGCATGTTTTCATGAAATGTTTAGAACTTTTGTAGAGTATATACTACACAATTAGGTTTATTGCTATATTTGATACTTCCAGCTTAGTGGATTATTAAAACCATAATAACTGATAACTTCATTCTTTATTACATAGTCTTTTTCAGATGCGAATCATTCTCAGATAATTCTTAGAGAATATAAAAGTTCCTATACACTAGGCTTAATTTAAGATGCATGAAATTTACATATGAAATGAGAACACTAAAATAAATATTTTATCATTTCAAACATGATAGACTTCATTAATCTTCAAATTTAGAAGAGTAAAAAAGATAGGTGGTTTCAGGTCGTAATTTTCAGAACAACAAATTTGATAATATATTTTTAATAACATTTTAGAGTATTTACCTTTTTCTTAATTATTATTTTTTAAATTATAAATCATTCTTTTTTTACAGTTTTAAAAATGTCTTACTTTTATTTGCACAAATATGTAACTAAAGTTTTATCGATTATATATATTAGTACTATATAAGGGTTCTTTTTTCTAAAATATTTTATTTTTGTCTGCTTTATAGATACAATTTTATGTACTAAGTTTTTATTAAAAAATTTTTGCATATTACACACATACAAGATGGTTATACTTAAATTCGTATAACTAAAATGGATAAGTTCATATCATGAATCGTCTGTATACCGAGTTTGGTGCCCATTTTAACTGCAGAAAGCTCTTTGCAGCAAAAGTTTAATGACTATATTTTCATAATTTTTTAGTTTAGTTATTAATAAACAACTCTTATGAATACATTTCTTTCAATAATACATAAAAAAAAAATGAAATTCTTATAACTACTCGGTATTGGCCGAATACTCAGTCCATATTTGGCCGAGTACCGAGTATATACCGAGTACTCGGTACAGCTCTATATAGAATTTTGCATTATATAGACCATGTTTCACACATCATTAAATTTACCTTGTAAACATGGCTAAATATGCCTGAAACATACCAAAGTGTAGGGTATTTTTAAGTTACGTTCCTTGGAACATAATTTGGGTAGATCATACCTTTCATAACTAAATTTAATTTATGAACATTGTTCATATATGCCAGTACCAAATCAGTCATTATTTTACTCATAAAAAAAAAAAAAAAAAAAAAAAAAGCATTTTTTTTTTTTTTTTAATTAGAAAGCTCGAAATTAAAGAGATAAAGAAAAACAAATGTATCACACTTATTTCTGTACAGAGTAACAGTTTTTACAAAATGTTTCTTAACTGCAAAAATCATTGTTTATGTCTGAGAAGTTTTGTGTTATATAGAGAATCGCATTATAAAGATTTTCTACTGTATAGAATGACTGTGCTAAAATGGAAAATTTTACACAATTTTTTTTTTTTTTTTTTTTTTGAAAAGAAAAAAAAATGGCTCTCCAAAAATTAAAACCTGAATAGAACTGAGTGGTTAATTCTTATGTATATGTATTTCTTTTTATTATTTTCTGGCTTAATAATGCATTATTTATTTTTAATAGTGTTCATTGCATTTGTACAATATTGTTTGATTAAATTTTTTGAAATATTTAATTTTTCTGTTATTTCTACCTATGCATTTATGAAAAATATATACATTTTTTTCCCATCTATCAAGATTAAAACTAAAAATTGCATATGAAACAGATATCCAATAAATATCCAGTATCCAGCTGAATTTTAAATATCCAATGGGAAATCAGATATTATCGCTACGAATACATGTATCTGGCAATATTAAGTCCGATATTCAATCCAGATATTTGAAGGGGGAAAATCAAAGAATAAGCCCGTTTTGAAAATAGTAAATTAATCAGGTTTGCTACGGTACCTGGAAAACTCAGGGAATTTGAAAAACTATTAAAAAACAGGGAAAACTCAGGGAATTTTGTAATTTTTTGGAAAAATATTGGAAATTTTTTTCATGTAATCAAATATATATATATATATTTTAATTTTAGTGCTTAATAATGAATCAGTTATGTTTTTTTCTGCAACTATAGCAAGTTAACGGCCCTCTTCACTTACCGTCGCCGGAAGTCCGAGACAATGTTATTCTATGGGGAAATTTTCTTTACAAATAACTTATTAACTAATACATATTTTTAAATTCTGTTTTCACACTCAGAAAATTCCCAACTGTTAAATTGACGGACCTTTCTTAAAAACGTATTTTTTTTAATTTTTAATATTTTATTTTGAAATTGCAAAATGAAAAAAATGCACATATCGAAAATTCGTATTTTGCAGCTTCAAAATAAAATATAAAAAATTTAAAAAAAATCATTTTTTAAAAAAGGTCCGTCAGTTTAACAGCTGGGAATTTTCAGAATGTGAAAACAGAATTTAAAAATATGTATTAGTTAATAAGTTATTTGTAAAAAAAAAATTTCCATAGAAAAACATTGGCTTCGGCTTCCGGCGGCGGTGAGTGAAGCGGGCCCTTAATAAAATTAATGTATCCTAGATATGTTCAATTAACTTGTAAATATGTTGGACTCTAATGGTGCATGATTGCATGTCATCTATTTTACTTCTAAAAGAGACTGCGAAAACTCGGGGAATTTTTTCTCCTGATTTGAGTAGCAACCCTGTTAATATATATACATATATATATATATATATATATATATATATTGGAAAATTGTCGAGAAGGGGTTGAAGGGATAGTTTTAGGAGAGAGGGGGAGGAAATTGTGGAAATTATAATATTGTTGAACAAATTTATAGTATGTAACAATGTTCTTAATTCAATACAGTTTTCAATTAGACTTCCTCCTGCACAAATAAGCCAAAATCCTAGTTTTGGCTCGTGAGAAGCACCATATATACACTCCTGCTCAAAAGTTTAACAAGTTTTTAGTTCCCCATCATACTATAGGTATGGGGAACTTAGGTAATTGTGAAAATTTTCGACCTCTGTTTTTTGACTTTTTTACACGTTTTCAGGTGTGAGGAATCCGAAAATGACAAAATTTATATGGTGTCTGTCTGTAGGTGTCTGTTAGTCCGTTAGTTTGTTAGTCTGTGTACACGATATCTCAAGAACAAATTGTCACAGAGAGGTCAAATTAGTTTTAAAATATTACTTTCGATACTGGCAAGAACCCTGCAACATTCGAATTTAAAAACTTCGTAAGTTATTAGAAATTTACGATTTTCTTAACATGGGAGAACAGGACAAAAATTCACTTAAACGTGCATTAAATGGAAACTTTTTACTGTAAAAATGTCAGACCAGTTTTAAAATATCAGTTTTGATGCCGGAATGAACATCAGCAACTATAAATATGCTACTTTGAAAATTTCGCAAGTTATTGGAAATTTACGAATTTCTTAATATGGCAGTATAGGGCAAAATTTCACATAAACGTCAATCTTGAGGGATATTTTCAACTTAAAGATGTCAGACTACTTTTCAAATATTATTTAGGACACTGGCATGAATATTAATGACTAAGAATTTTCCAATATAAAAATTTCGTAAGTTATTGGAAATTTACGAATTTCTTAACATGGCGGAATAGAGCAAAATTTCACATAAACGTCAATCTTGAGGGATATTTTCATCGCAAAGATGTCAAGCCACTTTCGAAATATTATTTAGGATATTGGCATGAATATCATAGACTATGATTTTTCCAATTTAAAAAATTCGTAAGTTATTTGGAATTTACGATTTACTTAACATGTCAGAATAAGGCAAAATTGAGCATAAACTTCCATTTTGAGGATCATAAATACATTAGATAACTTCAATATTACATTTATGATATTTGTTTGAACATAATTGAATACAAATATTCCAATAGGAAAATTTCGTAATTTACGATTTTATCAGCATAGCGAAATTGTAAATTTTTCAGATAAATATGAAATTTGAGGACGATTGCACTGGAAATAGTAGCATGAAAACTAAACAACGGAATTGACCCTGATAAAATAAATTAATAGATTAGAATAAGATAAATATATCGAAGTGAACGGTGGATAGCCTATCAGGCGGGGATTTCATTCTGTCGCTGTATCAAGCTTTGGTCAAATTCATTTTTTTTAAACATGATTATAATATGTCTCGCACTAGAAATTTATGAGAACATGAATATGATGGGGACCTGAGCAAAGTCCACCTATGCCAACTAGTTTTTTTTTTTTTTTTTTTTTTTTTCCAATTTGAAAACTTATCTCTCGATGAAATGCTTTCGAACATTGGGAATTTAAAGAACTAGGTTTTCCTCATGTTTTTCGGTGAAGATTGGTTTAAAACAACATTTAGGGGGCCGCTAACAAATTGTACAAAATCAATAATGTTTGTCATCACCCTGTATCATTAAGTGAACGAAATGAACTATAACTTTAAGATATGTTAATACAGACCCAGTTTAATTTGTGTGACGATATTAAATAACGGAGATATAAACATTTATTTTTAAATTCCAAAAAAGAATCAGCATGTTTATTTATAATAATAGAATTTTTAACGAAAATTATCCCATTTTCAGATAAATTTGAAAAACACTTTTGAAACAATTTATTGCAATCGGAATACAAATATCTCATGAAATATGAACATTTTTAGGAAAAACTTTTTTCAGTGCACATGTGCGAAAGATAAAAAAAAAAAATATTGCATAAGTTGAAAACGTGAGCTGCGCGCACATATTACTTCTCAAATCAAATTTTTGTTCTTAAAAAAAAAAAAAAAATAATAATAATAATTTCTCATCTGGTAAAAAGTCGCACCGGGTCTCCACTGCCTTTGGCAGCGCAGTCACGTGCGCGCTGAAGGTACAATGGAAATCGGCGCTTGCGCCGCACCACCAAGCGACCCAGGCTCGCTTAGTAACCCATACGGTTCAAAAATTTTGTCCCAGCGCGGTGCACGTCTATATCTTCCCCACCCTTTCAGCCCTTCCTAATTAGCCTACATATACCAATTTTGAACGGTCTAACTGAATTAGCTGAGATGCAAAAGAAAACCTAATCAGGACACCTCAAAACGTGCAAATCTGGTTAAAACTTTCGATAATATAAAAGAACTTTAATATATCTTTCGAATGATGTATAAAAAACAATTTAATCATAATTAGAAATTGAAATTTTAAAATATTACAGCGCCATCTGGCGGTAGAAATTTCTGTAATCTACTGTTCGATTTCAAACCAACAAAGCTATCTTATGATGTATTACTTATGGAATTATTTTAATTAGTAGCTCAGATACAAAAGAAAACCGATTCAGGAGACCTCAAAACATGTAAATGAAGCGAAATCTTGAATCCCGCTTTCGATAATATAAAAGTACTTTAAAATATCTTTCGAATGATGTACTAAAAATAATTTAATCATAGTTAGAATTTGAAATACGCGTATTATAATAACATTTAATTTGCAATTAAATTGTACATATTTTATTTATTCTCGAAACCCGATGATATTTGAACTGGAACTTCGTCTTGTGATGTTAAAAGTTTGTAGCAAGTTTGAATTAATTTTGAAGAAAATTGAAGCATTTTGAAATTTGCAATTTTTATTTCCAGTACAAAATCAGTAAAGCTGGAAGTAAAATCTATTTATTCTTTCGCCCGGCGCCATGGTAACCGAAATACGTCTATTGCGAAATTAATAGAACTGTTGTGATTTGTTGCCACCTTTTTTTTCATACTTTAGTTAATTTTAAAAAATCTAATTGCCCTATCCGCGTTTGTAATGAACGATAGATGGCGCTTTCTCAACACTGCAGTTGTTAGTAAATATAATATCCACGTACCACGTGTATGTATTTTGTTCTTTCTTGTTGTTCTATCATAGTTTCAGCGTGAAAGCTTCCAGTGGTATGATAATTTCACCTTAGCCCACCAGAGGGCGAGCATTTCATTACAATCGCGGATAGATAAGCTACTTAAACCGTCGGATTCAGAAAAATCGGACCTTTCATTTGATATCTTATTTGTAACGATACGACTGATATTTCTAATTTATATTTTCCACCTTTTCCGTAAAAATGTCGCTTTTTAAGCATTTAATCATGAATTCTGGGTCATTTTTCGGTAGATATGGGTCGACGTTTTAATTAATATCTCCGCTAATTAGGGTCGCATCGCTTAGCGAATTATCGCGATGTCGAGATGAAGAAATTCTGCGTCTGTCGACACCGGCTTCGAAGCGCTGCGACCATTAGCGCCGGAGCTTTAGCTATGACAAAGCATTTCTCACAGACAGACAGACAGATGCGCACAGATTTTAATTATATAAGGAGACTAGCGAGCTTCGCCCGCTAGCGGGTCACTATTTTTAAACGAATCACTATTATGAATGAATTCTTAAAATTACATATTATCACTCATTAACATCTTATACTATTAAGTGAGCAATATTTGTATGTATATTTCACTGATCTCGAAAACGGTAGCTCGGACAGTCACGAGATTTAACACAAAGGTGCATCCCGAAGGGTCATTGTGCACATCGAAGTCAGATTTTCGAATTTTTGATTAGTTTTTTCTTAATTAATTAAAATGTGAAAATCATAACCTTCTAATTTCTGATAAATAAGACATTTAAATTTTAAAATTTTATCCATAATTTAATTGTTGCCATTTTTTTTCGACAAAATAATAATAATAATAATAAACGTACACTTATTTAAAATGAGGAAAATAAATCAGAAAGATTAGAAAATAAATTAGAAATATCAGTCGCATCGTTACAAATAAGATAGCAAATGAAAGGGAAATTTTTTTTTAATCCGATGCATTAAACAGCTTATCAATCGGACAATTAGATTTTTTAAAATTAACTAAAGTATGAATTTTAGGTGGCAACAGCAGAAGATTGTATGGAAACCGTTACGAGAAAAAAAATTAAAAATCTGCTTCACATTAAGTCACATGATTTTTAAAAGGGATTAAAAATTGCAGTTTTCAAATTCTTTTAAATTTTCTCTCACGAACACAAAAATATAATATACAGCCTGTACCCCACAAGACCAACTTGCATTTCAAATTTCATCAATTATTTTGGTTAATAAACAAAAGTTATTATTTTTTTTTCAAATTAAGTTTTATTCTATTTTTGAAAAGATTTATGTGATCATAGATATAATAATATATATAGATCTATCATCCCCATATTATCGTGCAAAGATTTTTGATGCCGAAAAAAAAGCTGTGGAATGAGCCATTAAGTGGTATTGAAGGGAAAAAAAAAAAAGAAGAAGAATGAATTTGAAACTATATCTGGGGCTTTTCATTCACCTTTAGTAAACAAATTATTCATGAATTTTATTTGCTAAAACATTCGTGCATATTCCCGTGTGTATTCACTCGGGGAAAGACTGCCATATTTTGGTAAAATCGCCGTCTTTTCCCGAGTGAAAAGGAATCACTTTTTTGTCCCCAATGATCAATCTATATATTATTACTATATCTATGTATGTGATATGATAGATTAATAATTTGGGTTTTAAAATTTTTTTTAAATAGATTATTTAAACTCTATGAACCATATTTTTATTTTATCAGCATCATTAACAGATCCTGCTGGGCGATTTTTTAAATTTTGGTGTTGAAGTACACCGAATGTTTTTCGACAAGAAGTTTAATATAGCAACAGCCATTTTAATCTAAGTAGCGCATCAAATATATAAAAACATAAATGATTTATTTTTACACAAAATTTACAGAACAAATGCAGTTTTAAAGATAGGAAATTTATTTCAACAAGCACTATTTTAAACCTAAAAAGCATTAAAAATATAAGCAGAATATAAAGGATTCTTATGTATAAACAAAAAAGAGTCTGATAAAATTATTAGCAAAATAGTCTTCCCCTTTTCATACAAAAAAAAAAAAAAAAAAAAAAAAAATCCATCGCTAATATGGCGACAAAAATTCAAAAGCCGCCAATGGAGCGACATAATAAAGTTGTGTAACACGATAATGTTTACCTATTTATTTATTTTTTTATATAATAATCACTATGCTAATTTATCATACAAACAAATGAGCCTCTGTGTGTTACTGCACTTGCACGCTGTCGAACGAAAATATTTGAAAAATCCAAATTAATATTTAAATAAATAAATAAAAATATGTTTAATGGGAAATATATATAACCATAAAAAGATTAGTTGTCTAAAATACGGCAGAAATAGCGCTCATAGCATATTGTTACAAGGGATTAAGTCTTATTGTTACAATGGATTAAGTCTAAAATGGTGACAAAAATTCAAAAGCCGCCAAAGAGAACTATATTGAGGCTGTACTATCAGGTTTACAGCCCATGAATTATATATAAACACAAAAAATTAATTGTCTCATGCGACAGACGTAGCCGGTCACAGCATATTGTAATATTTGGCGTGAAATTGCTGTCATTTAATGGTTGATTGGCTAAACAAAAAAAAAAAAAAAAACATGAAATAACGTAAAAGTAAATATTATGTTGTCTAAACCCAGTTACGTTTGAGTCCAGTCCGAGTTACATGTGAACAACACGTATAGTGTTGTTCACATGTAACTGGGATTCAAATATAAAAGAGAAACTCCAATTTTTTCGATACTATCTATTTCGAAACTGTTATATAATAAGCACCTAAATGGAAGCTCATTGGTAAACTATTGTCGCAGGTAATAGGGACAAGCGCCCGAGTTGCAGTTGATGACCAAATCGCTGCTGAATGCAGCAGGGACCTGGAGCGAGCTTTTGAACAATTTCAGTAATTTATTTTATTTTATTTTGATAAAGCTATATAGAAACGAGTTTCCTTTAAATTTAGTGGCCAGCGAAGCGGGTAAAGCCTGCTAGTTACTCTTAAGAAACGGAATTTAAAAAAAAAAAATTGTGATCGGGTAAAAACTCATACTGGGTCCCCACTGTTTTGGGGTAGCGTAGACCCATGTGCTGCGCGCGCGTATTCCTTCACCATCCTTATGATTTAAAAAAATTCCATGTTATTACTCATAAACTTTCATTCGTAAGAAAAGAAATTAAAAAAGAAAAAAAAATCATTTATGATCGGGGAAAAAAGCACACGGGGTCCCCACTGTCTTCGCAGCGCAGACCCATGCGCGCTGCGCTCGCACGTGTGAGGATATGCGTGCGCTGTGCGCACATATTCCTTCTCAACTGAAACTTTTATTATTAAGAAAATAAAATTTTTAAAAATCATTTATCATCGGGTAAAAACTCGCACTGGGTCCCCACTGCCTTCGGCAGTGCAGACATGCACGCAGCTCGCGCATGCGCGAACATATACGTGCGCTGCGCGCACATATTCCTTCTCAACTCAAAATTTTATTCTTAAGAAAATAAAATAAAATAAATCATTTCTCATAGGGTAAAAACTCGCACTGGTTCCCCACTGCCTTCGGCAGTGCAGACATGCACGCAGCTCGCGCATGCGTGAACATATTCCTTCTCAACTGAAAATTTTATTCTTAAGAAAATAAAATTAAATAAATCATTTCTCATAGGGTAAAACGTCGGACCGGAATCCCACTGCCTTCGGCAGCGCAGTCTCATGTGCTCTGCGTGCGCACAGATTAGGTGATACGCGAGCTGCGGGCGTATTTCTTCCCCACCCTTCCTGCCCCTCCTTATTAACTTACATATACCAATTTTGAACGGTCACATGAGAGTATTTTAATTGGTAGCTGAGATACAAAAGAAAACCTAATCAGAACATAGAATAACGTGTTAGGTTAATCAGGTGAAATCTCGAATTCCACTTTCAATGATATAAAAGTACATTAAAATACCTTAGAGTCTGAAATGTTGAAATTTAGAAATATTACAGCGTCATTTGGCGTTAGAAATTTCTATAATCTACTGTTCGATTCCAAATCAACAAATTTGTCAAATGATACATTACTTATGAAATTATTTTAATTAGTAGCTGAGATACAAAAGAAAATTTAATCAGGCTACCTTAAAACGTGTAAATCAGGTGAAATCTCGAATCTCACTTTCGATGATATAAAAGTACTTCAAAATGTCTTTCGAATGATGTATTAAAAATAATTTAATCATAATTAGAATTTGAAATACGCGTGTTAGAATAAAATTTTTGGGATGTACACTCTGTATAGTAAGTTTTGTGTACAACAAAGAAAAATTAAAGAATTTAAAATTTTTAATTTTTAATCACAGTCAAAAAACACGTGACCTCAATCAGTAACACAGGAATTAAAATCATTTTATTCTTCTATCTCTGTGAATGGGAGTTGCCATGATGCCATGGTAACCCAACGATTGCAAACGCAGAATGCTTGCATTGAGATTTTGATTAAAGTCTATGGCGTTAAGCATAAAACTAAAAAAATTAGAACTGATTCAGTTTTTGAAATAATGTTTCAATCTTTTGAGATCTCATTCGTCTAATTGTGGTCTATATACAAAAAAAAAAAAAAAAAAAAAAGGAAAAGAAAATAAATGATTTATCTCTAAAAGGTTTTGTGTTATAAAATGTTTTGTGAAAAAATCGATGTTTCGTAAAATGTAAAAATATGGATCGCTAATCCGTATTTTGTTAAAATGTTTGCATGGTTCGAAAGAGGATTAAATGACCTTTCAAAATATACCGGTTTTTAAGAAATGGGATAATTAGTCTTTCGTAGAGGCCGATTCAAAGAAGACGATCGAAAAAAGGAAAAATTTTGGACCCTTTTTAAAACTTTTTTAAAAATATAAAAAAATCCGTATTTAAAAAAAAAATGTATTGTAAGAGTCGGTAATAAATTCTCTTTTTCATGGTATAATAGGCGTATTTTAAATATCTCGAATCGTTGAGCAAGGATCGCTTTACAAACACCCGCCGGATTCGACTTGGAGGGTTAAAAATACGAACCGCTCACTTTTTGATTAGACATAGGTCGACGTTCTATTAATATCTAATCTGATTAGGGTCACATCGCTTAGCGAATTATTTAGATGTCGAGATGAAGAAATTCTGCGTCTGTCGACACAGGTTTCGAGCCGCTGCGACCGATAGCCGCGGAGCTTTAGCTGTCACAACGCGTTTTTCACACACACACAAATATATGCGCACAGATTTTAATAATTTAAGAGAAGCATCATTTCTCGTCACTAATTTTCGCCAAAGAGGACAAAAGTAGATCATCAACACGCGAATGAAATCATTGAACAATGAATCTCATTGAACTGTGCAATGAGATTCTGTACAAACTGAGCAAAACTTTACATGAACGAGCGATATTCGTTCTATGCCGTGTATATAATCTTATTATCGTAACTTTTGTAGTTATAGTGATAATAGTTTTCTTGGTTTGTTTTCAGGAAAGTTCCTGGATTGGAACCTTCTTGTTTATTTACGAGCCAGTTACCCTACACAAAATGCATATTTTTTATAACTATATACGTATTTCAATGAGCATATAAGGAAGTTATGCGATGACGGCATCAGATATTTAATTTTATGAAAGTACTAGCAGATTTTTCCCGCTTCACTGTCATTTAAGCGAATTCTCAAAATTCCATATCATTACAAATAAAATCTCAAAGTAAATAATAATAATAATAATAATAATAAAAGCTACTAAATGGAGGGGGGGGGGGATAATAATCTGGTGTGTCACTCACATGACTTTCTCTTACCCTGAAATTTAATGTTATAAATACAGGTTGGAGATTAAGAGGTAAGATAACGAGTACCGTCATGTAAACCTGTGTTAAACAATTCAAATTAGGCTTCGGATGTGTTTTATATGATAATTAGTTCTCTGTGAGGGGGGGGGCTATCGCCCCCCTCAACCCCCCGTTTTATTAATGCACTTACATTTATATAGAATTTAATTCGGTTATTAAAAAATAATTCTGTTTTTAAAAAATAATTTACAAAAATTATTATTTAAAAAAATTATCCTTTATGATAATGCAAACGATTTCCATATTAGAGAAGTAGTATAACACCAAATATCCAAAAAAAGTCCATTTTATTCTCAATATTAAAAAAAAAAAAAAAATTCTTAGTGTTTTTTTTTTTTTTTTCGTTAAAAGTAAAAGAAATCGATAACTTTGTTTTAAATTATCGCAGATCGATGGTTCAACCTTTCGTTTTAAAGGTATTGGCGAGCTCTTTTGAAAGATACCCATCATGAAAATTTATTCCCCTCGAGGGGGGCTACATACACAATTTTTTTTTTCCAGTTGACTATCTCCATTATATATATATTCGTTTCGTTTGGTCTAGTGCAGTCTATAGACGTTAAACTCTACTTACCTGCAATTTCCCCCATAGACGTAATGTATTAGAATTCTCTTGATTGTCCCTGTACACGAACCATTTGCTTGATCTTAACGAAAAGCTTACTGTAGCATCCCTATAGGATACACATTTAGAATACCAAGTTTGGAATGTCTGCTACCATTTGTTCTTGAGATATGCTGATAACAGACAGACACACTCAGAGACCATTTGCTAAAAACATGATTTTTGTATTCAGGAGACCTCAGAACATGTAAATATAACAAAAACTCGCGTTCGAAAATTTGACCCAAAACCAATACTTTCTCTACCTTATGGGTAAGAGAAAGTAAAAAACTGCTAAATGGATGGGGAAAAAAAACCAGCCTTTTTTTTTTTTTTTTCTTGGCAGATTTTAGGAATATGCCCCGAAGGAGAGAGGGGGGGGGGGCACGTATTAACCGACGAGAGGGCCTGTGCCCTCGATTCCAAAGATGGTAACACTCTTGAAAATTTGTGGGTGGCATTTTCAGATGAGGAATACGAAAGGGCGCCAAACGTTGGGTCTCCCCCCCCCCCAATCAAATTTTTACGCTACGCCCCTGCCCATCCCTCGCGAATAAATTAGAAATTTCGCGAAATCTGACCAAAGTGCATATTCCGTACACTTGATCAACACTCACACGTCAAATCTTGCCATTCTAAGGTAATTTGAAGCATATTGAAGTTTGTAAATATCATTTTTGCCGCTCCCGCCCCAAAGGACGGGTTTTTTTTTCGCAAATTCCCTTTATAGTCCGTGTTGCACATATATAACCAACAGACACCTCACGAAATCGCTTTCCTGATATAATTTGGTGCAAAATTATATTTGAAACGTGTTTTTGCTCCATGCTCTTAAATGGTAGAAGGGGGGATAATTTCCTAACATCCTTTTATACTGCGTTTTGAATACGTATAAACGACTCAAAGATCAAAAATCGCTTTTCTAAGGTCATTTAGAACAGATTTAAGCTTTAAAACGTGTTTTTTTGTCCCGTGAAAAGTAAATTAATTTACAAAGAAAGAAATTTAGAAAGTAATTTTGTAAGTAATTTCGCATTTTCAAATTTTTTGAAAAAAAAAAATATAGAAAGTAATATTGCAAAATCCCTTTGTGGTGTGTGTTTACAGTACCAATCAACACATCAAGAAATCGCTCTCCTGAGATAATTTGTCCAGAGTTACTCTTGAAAACTGGTTCTCTCACCGTCTTTAAAGACGAGGGAGGGGGGATTTCTCAAAATTCCTTTATAGTGCTTGTTGGGTACACATAAACAGCCCACACAAAAAATTAATCTTGCTGAGATAATTTGGAGCAAGCGCTAAGCTTGGAAAATATTTATTGCCCCCTGACCCCAAGGGGGGAAAGAGAAGGAGAATTTCATACAGTCCCGTTATGATGGGTGTTCGATATACATAAATAAAACGCGCAGTAAAATTTGTGACCGTAGTTCACATAGATTTCCTAGGAGAAATTTAGCGCTGCAACGGGGGCCTTGAATTTGCCCCCTTGAAACACTCCCCCAAATCGAAAATCACCAAAGAAAAAAAAATTGTTTTTGGAAATATCCTAACGTATACGTACGACTGTTTTCAACATCTTTTTAACATTCTTAGTAGAGTGTTACTCAAAAATCTGAAAATTTCGAAATTTCCTCCTAAAAATCGATTTTCTCCTCCTCTTAAAAATCGAAAATTCTAAAATCATAGAAAATATATTTTTTTCTTTTTTGTACTCAAGTCTAGTTATACCATGTGCAATTTCTTCACCGTGAAGGAATTTGACACCGAGTATGCTTACAAATGTGTTGTTGTGTCTTGCCCTTCCAGAGAAGGAACAGGAAAGAATTTCCCAAACATTGATATAATTTTAAGTTGGGTACAGACCAGACTTAAATTCGTTCCAAGTATCGTTGAATTCTGTCTAGCCATTATTACATGACACTCGGACAAATATAGCGGTACAGGCATACAGACACAACGACTCACACAAACACACACAGAAAACATTTTCTGAAGTTACTTTTGGATATCACGATATGTCTAAAACGTGAAGATATCGTAAAATTTATCGATTCTGAAAAATTAGCAAACAAAAGACTTATTTTATTATTATAGATACTTTGTCAGATTTTTACTTTGAGAAAAAATCGATATTAATGTATAAAGTTTTGTCCGTAAATATTTGAGAGTAAAAAAAATTCTGAGAAAGCTTTACATTTCACACATCGTGAAAGCCAAAAATGTCTTCAAAAAATTTTCTCTGTGTGAGTGTGTGTGTGGGTGGATCTCATTGTATGGTTCGTTATGTGTGTATGTCTGCAAAGCTATTTTTGTCCGGTTATCCCGTGAAAATGGTTGGACGGAATTCCAGGACACTTAGCAGAAATTTAGGTCTAAACGCAAATTAAAATTTATAAAAGTAAAAACATTTTTGTAGGCATAACTTGGCTCGAAATTACTTAACGGTGAAGAAATTGCACATGGGGAGAATAGAGGTTTTGGAATTTCGGATTTTTTTGGTAGGGTGAAAACGGTTTCGAGGGAAAGTTTTGCAAATATGAGTAGAACTTTACCAAAAATAGTACGAAGATGTTAAAACAGCCATGCGGTTTTTTTTTTTTTTTTTTGTGGAGAGGGGGGGGGGGTATGAAAGCGGCAAATTCGAGACATTCTCCCTTTTAAAGCTAAATTTGACCTAGGAAATCCATAGGAACTGCGGTCATAATTTTGGTGCGGGGACTTTTTATGTGTGTTCGACACCCATTGAAACGGGATTTTACGAAATCGCCGGCTTTCTCCGTTGGGGGTAGGGGAATAAACGGGTTTCCAAACGTAACCTTGCTCCAAATTATCTCAGTATGATTAATTTTTATGTGTGGGTTGGTTATGCGTACACAACACGCACCAAAAGTATTTTGAGAAATGTCCTCCTTACACCACCCTTTAAAGACGAGGAGAAGAAACACATCTTCAAGAGTAACTCATCTCCAAATTTCATAAAAGCATCAGGATTCTCAGGAAATTTTTTATCTCATTTTTTATCAATTTTTTATCTCAGGAAAGCAATTTTTTGATGTGTCGATTAGTTACATGTAAGGCATACACACGCCACAAAGAGATTTTGCGAAAATACTTTTTACCCTATCGTAAGAAGAGGTGGAAGAGGCAAAAACATGTTTTAAAGTTTAAATCTGCTCCAAATTATCTTAGAAAAGCGATTTTTGATGTATGAGTGTGTTATACGAATCCAGCACATAATATAAAGAGATTATGCGAAATTAACCCCTTCCCAGCCTTTAAAAGCGCTGGGGAAAAAGTGTTTTCAAACAAAACTCTACTATACAAATTATCTCAGGAGAGCGATTTTTTTATGTGTCAGTTGGTTGTGTGTATGCATCATGCATTATAAAGGAATTTCGCGAAATTACCCCTTTCTTCTTTCGGGCGGGCGGTGCAAAAAATACGTTTTCAAGATTAAATCTGCTTCAAATTACCTTAGAATGGCGAATTTTGGTGTGCGGTTGTTGATTAAGAGTACGCAATATGCACTTTAGTGGGATTTCGCGAAACGTCTAACTTATCCGCGAGGGAGCGGGGAGTAAAAGCCCGGACTCTTTATGTTGCGAACGAGAAAATTACTACCTAACGCAGCGGGAACTTTAACTTAAATGTTGACTGATTTCAGTTTTTTTTTTTTTATTAATAATGATATGTACTTTTGAGAATTCACTTAATTATAGCAACGTAATTATACTAAAGTTTTCCAGATAAATATAAAATTTAAAAGGAGAGCCTGATAAGCATACAAATTTTATTAGTAATACTCCATTTAATTGTATTAGAGATTGTATTAAAGGTATGTTGATTTACCCTTTTGAAATGTATGTTATAAATAAATTTTTAAGTATTCAGTAAAGCTTGCTGAGTAAATATTTTGGGTTTCTTTAAAATTATTTTTAAATGTATATACTTATGAAATTATCAAACATTATGTGAAAATAAGGAGTTGTAAAGTACAACTTGTTTTTAAACACTTAGTTATATTTTATTTAAAGATATTTTTTTTTCTCTAATAAAGAAATTTAAAAAAAAAATTGTAGATTTCTTTTTTTTTCTTTTTTTTTTTTTTCAGAATAAAATGTAAAAAAGAAAAAAAAAATCCACTTCCATTATTAATAATTGCAGCTGCCTTGATTGAAGCAGGCCTCTAAATATCTGTGCTTATACGTATGTTTCATAAATTTCTCATTCTGAATCTGATGATTTTGCTTGCATAAATGACGACAAAAAATGAAAATCCGTACAATGCATATTTATTTACAACAATACACATGGTACACCTAGATATAAGAAGCATTAAACATTCACTATGAGTTAAGAAGCCATAATTAAGGCTGGGTGTTTTTGACTTGCAGTACAAGTACAACGTGCCAGAGTAAAACGGTCATTTCTTTCCATACCCGAAAAACTCTAGAATTTTTCCACGCATTTCCTTGATGAATCGTTTTATCATGAGTATTTCCTAACGGATTTAAGTTGTCACGATTACATTCGTTTCAAATCCATTTTTACAGTGAGTGGTGTTTTCCTTGTGCACAAAGGAAACCAATTCAGTCATTGTGCTTGTCCCGGAGATAATTTTCAGACCAAACGCGAAGTGAGATAAGTTTGCTATTTTGAAAGCAGAGATTATAAACTATGCAGAGAAACAGTCTGGAATTATTATTAATTAACTGATATAATTTAACTAACCATTTTCTAAAATAAATAAATAAACAAATAAAAATAAAAATCATTTATAAGGTGTTTTTCACACATCACCAAGCTACTTTTTTTTTTTCTTTTAACACACATACACACACATATATATTTAATATTTAATTTTAAAAATTGATTTGATGAAATGATAATGAAACAGAACATTATAAGTATTGCACATACCATATTACTAAACTTTAAAGTACACTGGTGCTTTAATTGACTGTGAATAAATTATGTGCAGTATAAATTTTATCTAATGAGGTGTGTTTTAATTGAAGGTACGTAAATTACGTGCAGTACACGTTTAAAGATATTATAAAATTATAAAACGAATAGCAGGAAATTTTAGTTATTTATTTAATATTATGATGATTTAGTTTAAGAAAATCCACATTCAAGTTAGTTTTTTCCTCTATTATGCTGTGTTATATAATTATACGATTGTATTGTAATGCTAAAACACAACGCAGTGAAAAAAATCACGGTGCTCCATATTTTAACAATTGGAGAAAGTTATGATCTATCTGGATAAGAAGAAGCGTTTGTCCGTCGATATTATCTTTTAGATTCCTTACACCTGTATCATTTCCGCGCACTCTTTTCCACTGTTCAGTATTTCCTTTTAGCTGATGTAATGCTTTTACGTGAAAGAAATATATGTTTCTTCACGTTATTTACTGTGTTGATGCAACTGCCTTCAACAAATCTGGCGAACCTGTATGTAATATTAAAAACTTTGAATAATTTATTGCAAAAAACCAAGTTTTATTTATTTATTTATTTATTTATTTTTTTTACTAGATTCTTTTTTCAGATAAATTTATTCTTTTATATTTTTTACTTTAACAATTCTGTTAAATGTGAATTTAATCCAGCAAACAAAATAATAAAACAATGGTCGTAAACTGCTAATTCTAAAAATTTTAGTCGTAAGGATTAGCAAAATGTCTAATAGAATTTTCCCTTTTATTTTATGTTCAGCCAGTGGATATTTTTTAGGCAGAATTGCATGGGCTGTATATTGTATCTCTTCACTTGAAAATGCGCATTTTGCCGATTAAATATAGTTGAGTTGAAACCATTTAAAAGTTCTATATCATCATGTATCTATCTTAAAGGATATTCTTAATCTTGGCAGTGTATTTCTAAAGCGAACATGCAAGGAATAACATAATACTAGCACAAATTTAAATTTCATTCATCAATTTATTGAATTAACGGCCCTCTTCACTTAAAAAAAATTCCGATGCCTAAAACCAGATAAAAAGTGTCCCACGTGGTTTTGACAGCTGGTGTTAACTAATTGAGAAGATTGACAGATTCACTGACGAATCCTTGACTTTTTGGAAGAATAAATCAAAAATCAGCTACTTACGTATTTGCGGTTTTCCTGAAGCTTTGTTTTGTTTTAATTCTGTCTTTCTTTTTTTATTTTTGTGTCTCCTATTTTTTTTATTTATGTTTTCTTTTCCATTTTCAAATGACAACAAATAAATTTCTTCATTTATTCTTATCTATTTATTGTGTAATTTAATAGCGTAGCCTGATACGACCAAGTGTTTTATGCTATTTTTAGTCCGCTTCAGGCTTTCAGTACTTTATATCGGCGAATTATGTAACAGTGAAATTTAATAAAAGAAAATATTCTTTATAATTAAACTTGTAGTTTGGTATAATTAATTTAACCAAAAAAAATAACTAAGATGTATAATGTTACTGAAATATAGAGAAGGGTCTGTATGTTTCTCTGCGGTTTGTAGCTCAGAATACTGACCGCAGAGTTACAAAACCTGGCAGAGGAGTAATTTGGACACGACTTTGGATGCAGGAGTGCACTTTAGCGACATATGTATATATATATATAAAATATGTATTTCGATTTTATCCATTATTAAATTTATTCTTTTATTTCAATCGCTTGCGTCCCACAGCAACGGCTGTTACACTATTGAATCTTGGTTTATAAAATTAACTCATATTGGTAATATAGCAGAAAAAATTACTTGAGTTTAACTAAAATATATTTATTTAATTCCATTAAAATTTTTTTACTTTTTTATATTATTAATTATATGGTAATATAGTAAACAGTGCAAGGGCTATGAATTACATGGTGCCAAAACTAAAATGTTCAATGGATGCTGAGATAAAGCCATTTTTAAAATTGTAATAGCAACTTAACTTGTAAACCGATAAATATCCATATTCAAGTGTCCAGGAAAGACGTTTCTGCATGCAGTGCAAATTTGGATCCGATACAACGCGGGTGGGAGTAACGATGTCATTGTTAGCGGTTACCCGAAACGAAGTTCGGGGTGATTTCAATGAAATTTTTTTTTCGCTATTTCTTTTTTATAAAGTGATATATATATGTATATATATATACATATATATATTATTTTTTAAGTGATTCACAAAAAAAAAAATTCATTTACATATAGCTAATAGCACCGAAGCCCTGCTATTATAGTTATATCGAAAAAAAATTCATATATATTTATTTTTTGTATTGCTATATCATCTAATATATCTCAAAAAATCATAAATATATATCTACAATCGAATCTCATTAAAAAGCGAGCTCTACAGAATTTTAAAAATCCTATCTGGTAATGAATTTTTACTTCCATCACTCGACTATTGTATGTAATAGAAATATTGTATTCAGCCAAAAACTTAGTTTTGGCACGCCATATGCCACCTGAACCATATTTCAATACATTTATTTTGCACAAATCGTATTGAAATAGACATTTATTATTCCTATGCACAAAAATTGTTTTCTATAAAATATAGTATGATTAACATTAGAAAAAAAAAAAACTAGTTGGCATAGGTGGACTCTGCTCAGTTCCCCATTCTCATAAATTTCTAGTGCGAGACATATTATAATCATGTCAAAAGAAATGAATTTGACCAAAGCTTGATACAGTGACAGAATGAAATCCCCGCCTAATAGGCTATCCACCGTTCACTTCGATATATTTATCTTATTCTAATCTGTTAATTTATATTATCAGGGTCAATTCCATTGTTTAGTTTTCATGCTACTATTTCCAATGCAATAATTCTCAAAATTCATATTTATATGAAAAATTTACAATTTCGCTATGTTGATAAAATCGTAAATTACGAATAATTTACGAAATTTTCCTTTAGAATATTTGTATTCAATCATATTCAAACAAATTTAATAAATGTAATTTTGAAGTTATCTAATGTATTTGTGATCCTCAAAATGGAAGTTTATACTCAGTTTTGCCTTATTCTGACATGTTAAGTAAATCGTAAATTCCAAATAACTTACGAATTTTTTAAATTGGAAAAATCAGTCTATGATATTGATATTCATGCCAGTATCAAAAATAATATTTAAAAAGTGGTTTGATATCTTTACGATGAAAATATCTCTCAAGATTAACGTTTCTGTGAAATTTTGCTATATTCTGCCATGTTAAGAAATTCGTAATTTTCCAATAACTTACGAAATTTGTATATTGGAAAACTCATAGTCATTGATATTCATGCCAGTGTTCTAAATAATATTTCAAAAGTAGTCTGACATCTTTACGATGAAAATATCTCTCATAACTAACGTTTATGTAAAATTTTGCCCTATACTGCCATGTTAAGAAAATCGTAAATTTCCAATAACTTGCGAAATTTTCAAAGTAGCATATTTATAGTTACTGATGTTCATTCCGGCATCAAAACTGATATTTTAAAACTGATCTGACCTCTCTGCGATCATTTGTTCGTCAGATATCGTGTTAACAGACTAAAAAACTAACGGACTGACACACTAGCAGACACCCTACAGACAGACACCATACAAATTTTGTCATTTTCGGATTCCTCACACCTGAAAACGTATAAAAAAGTCAAAAAACCGAGGTCAAAATTTTTCACGATTACCTAAGTTCCCCATACTTATAGTATGATGGGGAACTAATAACTCTCATTGTCTACATTTATACGAAATTTTGTCCTATACTGCAATGTTAAAAATTTAGAAAAAAAATGAGATCATAGCACCACCTGTTGAGTGATTGATCCCCAAATGTAATCAGCACCAGTTTATGTCGGGGACCAACTAAATACCAAGTTTGGTTAAATTTCGTAAAAAAAAAAAAAAAAAAAAAAAAAAATTTTTCGTTAAAAGTAAAAAAAATCGATAACTTTGTTTTAAATTATCACAGATTTATAGTTCAACCCTTAGAGGAGAGATAACCCTAGAGAGAGCATCCCCGAACGAAATCTTTTGCCAACATCGAAACCACGTGACTGGGGGACACCGTATTCGGACAGGGGAGTTTTTTACATGTATTTGAATGGGGATCTCTGCTATGCTACCGAAGAGATGGTGAAATACTTCGTTGCATTTGGTTCTAGAGAAAAATTTCTCAATGGAGAACCTATAACCTTTCACAGTCATATATATACTTCTAAAAAGTGTTCATATAAAATCATAATATTAAAACAAATAGACTTTTTAATGAAGGAAATCCAAATTATTCACATAATCATGTGTTTTATATACAGTTTTTTGAAAATTTATGGAAAAATAATTTATTATATTAATGTTTTTGAGTAGTTATATGTTTGATTTTTTCGTTTTTCATGATTTTTACTTATTATTTTCTTAAAAATTGAGAAATAATGAAAGAAATTTCACTTACATCTTTCAATCCAGATTTGGCGCGATTTGGCGAAATATTGAAATGTCTAATAACTTTGATGCATGATTGTATTTTTGTGTTTTACGTCATTTTGCGGTGTTCAAAAAATAAATGATTGTATTGTTTGCAAAAAGCATAAACAAATATATTTTATTTTTTATTTACAAATTAGAATTATTTTTTTTCCCCATATGTACTTTATTATGAATTTAGAGATTTTTGCGTATTGACGATCTGTCTGCATTTATAATGTTAGTTTGAGAGAATAAAATTTGTCTCTTTATTTCTTACTAGGCAAAATTTAATCCCATATAAAATTAACAAACTGTTTCATATAAGAATTTTTATTTAAAAAATATTTTATTATTATAATTTATAAATATTATAATTTATAATTTCTTTACTTTGCTTTTCTAAGCTCTGTAGAATATAGTGTATTTATTTATTTATGATTAATTTCTTCTTCTTCTTTATTCCAAGGATTTGAAATGATAAGATTTATAAAAAATTTCGTCTTCCGGTTTTCAATGAATTTACAGTTTTGAGGTGATCTATACACGTTCAGTGGCGTATGCAAGGGGGGGGTTTGGGGGTTTAAACCCCCCCCTTGACAAAATGTATGATAAGAAAAATTAGGCTGTTCCTTACTTTTTTTCACATTTCAAAAAAATTCGGAAAAAATGTATGGCAAGCATAGAATATTTTTTTCTACGAAGTGATTTAAAATTATGACTAACTTTTTTTTTCATTACTCTGCGATAAACACTCCTGAAAATAACTAAACCACATCATATGCGCGGCGCGAAACATTTTCCCCTGAAAACATTTCTCTGAAAGGATTTCCCCTTTACGAGTTCATAGTCAAGGACAAGAGGGGTCGACCATATGGGGAAGAGGTGACCATTGAAGTAGTGACCTTGAAGGAGTGACCCAAACAATACCCCAACAGTAGAAGACATTTTAAATGAACTAGCGAAAACTTCTCGTCGATTAGACTTCGCTCTGTAAATAAGAAAATTCAATGAAATATTTTGCCTAACTATGTATTGAATTTTATGTTTTGTGTAGCAGTTTGTACAGGCTCTACGTTATTCATCGCTAATTAGAGATTTTTTAGTTTGATCTTCTAATTGGTGAGTTTGTTTTACTGTTTTTCATTTTCTTACTCTTATTTTCAGCAAGTAATTATGATATTTTAAAAGATTGTTAAACTTAATTAAAAATAAACTTAATTAAACCTAATTAAACTTAATTAAACCTAATTAAACTGAAATAAACTTAATTAAACCTAATTAAACTTATATAAACTTAATTAAACTTAATTAAAATTCGGAAGGACGAACCCCCCCCTTGGAAAAATCCTGGATACGCCACTGTACACGTTAGTAGTGTAAAAAGGGTGATTCACCAACAGGGTGGTAGCGTAGTGGCGTATTGTGGCGTAGGGTGGAGGCGCGCCTCCACCCTGACACCTCTACGCCTCCACCCTGTCGGTGAATACACCCTTTTTACACTACTTAGTCATCATCTTGGACGAGGGGGTGTTGCCACCCGAAGAATAGAAACATTTAGAGCGTTGCCACCGGAAGAATAGAAACTTTGGCTATCATCTTGGATGAGGTTTGGTGGTGCCATCTATAGGGAATTTTGAGGAGTTAGATTTATTTTCCTAAATTTCGGGACTTAGTATTTTTTTTTTTCATAATTTTTGGGACTTCAAAATTTTTTCAAATTTTTGCAGGGGGATAGATAACGTCACGATCTTTTGGGACTTTAATATTTAGGTGTTGCCACCGGAAGAATAGAAACTTTTGAAGAGTTGTCATTCTGGGATTATAAATTGATTACAGAATTAAATAGAAATTTTCCTATGTATTTCAGGGAATTTGACAAAATGAAACAAAGGTTGATGAGTACTATAGAATTAAAAACAGGGTATAGACATTAAAATTTAGATGTTGCCATTGGAAGAGTATAAATAATTTCCGGTGGGACTTAACATTTTTGACTGAATGAAACAATGAATGACTGAAGTTAATTAACATCAGTAACAATTTATGAGTATTTTAGAAACTTAGCATTTTTAGAGATTAAAAATATATTGTGTTAAGATAATAAATAAGGAATTTAAATAGGAGTTCATACTTTTAGTGACATCATTACAAATTTATATTACGAAATTTTTACAGAATTAAATAGAAATTTTCGTATTTTGAGGATAAGTGTCATCAGTGGATTAACACACAGATTTAAAAACAAAACAATAATAAATAATTTAAAACACATATTTTTCAATAATGAATGTCATACAATTATATGTATAATTAATTATTTTAAAACAAAAACGATACGCATAAATTTAAAAACAATAATAAATAATTTAAAACACATATTTTTTAATAATGAATATCATGTAATTATACGTATAATTAGTTACTTTAAAACAAAAACGACATTATAAGCAATAAAGTTGTTTAAACTAAACTTTATACACATCATGACTTTATGTTAACACTAAATAAGTTTCACTTTTAAAATTTCTTTAAACTCTAACTTATAAATACTATTAATACAATCGTTAAAATTGAACGCTGAAACAAAGGTAGATGAATTTAACGAATGGTATAGACTTTGATCTTAATATCTGCGCATTACCATTCGGAGATTATAAATTTATTACAGAATAAATAGAAATTTGCCTATGTATTTCATGGAAGTTGACAAAATAAAACAAAGGGTTCGTGAGTATTATATAATTAAAAACATTGAATGTGAATGGTATAGAAATGGTATAGACTTTGATATTAAAATTTGGGTGTTACCATTGGAAGAGTATAAATAATTTATATGTTATAAATTAAACTGAATACAATAAAAATTATTTAAATTAAACTAAATATAATAAAAATTATATAAATTAAACTTTATATTCTCACTAAATAAGTTTCACACTTATTTAAACTCTAACTTACATTCGTTAAAAATTGAACACATGCACTTTAAAAAATGACTATCATATAAATTTAAAAAAAATTACTATCATATAATAATATTAATTAAAAAAATGCATACAAAGATATATAGTAAAGTTATAAATTTTAAAAAAATACTGTCATATAATAATATTAATTAAAAAAAAAATTACTATTATATAATAATATAAATTAAAAAAATTACTTTCATATAATAATATAAATTAAAAAAATTACTTTCATATAATAATATTAATTAAAAAAATGCATACAAAGATATACAGTAAAGTTATAAAATAAATAAACAAATAAATAAATAAATAAAAATAAAAATAAAATAAAAATGACTATCCTATAATAATATTAATTTAAAAATACATACAATGTTTAAAATCAACAATTAAATTTTATATACATTATAATTAACTAAACTTTATGCTGTTACTATTCAATTTATCCTAACACGAAAATTTTATAAGTACATGAATATGTTATTTAAATTAAACATTATATTGATACTACACAAATATTATTTAACATTTATTCGAGTTTAACACTGTAATATAATTTATACTGTCTTGAATGAAACAGGTAAATACTTTTAAACTTGAACTAATAAAAATAAGTTCTTTTTATAAAATAATTGATATAAACTATAATAATAAAAAGGATTAGTTATATTTAAAAGCTATCAGTTACTAAAAGTTATTTTATATTAAACATTTCGAAATAAATTGCATAAAAATTCAATGCATCATTTTAAATGAAAATAAACAGTTTCCTTAAAAAACAGATAATACGGAATATTCTATGAGTCAGTTATCACCTGCAACGGAAAACCCCTACAGCTGATGAATCATATGTTATATACGCTGGCGAGCCATGCCTATTAGTAATCCACACTATCTCATATAAAGATTAAGTTAAAATCATTAAAACAGTACAGCGAATAATTTGGAAAATGCAATAATTTTTTCACAAAGCATATCATACAATGAGTTTAAACGATTATCACCTATCTATCACTTAAACGGTATTGAAATAAATAAATACATATAAAAGTAAGTTATAGTTAAAAAATAAAAATTTCGTTTGTGAAAGGAGTTTTATATATTGCAAAAATTAGTTTTACTCAAATAATTTCTAAACATACACAAGTTAAATGGAAACTTTTCTAGGTTTCATTTAAGCAATAATTTTCCATGTGTGAAAGTAGTTTTATTTATGCAAAATTTAGTTTTATATAAACAAAAAAATTTATAGTGTAACAATAAAAATAGTTTATAGTATAACAATAAAAAATTCCTTATAAGTAAATACCAATAAAAAATATTTTTTAAATTAATTTCTCTCTCTTCAATAAAACAATAAAAATTTCTTATATAACTTTCGTAAAGTTTTAATAAAATTTCTATTATAAACAAATTTTTTTATGATATAAACAAATAATTTTATTAGAATATACATATTAAGTTTATTACATTATCAAATAGTAATAATAAATTATGAAACTTACTTAAAATTGATGAAATTTCCCTTAGCGAAATGCAACCTTCATTCACACACACAAATGCGAGAAACTGTTTATCGCCACACGTTGACTCATACAGATAAGAATGTTGATTCATGCTTATCTTAGTAGAATGTTGTTAGAGTTCTGTGTTTTCAGAGTAATATAAAATAGTTTATAGAGATCATTTATTTAATATCAGTTGTAAACTACATTTAAATAATGCAATAAGAGTTGAACTCTGCAATCAAAATATTGAACTGTGGTTTCAAAATTATGTTAAGAAAATAATTAAGCTAATGAGATCAAAACAGAATTATTTTACGATAAGACATCCTTTTTTATTCAATAAAATGTAACTATAATTTTTAATGAAAGGTTTTAAAATCACTTAATAGGATAAAATTAAAAACAGAAATCTTATTATTTTTTCTAGTTATAAAACTAAGTAATAAACTATCTATAAATAATAAGATAGCAAGCGAGATTTTTGTATAATAACTATATATTATTTTAATATATGCATTACATCGCAAGGTAAAATTTTCAACTTATTTATACGGATTGAAGTAATAAAACTTAATCATTTGCATATCCGCTAAATTTTATAAGTTGGATATATGATTTAAAATACTAAACAATAATCCTTGTGAGAGAATTAGGATAACACTTTCACAGAAAGAAATTGTCCTTTACAATAAGATTTGCTTAGAATGTCTAAGTGAAAATAACTTACCGTGAGGTCAGTGAGTCATGCAGTTGTAATGAAATTCCCTGTTTTTAGTTAATGAAACTTCTAATGAAACAATTATTTTTTTACTAGCATATAAATGTACATTTTTATATTATTCCTATATAGATAAAATTTTAAATAATTCATTAAGTGTTAAACTTTGCATTTAATCGATTAAATAAAGTTTTTCTAAAATATAAGTGTAATTTTTTAATGAATCGTTTTGCAATCACTTTAACTTTATAAGAAAAAACTAAAAAGAGGTTTTTAAATTACTTAATAGGATAAAATTAAAAATCTTATTGTTTTTAGCAATTATTTTATCTAGTTATAAACTATATATTATTTTAATATACGCCTTATAGTTAAGTCAGTTTTAGAGAAAACCAAGAAAAAATCCCAACGCGCAGGTTGATGAGTTGGAATATTCTATTATACTTAAAGAATCCAGGTACGGAAAAACCGAAATACAATACGCGGAAAAACAGGCGGGATTTTCGGTTAAAACTTCAAAGCAGTGGACGGTAAACATAACACACCGTGAAACAACCTACTCCCACGATGGCCAAACTAAGAATGAAGGGAAACGTTGAGTTGTAACACCTTATCTACTAGAGATAAGGAGGAATTCCCCATGACTCACCCCTCGTTTGTTCATGTACATCATCTTACGAGAAACTTCGTGAAGGATCGGTGACGAGTTTGAATAATTTGCATAACCGCTACATTGTATAAGTGTGAATCTTTTAATGTGAGTATTATAGTAATGATAAATTTATTTTATAATCGATAACTCATCAGCTTCACACCTTATATAAAACAATGGTATATTCAAAAGTTTTTACTATACAATAAACATTCACATATGGATATTCCTAAGGTTTAAGACTATGCGAGGATCCTATAAGCGAAATGCCTGTGAGTCTTTCTAAGGAATCCTATTGCATATTTAAGCAGGTTTTAGAGAAAACCAAGAAATACTCCAATCGACTAGGTTGATGAAATGGATTCGAACCCAACACTTCCCCTTTTACCATAGAATCGTTCACTAATCACAAGGTTAATGAGTCATGCAGTTGTATTAAAACTTATTGATTACATGTCTAAACTTATACCATTAAATATTTAACTGTTGGTTCTATAAGTGGATTGCTCTGTGTGTGAGTCTTTGTAACTTATAGTTAAGCGAGTTTTAGTGAAAACCAAGAAAAACTACAAACGGGTAGATTGTTAAGTTGAATTCGAACCTAACATTAAACATAGAATCGTTTGTTCTTCTAAAATCCTTGTAACAACATGTTTATGGACTTTATAAGAAAATGCTTAATAGGGTTTGCATGCGTTAGCTATATTAAACACTTAATTTTTAACATACATTAAGGTTAGTGGATGAGTGACAGGTAATTCATTTAAAACAAAAATATAATAACGGTCGATTGAAACAAAGGGTTTGCAGTTTTAGAGAAAACCAAGAAAAAATCCCAACGGTAGGTTGATGAGTTGGAATATTCTATTATACTTAAAGAATCCAGGTACGGAAAAACTGAAATACAATACGCGGAAAAACAGGCGAGATTTTCGGCTAAAACTTCAAAGCAGTGCACGGTAAACATAACACACCGTAAAACAACCTACTCACACGACGGCCAAACTAAGAATGAAGGGAAACGTTGAGTTGTAACACCTTATCTACTAGAGATAAGGGGGAATTCCCGGAAAAGCTGAGTCACCCCTCGTTCGTTCATGTACAACATCTTCCGAGAAAGTTCGTGAAGGATCGGTGACGAGTTTGAATAATTTGCATAACCGCTAAATGGTATAAGCGAGAATCTTTTAATGTGAGTATTATAGTAATGATAAATTTATTTCATAATCGATAACTCATCAGGTTCACACCTTATATAAAACAATACTATATTTAAAAGTTTTACTGTACAATAAATATTCACATATGGATATTCATAAGGTTTAAGATCGATTAAATAAACGAGAATCCTATAATCGAAATGCACGAGAGTCTTTCTAAGAAATCCTATTGCATATTTAAGCAGGTTTTAGAGAAAACCAAGAAATACTCCAATCGACTAGGTTGATGAAATGGATTCGAACCCAACACTTCCCCTTTTACCATAGAATCGTTCACTAATCACAAGGTTAATGACTCATGCAGTTGTATTGAAACTTATTGATTACAAGTCTAAACTTATACCATTAAATATTTAACTGTTGGTTCTATAAGTGGATTGCTCTGTGTGTGAGTCTTTGTAACTTATAGTTAAGCGAGTTTTAGTGAAAACCAAGGAAAACTACAAACGGGTTGATTGTTAAGTTGAATTCAAACCTATCATTAAACATAGAATCGTTTGATTTTCTAAAATACTTGTAACAACATGTTTATGAACTTTATAAGAAAATGCTTAATAGGGTTTTCATGCGTTAGCTATATTAAACACTTAATTTTTAACATACATTAAGGTTAGTGGATGAGTGTCAGGTAATTCATTTAAAACAAAACTATAATAAGGGTCGATTAAAACAAAGGGTTTGTAGGTTATAATTATAGGATAAAACGTTAAGTGTTTCGAAAACCCTTCATCAAGATTGCAACAACCGTTTCGAATGATACTCTCCCTTCATCAGATAGACTTAAACTTTTATTTTCACAGTATGAAACAAGATGATAGAGGATTTACACTTATTGAAATCCTAACTTATAAATAATTCGACTTTCACTAAAAATGCAAGTCGCATATACACTTTGAAACAATCAATAAATTTTATATTATCACAATGCATTAAATAAGTTTCCCGTTTAACATTCAAGATGAATTTATTTTTACATTAATTAAGAATTGAACACATATTAATTTTTAAAATGACTATTTTTTAAAAAGTTTTGAAACAGCTAATAAAATTTATAAGCTTTTACAATTAAATAAATTTAGCATATTAGGGAAGTTTTACAGCACTCGGTAAAATTTTATATAAGCAATAAAAGTGATACACATTATAATTATAAACTCATAAAATAAATTTCACACTTAACATTTAAACTCTAACCAATCAATCTTAAAGTATTTTTTTATCTTTTGTACATAATCATAAACCTTTCGTTTCTATTGTAAAGTGAAGTATGACTCATGCTTTAATTAAAATCTCTAATCAAAATTATAAGAAAGTAAAGTTTAGGAAACACCTATGTATTATCAGCAAATTAATAAAGTATAAATATTCATGTTTTTCAGTTAAGTAAAAAAGTTATATAATTAGTTTTACAGAGTACTTAAAAAAATAATGTATAATTAAGTTTAAGATTTTTTTTTTTTTTTTTTCCTATAGTATGTATATATAAATTTTTAGTTAGAAAGTTTTTATTAAAATAAAATAATCAAAGTGTTGTACGATATTAATTTACATTGCATCTAAAACTTTAAATATATAGAAACAATTGTACATTTGGTTTTGTCTGAAGCATATATAAATAATAAAATCTTATTCAGTTTAGTTTTTAAAACACCCTAAAGATTTCAGACACACATATTTTTATCTTGTTTAAATAAAATTTTCAAAATGAAACAATATTAATGTTATAAAATAATACACTCAGCATGACTCACCGAGTGTGCTATTCCATCAAATTATTCCGCATACGTGTAATAACATGTCTGACTTAACTATATACTGAATTACCATTATTTCAGAAAAAGTTGGGACTTACCTTAAAACACATCCTACACCCTTGGCAGACTTGAAGAAAATGAATGATACGAGACATTCTTATCAGAGACGCCAGGTCACGAGGTTAGTGACGTCACGAATGATGTGATTGGCTACGCTCAGTCACGTGATCATGACGTCATCCTCTCATCAATGACGTCACCGATTGCTTATCTGCTACCACAACGCGCGGAAATGTCCAGTACGCAGTGAAAAATATTCAAAGTCTACGGGACATTACTCGAAACGATTCCATTGTCTTATACGGTAAATTGAAATATAACACGCGGAAAAAAGATCGACATATACCGGAGAAACTATGCATACTGCCCGATGAAACTAAGCCGCACAGCTAAGTAGATGCTACCAGGATGAGAGTCAAAATCCAACTGAATTCAAACAATATGACAAGGTCTATAACATTTTATTGTATATGATTTTGTATTATTGCTTTTTATATTATTCAAACCAAAAGTTATTTTTATTATTATTGTTTATTTATGAGAAACTTAATTTGCATTCATTATGAATAAAAATTTAATTATTAACTAGAAAATCAGTTTACTTATAAGAAACTTAATTTTTCATCAAGTAGTGTTGTTTACTTAATTTCCAACAACGTATATTTTGTGATCCATATAGTAATTATCGCTTATTCAGTAAAATATTAGTGTTCAAGTAGATTCATGTTCAGACATGTTTATGATGAGTCATCGTTTGATGAGTCATTAAACAGATTATACTTATTAAATTTATTTACGTTGTATAAAAGATAGGTTTATTAAATCTTTAACTAGGAGGGCATATGATAAACATGAAAGATTTACATAAAATTTACATAATTTTAATTAGAAAACATAATTAAGAGATATTTGAAAGACTTACATATAATTTTAATTAAGAAACTTAATTAAGAGATAGGTGAGGGAAAACCTATGACTTCTCCATTCTGCTTAAGTGTGGGGGAAAACCCATTCATCAAAACCATCTAATCAACACGGGAGATTTATAGACCTTGTCATATTGTTTGAATTCAGTTGGATTTTGACTCTCATCCTGGTAGCATCTACTTAGCTGTGCGGCTTAGTTTCATCGGGCAGTATGCATAGTTTCTCCGGTATATGTCGATCTTTTTTCCGCGTGTTATATTTCAATTTACCGTATAAGACAATAGAATCGTTTCGAGTAATGTCCCGTAGACTTTGAATATTTTTCACTGCGTACTGGACATTTCCGCGCGTTGTGGTAGCAGATAAGCAATCGGTGACGTCATTGATGAGAGGATGACGTCATGATCACGTGACTGAGCGTAGCCAATCACATCATTCGTGACGTCACTAACCTCGTGACCTGGCGTCTCTGATAAGAATGTCTCGTATCATTCATTTTCTTCAAGTCTGCCAAGGGTGTAGGATGTGTTTTAAGGTAAGTCCCAACTTTTTCTGAAATAATGGTAATTCAGTATATAGTTAAGTCAGACATGTTATTACACGTATGCGGAATAATTTGATGGAATAGCACACTCGGTGAGTCATGCTGAGTGTATTATTTTATAACATTAATATTGTTTCATTTTAAAAATTTTATTTAAACAAGATAAAAATATGTGTGTCTGAAATCTTTAGGGTGTTTTAAAAACTAAACTGAATAAGATTTTATTATTTATATATGCTTCAGACAAAACCAAATGTACAATTGTTTCTATATATTTAAAGTTTTAGATGCAATGTAAATTAATATCGTACAACACTTTGATTATTGTATTTTAATAAAAACTTTCTAACTAAAAATTTATATATACATACTATAGGAAAAAAAAAAAAAAAAAATCTTAAACTTAATTATACATTATTTTTTTAAGTACTCTGTAAAACTAATTATATAACTTTTTTACTTAACTGAAAAACATGAATATTTATACTTTATTAATTTGCTGATAATACATAGGTGTTTCCTAAACTTTACTTTCTTATAATTTTGATTAGAGATTTTAATTAAAGCATGAGTCATACTTCACTTTACAATAGAAACGAAAGGTTTATGATTATGTACAAAAGATAAAAAAATACTTTAAGATTGATTGGTTAGAGTTTAAATGTTAAGTGTGAAATTTATTTTATGAGTTTATAATTATAATGTGTATCACTTTTATTGCTTATATAAAATTTTACCGAGTGCTGTAAAACTTCCCTAATATGCTAAATTTATTTAATTGTAAAAGCTTATAAATTTTATTAGCTGTTTCAAAACTTTTTAAAAAATAGTCATTTTAAAAATTAATATGTGTTCAATTCTTAATTAATGTAAAAATAAATTCATCTTGAATGTTAAACGGGAAACTTATTTAATGCATTGTGATAATATAAAATTTATTGATTGTTTCAAAGTGTATATGCGACTTGCATTTTTAGTGAAAGTCGAATTATTTATAAGTTAGGATTTCAATAAGTGTAAATCCTCTATCATCTTGTTTCATACTGTGAAAATAAAAGTTTAAGTCTATCTGATGAAGGGAGAGTATCATTCGAAACGGTTGTTGCAATCTTGATGAAGGGTTTTCGAAACACTTAACGTTTTATCCTATAATTATAACCTACAAACCCTTTGTTTTAATCGACCCTTATTATAGTTTTGTTTTAAATGAATTACCTGACACTCATCCACTAACCTTAATGTATGTTAAAAATTAAGTGTTTAATATAGCTAACGCATGAAAACCCTATTAAGCATTTTCTTATAAAGTTCATAAACATGTTGTTACAAGTATTTTAGAAAATCAAACGATTCTATGTTTAATGATAGGTTTGAATTCAACTTAACAATCAACCCGTTTGTAGTTTTCCTTGGTTTTCACTAAAACTCGCTTAACTATAAGTTACAAAGACTCACACACAGAGCAATCCACTTATAGAACCAACAGTTAAATATTTAATGGTATAAGTTTAGACTTGTAATCAATAAGTTTCAATACAACTGCATGAGTCATTAACCTTGTGATTAGTGAACGATTCTATGGTAAAAGGGGAAGTGTTGGGTTCGAATCCATTTCATCAACCTAGTCGATTGGAGTATTTCTTGGTTTTCTCTAAAACCTGCTTAAATATGCAATAGGATTTCTTAGAAAGACTCTCGTGCATTTCGATTATAGGATTCTCGTTTATTTAATCGATCTTAAACCTTATGAATATCCATATGTGAATATTTATTGTACAGTAAAACTTTTAAATATAGTATTGTTTTATATAAGGTGTGAACCTGATGAGTTATCGATTATGAAATAAATTTATCATTACTATAATACTCACATTAAAAGATTCTCGCTTATACCATTTAGCGGTTATGCAAATTATTCAAACTCGTCACCGATCCTTCACGAACTTTCTCGGAAGATGTTGTACATGAACGAACGAGGGGTGACTCAGCTTTTCCGGGAATTCCCCCTTATCTCTAGTAGATAAGGTGTTACAACTCAACGTTTCCCTTCATTCTTAGTTTGGCCGTCGTGTGAGTAGGTTGTTTTACGGTGTGTTATGTTTACCGTGCACTGCTTTGAAGTTTTAGCCGAAAATCTCGCCTGTTTTTCCGCGTATTGTATTTCAGTTTTTCCGTACCTGGATTCTTTAAGTATAATAGAATATTCCAACTCATCAACCTACCGTTGGGATTTTTTCTTGGTTTTCTCTAAAACTGCAAACCCTTTGTTTCAATCGACCGTTATTATATTTTTGTTTTAAATGAATTACCTGTCACTCATCCACTAACCTTAATGTATGTTAAAAATTAAGTGTTTAATATAGCTAACGCATGCAAACCCTATTAAGCATTTTCTTATAAAGTCCATAAACATGTTGTTACAAGGATTTTAGAAGAACAAACGATTCTATGTTTAATGTTAGGTTCGAATTCAACTTAACAATCTACCCGTTTGTAGTTTTTCTTGGTTTTCACTAAAACTCGCTTAACTATAAGTTACAAAGACTCACACACAGAGCAATCCACTTATAGAACCAACAGTTAAATATTTAATGGTATAAGTTTAGACATGTAATCAATAAGTTTTAATACAACTGCATGACTCATTAACCTTGTGATTAGTGAACGATTCTATGGTAAAAGGGGAAGTGTTGGGTTCGAATCCATTTCATCAACCTAGTCGATTGGAGTATTTCTTGGTTTTCTCTAAAACCTGCTTAAATATGCAATAGGATTCCTTAGAAAGACTCACAGGCATTTCGCTTATAGGATCCTCGCATAGTCTTAAACCTTAGGAATATCCATATGTGAATGTTTATTGTATAGTAAAAACTTTTGAATATACCATTGTTTTATATAAGGTGTGAAGCTGATGAGTTATCGATTATAAAATAAATTTATCATTACTATAATACTCACATTAAAAGATTCACACTTATACAATGTAGCGGTTATGCAAATTATTCAAACTCGTCACCGATCCTTCACGAAGTTTCTCGTAAGATGATGTACATGAACAAACGAGGGGTGAGTCATGGGGAATTCCTCCTTATCTCTAGTAGATAAGGTGTTACAACTCAACGTTTCCCTTCATTCTTAGTTTGGCCATCGTGGGAGTAGGTTGTTTCACGGTGTGTTATGTTTACCGTCCACTGCTTTGAAGTTTTAACCGAAAATCCCGCCTGTTTTTCCGCGTATTGTATTTCGGTTTTTCCGTACCTGGATTCTTTAAGTATAATAGAATATTCCAACTCATCAACCTGCGCGTTGGGATTTTTTCTTGGTTTTCTCTAAAACTGACTTAACTATAAGGCGTATATTAAAATAATATATAGTTTATAACTAGATAAAATAATTGCTAAAAACAATAAGATTTTTAATTTTATCCTATTAAGTAATTTAAAAACCTCTTTTTAGTTTTTTCTTATAAAGTTAAAGTGATTTCAAAACGATTCATTAAAAAATTACACTTATATTTTAGAAAAACTTTATTTAATCGATTAAATGCAAAGTTTAACACTTAATGAATTATTTAAAATTTTATCTATATAGGAATAATATAAAAATGTACATTTATATGCTAGTAAAAAAATAATTGTTTCATTAGAAGTTTCATTAACTAAAAACAGGGAATTTCATTACAACTGCATGACTCACTGACCTCACGGTAAGTTATTTTCACTTAGACATTCTAAGCAAATCTTATTGTAAAGGACAATTTCTTTCTGTGAAAGTGTTATCCCAATTCTCTCACAAGGATTATTGTTTAGTATTTTAAATCATATATCCAACTTATA
Organism: Salticus scenicus; assembly: GCA_963930645.1. Classification (NCBI taxonomy): domain Eukaryota; kingdom Metazoa; phylum Arthropoda; class Arachnida; order Araneae; family Salticidae; genus Salticus; species Salticus scenicus. The sequence goes on along the minus strand of OZ005661.1, from coordinate 63,834,363 downwards.
AAATTTAGCGGATATGCAAATGATTAAGTTTTATTACTTCAATCCGTATAAATAAGTTGAAAATTTTACCTTGCGATGTAATGCATATATTAAAATAATATATAGTTATTATACAAAAATCTCGCTTGCTATCTTATTATTTATAGATAGTTTATTACTTAGTTTTATAACTAGAAAAAATAATAAGATTTCTGTTTTTAATTTTATCCTATTAAGTGATTTTAAAACCTTTCATTAAAAATTATAGTTACATTTTATTGAATGAAAAAGGATGTCTTATCGTAAAATAATTCTGTTTTGATCTCATTAGCTTAATTATTTTCTTAACATAATTTTGAAACCACAGTTCAATATTTTGATTGCAGAGTTCAACTCTTATTGCATTATTTAAATGTAGTTTACAACTGATATTAAATAAATGATCTCTATAAACTATTTTATATTACTCTGAAAACACAGAACTCTAACAACATTCTACTAAGATAAGCATGAATCAACATTCTTATCTGTATGAGTCAACGTGTGGCGATAAACAGTTTCTCGCATTTGTGTGTGTGAATGAAGGTTGCATTTCGCTAAGGGAAATTTCATCAATTTTAAGTAAGTTTCATAATTTATTATTACTATTTGATAATTTAATAAACTTAATATGTATATTCTAATAAAATTATTTGTTTATATCATAAAAAAATTTGTTTATAATAGAAATTTTATTAAAACTTTACGAAAGTTATATAAGAAATTTTTATTGTTTTATTGAAGAGAGAGAAATTAATTTAAAAAATATTTTTTATTGGTATTTACTTATAAGGAATTTTTTATTGTTATACTATAAACTATTTTTATTGTTACACTATAAATTTTTTTGTTTATATAAAACTAAATTTTGCATAAATAAAACTACTTTCACACATGGAAAATTATTGCTTAAATGAAACCTAGAAAAGTTTCCATTTAACTTGTGTATGTTTAGAAATTATTTGAGTAAAACTAATTTTTGCAATATATAAAACTCCTTTCACAAACGAAATTTTTATTTTTTAACTATAACTTACTTTTATATGTATTTATTTATTTCAATACCGTTTAAGTGATAGATAGGTGATAATCGTTTAAACTCATTGTATGATATGCTTTGTGAAAAAATTATTGCATTTTCCAAATTATTCGCTGTATTGTTTTAATGATTTTAACTTAATCTTTATATGAGATAGTGTGGATTACTAATAGGCATGGCTCGCCAGCGTATATAACATATGATTCATCAGCTGTAGGAGTTTTCCGTTGCAGGTGATAACTGACTCATAGAATATTCCGTATTATCTGTTTTTTAAGGAAACTGTTTATTTTCATTTAAAATGATGCATTGAATTTTTATGCAATTTATTTCGAAATGTTTAATATAAAATAACTTTTAGTAACTGATAGCTTTTAAATATAACTAATCCTTTTTATTATTATAGTTTATATCAATTATTTTATAAAAAGAACTTATTTTTATTAGTTCAAGTTTAAAAGTATTTACCTGTTTCATTCAAGACAGTATAAATTATATTACAGCGTTAAACTCGAATAAATGTTAAATAATATTTGTGTAGTATCAATATAATGTTTAATTTAAATAACATATTCATGTACTTATAAAATTTTCGTGTTAGGATAAATTGAATAGTAACAGCATAAAGTTTAGTTAATTATAATGTATATAAAATTTAATTGTTGATTTTAAACATTGTATGTATTTTTAAATTAATATTATTATAGGATAGTCATTTTTATTTTATTTTTATTTTTATTTATTTATTTATTTTATAACTTTACTGTATATCTTTGTATGCATTTTTTTAATTAATATTATTATATGAAAGTAATTTTTTTAATTTATATTATTATATAATAGTAATTTTTTTTTTAATTAATATTATTATATGACAGTATTTTTTTAAAATTTATAACTTTACTATATATCTTTGTATGCATTTTTTTAATTAATATTATTATATGATAGTAATTTTTTTTAAATTTATATGATAGTCATTTTTTAAAGTGCATGTGTTCAATTTTTAACGAATGTAAGTTAGAGTTTAAATAAGTGTGAAACTTATTTAGTGAGAATATAAAGTTTAATTTATATAATTTTTATTATATTTAGTTTAATTTAAATAATTTTTATTGTATTCAGTTTAATTTATAACATATAAATTATTTATACTCTTCCAATGGTAACACCCAAATTTTAATATCAAAGTCTATACCATTTCTATACCATTCACATTCAATGTTTTTAATTATATAATACTCACGAACCCTTTGTTTTATTTTGTCAACTTCCATGAAATACATAGGCAAATTTCTATTTATTCTGTAATAAATTTATAATCTCCGAATGGTAATGCGCAGATATTAAGATCAAAGTCTATACCATTCGTTAAATTCATCTACCTTTGTTTCAGCGTTCAATTTTAACGATTGTATTAATAGTATTTATAAGTTAGAGTTTAAAGAAATTTTAAAAGTGAAACTTATTTAGTGTTAACATAAAGTCATGATGTGTATAAAGTTTAGTTTAAACAACTTTATTGCTTATAATGTCGTTTTTGTTTTAAAATAACTAATTATACGTATAATTACATGATATTCATTATTAAAAAATATGTGTTTTAAATTATTTATTATTGTTTTTAAATTTATGCGTATCGTTTTTGTTTTAAAATAATTAATTATACATATAATTGTATGACATTCATTATTGAAAAATATGTGTTTTAAATTATTTATTATTGTTTTGTTTTTAAATCTGTGTGTTAATCCACTGATGACACTTATCCTCAAAATACGAAAATTTCTATTTAATTCTGTAAAAATTTCGTAATATAAATTTGTAATGATGTCACTAAAAGTATGAACTCCTATTTAAATTCCTTATTTATTATCTTAACACAATATATTTTTAATCTCTAAAAATGCTAAGTTTCTAAAATACTCATAAATTGTTACTGATGTTAATTAACTTCAGTCATTCATTGTTTCATTCAGTCAAAAATGTTAAGTCCCACCGGAAATTATTTATACTCTTCCAATGGCAACATCTAAATTTTAATGTCTATACCCTGTTTTTAATTCTATAGTACTCATCAACCTTTGTTTCATTTTGTCAAATTCCCTGAAATACATAGGAAAATTTCTATTTAATTCTGTAATCAATTTATAATCCCAGAATGACAACTCTTCAAAAGTTTCTATTCTTCCGGTGGCAACACCTAAATATTAAAGTCCCAAAAGATCGTGACGTTATCTATCCCCCTGCAAAAATTTGAAAAAATTTTGAAGTCCCAAAAATTATGAAAAAAAAAAATACTAAGTCCCGAAATTTAGGAAAATAAATCTAACTCCTCAAAATTCCCTATAGATGGCACCACCAAACCTCATCCAAGATGATAGCCAAAGTTTCTATTCTTCCGGTGGCAACGCTCTAAATGTTTCTATTCTTCGGGTGGCAACACCCCCTCGTCCAAGATGATGACTAAGTAGTGTAAAAAGGGTGTATTCACCGACAGGGTGGAGGCGTAGAGGTGTCAGGGTGGAGGCGCGCCTCCACCCTACGCCACAATACGCCACTACGCCACCACCCTGTTGGTGAATCACCCTTTTTACACTACTCACGTTTGGAGCATTTTTAGAAAATATCCACCTGTCTCCTGTCCCTTCTGTGTGTGGGGGAGAGAGAGACCAAAAATTTGTGGCTTCTCTATATCAAGAACTAATGCACTAATTTACTTCTTTTTTTTTTCAATCTTGAATTTAGTACCTATTAACTTTTTGTGAAAATCGCCCAGTAAGTGGCACTGCTGTACAGTGATTTCTCTAATTTACGGGAATGCTGTGTCTCAGCTTCTGTTCCGTAAAATTACACGAAACTTGGTATGCGAGAGGATCATTACAGAAATTATGTCAATTCAATTTGAATACATATTGGTCGACAGGTGGCGCTGGAATGATGCAGCTTTTTTCCCTTGTGCAGAAAGGCTATATCTCAGCTTTTATAAGAAAATTAAGAAAAATGCATCGGAAACGTGTGTAATATCTTGTTCATGCATTTATTTATTTCATTATAATTATTTCCCATGGTGTATTCAAATTCGACCTTTTAAATTTTTTTTCCCTCTGATATACATTTATTTATTTACTTTTTTTTTTTTTTTTTTTTTGTGGTTGTCTACTGCAAAACGATTACAAGGCATTGTTGATGTCTGAAACAAATTATCCTCTACCTTTTGTCCTAATGATAATAAAGTAAACATTTTTTTCATTCAAAGAAGGGTATACTATTCAAAACGCAGCAATACATTTCTTAGGATTTAAGCGTAACAAAGAATATTTTAAATAATTTAAAAATTAATGGCCCTTAAACCACATTATTATTATTTTTTAATATATATTTTTTAAACCTTCATAAATGTACTCAATGTACAATGTACCTTGTATGTTATTTTCATTTAGCTTTCCTAAAGATAAAAACAGATGGAAATTACAGGAAGGTAAGATTTTAAGAGAAAAGGTTTTAAAGCCATTGACCATTCCCGCTTATGTTCAAAAAATTTCTTGCCAGATAACTTTCATAAAAATAGATTTGGAAGCACTTGGTTAAAAAAGGATGCAGTACTAACTGTATTTAAATTTCCAGAGAATTGTTCCCATTTGCATTTGTTATAAAAATCAGATAGTCATTTTCACTTTTAATGACGGCTCGAATTAACATTTAAAAATTATGTATAATTAATATTTCGAACTATTCAAGTGAACCTAGCAAAATTATATTTGTAGCAGGTAAGATAATGGAGAAAAATGTTCTGTAATTTCGACAAAGTAAAAGATTTCTAACGGCGAGCTGTAGCCAAATATGGTTGCCTCCCTGTCACGTGACTAAGGTGAAAATCATTCAATGATGACAAAAACTTTTCAACCCTACTTTTCCCTGCATGCGCTCTCTATCAGTATCTCTCCTCTAAGGTTCAACCATTCCTTTTAAAGGTATTTCCGAGACCTTTCGAAAGATACCCATCTTGAAACTTTACCCTCCAGGGGGGCAACCGATGTCCCCACATGCACAATTTTTTTTCCTAGTTAACTACTACTGTTATCAATAATTCATATTAATTTTACAATTACAAGTTCAAAATAACTCTTATTATGCACATTCATACGAAATTTTGTCCTATACTGCCATGTTAAAAGTTTACATAAAATGCGATCACAGCGTCACCTGTTGAACGATTGATCCCCAAATGTAATCAGCCCCAGTTTATGTCGGGGACGAACTAAATACCAAGTTTCGTTAAATTTCGTCAAAAAAAAAAAAAAAAACGATTTTTTTTCTAAGTTTTTTTTCTTCAAGTAAAAAAAAAAAAAATCGATAACTTTGTTTTAAATTATCACAGATTTATAGTTCAATTATTTCTTTTAAAGGTATTGACGACACCTTTCGAAAGATACCCATCTTGAAACTTTACCACCCAGGGGGGGGGGGGAACCGATGCCCCCCCCCCCCAAAAAAAAAATGCACAAAATGTTTTTCCTAGTTAACTATATGCGATCACAGCGACACCTGTTGAGCGATTGATCCCCAAATCTTATCAGCACCAATCCATGTCAGGGTTAAATTTCATTCATTGGTTCGTGAGACACAGCGTGATACAGACAGACAGACATTTTCAAAAAACTATCAATTCGTGTTCTGAACATCCCAAAACGTGTAAATACATCAGAAAACGGAGGTAAAAAAATTTCACGATTCCAATACTTTCTCTATATTACATATAGAAGAAAGTAAAAAGTATTGGATTCGTAAAAATTTTCGAAGCCTTTATGATTGGTAGAAATATCCTCCTATTTACTACAAGATGTAATAAAATATTGGGCTCATGAAACATTTCAACTTCTAGCTTTCAGTATATTTACACATTTTCAAGTGTTCTGAAAATATTTTGACCATTTAAGAAAATTATCTATCCTTAAATCTGTGACAAAAAAAAAAAAAAAAAAAAAAAAAAAAAAAAAAAAATTGTGTGAAGCACGACTTTTATTACCCACTATTTCACGTATTATATACAATTTTTTAAAAATGTAAACAGAAGACAACAAGTTGACCTAACGAAATAGACGCCTGACAAACTGATATATAGACGTGAAACAGAGTTTACATAGCGAGTTAAGAAATAAGGAAAAAAAAAAAATACTGTTAATTTTCCTGTAATAACCACGTATTATACGAGGTAGGATATCTAAAATGGATTTATGCAACAATTTTCAAGAAAATCGTTAGAGCCGTTTTTGAGATACAAACTTTTACCAAAACTAGGCATACTCAATTATTGATCGGAAAAGAATTACATACAAAAGGATATTTAAAAGGGAGTTAATATGGTGAGTTTGAAAAAAATCGGCGCAGCCGTTAAAAAAAAAGAAAAGAAAAAGAAAACGCACTTGCAAGACCTGAAATTCTGCTATTTATACAGGGAGCCTATCAATTTTCCTGAACTAACCAACTATATCATTCGAAAAGACATCTAATAGAGTATTTATGTAGCAAATTGGAAGAAAATCGTTAGAGCCGTTTTTCAGATACGGACTTCCATTTTTCCAATTTTCACCAATATTTGTAAAATCCATCTGTACACCAGTTCTGTCTTAAATCTGAGGTTTTGTAGCTCTATTTTTATTAGTTTCGGAGGGGTCGGCAGCCCCCCTCAGGAACGTGTCTGTTTATGTAGCAAGTCAATCGAATCAATATATGCGCATATATTATATAGTGAGAAATAAATAAAAATGACCTGTTCAATAATGTGTGATGCAAATAGGATATTGGGGCACCTGATCTTCAGATCCACTAGTTTATTGTCGAAACGTCAGTGGAAGCTTCCCTGTGGAGTGGAGACTCAAAAAGATTTTGGGTTTCGTCTGTGTGTATATTTTGTTTGTCTGTGTGTCTGTCGCAGCGACCGCAAAAATCATGCTATTGATTTGCAATTTCGTACACATGTTTTCGAGCCGCATGGGATTAGCTGTATTGTGTTTGGCGTCTGTTCTATCTGGAATTCGTGTACGCGGACACACCAAATTTTTCTTTATCACTATGGCCTATGGACAGAATGTACATGTACCGCAATAACGGCTGCAAAAATTCTCCAAATAACTTGCAAGTTGGTAGACACTTTCAAGCTCTGTATAGAAATAGCTGTATAATTTTTTATGTGTATATTTTTCATGTTCTATGTACAGGGACACTCCAAAGTTTTTCTTATCATTAAGGCCTACGGGGTGAATTTTGTTTAAACAAATTTTAACGTCGTTAGTCTGCATTCAACAAAGTGAAATTACAGTAAAAAAAAAAAAAAGCGCATTTTAAAACATTTATGCTGCATTCAACACAGTGGAATTAACATATACATTATAAAGATATATAAAAACATGTTTACTCTAATAAAAGGGATATGTATGGACTATATGATTTATTTGCGGTATCACACAATTGAATTCGGATGGCATCCTGTAATCATCCAAATGATTCAAATTACATTGAAATATTCATGAGTTACAATTAATTAAATAGGTGTATTCTAATTTTTTTAGTGTATATAATTACTGTGGCTGTTTTTTCCGAGTTACATAAAAGAATTTCGTTCTATTACGCACTATAGTTCATATTTCAACACTGGTATTGAATTTACACCCCACGAAATATGATGAAATTTTATTAGAATTTTAAAAGTATATTTTTTTTGTGGGAAAATGTGGCCATAGAATCAGTATTTAATTTACAGGGTTGCACACAATAATTCTAGTATGTTATGTAATCAATTTGCAGGAATTTTGGTAGAAGTACTTATGAATTACATGGAATTAGTGCAAGTACAAGATAGTCAGTTATTAGGAATACATACATACAGAGATAGTTATAGAAAGAGAAAAGCAGAGGGGGTTGAGGAGGGCTGCAACCCCCCTCAGAAACGTTTCTGTTTATACAAAAAGTCAATAGAATCAATACATATATATTATATATAATAAGGAACAAGTAAAAATAATCTGTTGAATAATGCGTGATGCAAATAGGACGGTGAGGTTCCTGATCTGCATATCCACTAGCTATATATAGAACTTGTTATCTTACTCGTCAATCTGCAATCAATCTTAATAGAATTTTAATTTTATGTAAGTAAGAGAAAGTCGTATGTGTGCCATACCAGATTATTTACTTTGAATTCTATTATTGAAATTCTGTTTAATTCAATAAAATATCTTTTACGAATCGCTAAAATAGATGTTCGTATATTGCCACTCATTGCTTTATGAGTAAAATATCAGATTTATTGTGCAAACAGTATTATGTGCAAAGAAAAATATTTAAAATGAAATGCGATCATATATTTCGCAAATTCTTTGAACGATTGTCTTCTAAATTTATATGTTACTCAGACTCACATCCGTAATACAAAAAGAAAAAAAAAAATCTATAATAATAAAAGTAGTAAAGAAATAAAAACCACGACGATGTTTCTTCACCACAAAAATATAAACATTTGACTCGTCGAAAAGCAAAAACATCTGTCTGAGAGGTGGAGCCGGATAAAGGGTGTGTCAAAGAGGAAAATCGGCACAAATTTGTAAAATTTTTGGACTTTCTTTACAAATTTAATTGATTTAAAATTTTATTGAAATACAGGATTTTTTTCCGCATTGAATTAAACTCTTTGAGATTGACGCAGCTTTTTAAATTCTGTTTTAAAAAATTGAAAGAGTTTTTTATAAGCCATTTAATGCATCAACCCAAATATTGCAATAAAACAGCTTTTTCAAAAAACAACTGTTATTCTTTCATAAAATCTAAAAAAGCTGCGTCAGTTTACGAAATGAGAGTAATCCAATAAAAAAAAAACGCGTCTCAATCAATTAATATGTCACTGTTTTAAGTGCAAAGAAAGTTTTCCATAGGATAACATTGGCTTTTAGAAAAGGAAATGATGAGTGAAGAGGGCCCTTAATATGTTTTTGGAAACAAAAGATTTTCGCAGAGGTCTGTGAATCCCAAAATATATTGTTAAAACAACAGCTTTCTTGTGTTTTAGACTCAAGCATCTTTTGTTACTAATTTTTTTTTTCAAATCTATGAAAGTGATATATCGTAAATGTATCTTCCATTTGCTTCACGTTCGAAACCCGATCAACCATCGGATACATGTTATTTTATTTAACTTTTTCCAGCGCAGAATCATTCTGCTGATTTAAAATCAACAG